>NW_021011483.1:3072728-3625736 GCF_003987935.1 Bombyx mandarina
CTGCTTGTGGTGTTGTGCTTGCGTACAAAATGGATGTGTTTTGATTTTTCTTCGATTTATTTTACTTTTATCAATAACGTTTCATACTACGACTAAAAAACATTGTGTGAATTGTGGTTTTACCCTGACCGAGATTTAAAACCGTGTATATGCTCTCCTTTGCTATTTTTAGATGATACTAATTGTGTATGAAGATGAAGAAAATATAGATATTTAAAGAATTAAGTGTTTGTTTTATACCCTATTGGATAAAAATACATTAGGAACATCTTAAACATTAAGAAAAGAAAAGTTCTTGAAGTATCTCACAATCCGACACTTATTTATATAGAAAATTAACCTCAAAACGAGTTTTTATTTTTATTATATTTTTTATAATAGTGGCGTCAATTTCAATAAATTTTTTAGATATCCAATACATTTAAGAATTTGAATCAGTACATTTTTATAGTAATATTTGATGTCCATCTTGGGCCTAGCACACTATGGAGAGTGGGCAATCCCCTTTCATACTCCTCTGTCCGCGCAATTTTCGTAAAAAGGTATACAAAGTTTTTGCTTCACGTATTAATAATATATAGATTAATTTCTATTCGTAATGTATTCTGAGTGCGAAATATCGTATTTTCGCATTAAAAGTGTACAATTTCCAAAAGTATTCGAAATTGAGTTAATATGCGGAATCATTTGCTATCACCAGTATTTTTCTCATAAATACTGTTCAAAGAGCGTAGTTTAGTTTTAGTTTTTGTTTTTTTTTTAGTTTACCTATGTTTTGACTGCTAATCACAAAATTAATACATAATTTTATCTTACTCTAAAAGACAGATAGAGTAATTGGTAAAAAATAAAAAAATAAAATTTTGCAAAGATGGTTAATATTAAAAATATCACATGTTAAACTTTTAAAACACTCTCCTGTAAAATTAGTAAGTGTTGAGATTATACAGTTTTAATGCGAGAACACGATATTTGCTTGATTAAACTTTAAGGGCGCCCGACCTAACCTACGTACCTACCACTTGAGAGTTATCCGCGTTCTGGACCACGTGACGTTTATGAAATTATTTACTATTACGGCGGCCTCAATCCGCTGCACGTGACCAATTTAATGTTACCCCGGTATTTATTTCACAGCCCATCACTACCGCTAGAAACACTCAAGAGTCATCTATCTATACTTCTGTACTTAAATATTATAAAGAGGAAAGATTTGTTTGTTTGTTTGTATTGAATAGGCTCCAAAACTACTGAATCTTTTTGAAAAATTCTTTCACTGTTTGGAAGCTACACTATTCCCGAGTGACATAGGCTATAATCTTTTTTGAAAAAATTAGGGATCCTTACTATATCTACAATAATGTAACTCAAGCTGTAAAAAAATTACCTAAAATATTCTTTATATCGCGTGCCCTGTGAAAACTATTGATGATAGAATAGAATAATGTACCTACTACGACTTTGTAGAACACATTATTCTTTACAAAAAGTGTCGCGACAGCATATGTTTAACTGTTCTTAATTTTTTTTTAAATAAAACAATGTCAAATATCGTTGAAATTTTTGTTAAAGACTCGAGTGGAGCCGGAGCGGGCCGCTTGTACTAATATATAAAGCTAGTGATTTTTACGGATGTTCCGTTTTATCTACTGAACCATGCATGCGATTGACTTGAAACTTGGTATCCGTGTAGAAAATACATGTACTTAATGGATAAGCTAATATTTATATGAGTGTTGGACTCCCTACACCAGTTGCGGGGGCGTTATTGATGAGAATCTTTGAGGGGGTGAGAAATATTTAATGTTTAATGTATGTTAAGTTTAATGGTAATTTTAAATGCCCAGCTAAGCGGATGGGTACAGCTAGTCGTACAAAATTCTGATAATTGTGCCTTTCCTGCGATTCGTAGATGGTTTAGAAAATGGCTGTGAGTATGGGAATCAATTACGGGAAGCTTTCTCTCTTAGATCCACATAAGCTCATCGATGTAGTCCGCCCATTCACTTTCGCCGGTTATGGTCACGACCGGGCACAGTTCATGATGCGATGCGGTCCCACTCTCGCTTGCCACCGGTGTTTACTTGATCCCCAACATGTCATTGTACTCTTGTCTGCTCTCAAATAAATAAAATTACAGATTTGTTTAAACTTCTACAAATAGACAACGTATGAATTATAAATTGATTTTTTTCAATTATTTTCTTTTTAATAAGGTGATTGTGTGATAGCCCTCTAGTCTTAAGTTGTGACAGGAGCTCACAATGTGATTGTCGCCACTAATATACAACATAAGGCCGAATATACTTTTTTATTACTTAGATGGGTGGACGAGCTCACAACCCACCCGGTGTTAAATGGTTACCGGATCCCATAGAGATCTACAACTTAATGCCGCCACCCACTTTGAGATATGAATTCTATGGTACGGCTATGGAACGGCTGCCCCACTCTTCAAACCGCGACGCATTACTGCTTCACAGCAGAAATAGGCAGGGTGGTGGTACATACCCGTGCGGACTCACAAGAGGTCCTACCACCAGTAATTACGCAAATTATAATTTTGCGGGTTTGATTTTTATTACACGATGTTATTCCTTCACCGTGGAAGTCAATCGTGAACATTTAAGTACGTATTTCATTAGAAAAATTGGTACCCGGCTGGGGGATTCGAACACATCGCTAAATACGAATGCACCGGACGTCTTATACTTTAGGCCACGACGACTTCGTCTTGCTTGCTTATGTTTTTGATATCTGTTCTTATCCTTTTTTTTGTCGTTTGTAATTAAATCATGTGGTGAGCGATACTCACCTCTCGAGTGCAAAGAGTTGAAAAGGAGGCTCGGCAACGTCATAGCGATCTCTTGATACAAGTATATCGCGCTACTTACCCTCTAGACCTGAGAAGCAGTCTTCAACGATGTCACGTCTCAAAGTGTTCACGAACAACTTCCACTATGAGTGTAATGTTGATGCTATCGAAGATTGACTAGAATTTAAAATCTTCTATATCCCTAACGTGCCAAATTTAATGGCGCATTTGCTAGTACAGAAAAAACAATTCCTTGTAAACTATATACCTCCATTTAATATTACACTTTAACGCTACGTCGCAAAAAACTACTTAATTCAATACGTCTATACAAATTAAACATTTTATCGCTAAGCGAATATGTAAATATGAATCCTTGAACTCAATAAGAAAAACCTATAAAATCATAATTAGCCGACTCGCGTTTCGTAAAACTGGTCACAGGATTGCTTCAGAATATTGTTTTAAATGTCATGGATACTTAATTATGTAGATAATTTTTCTTGATCTTATTTTGGAAAAAAAAAAACAATATAGCCTGAAATTATAATGTAAGATCTAATCGCTGCGTTCCGGTTGGAATATTTGTATAGTCATTGTTTCACTAGATTAGAGACTACACCCTCATATCTTCTGATTAGGTTTGTTTTTAACTAGTAACCGCCTATCGTTGAATAAATAAGTTAATTCAAATACAAGCTTAAATGTCGCATGGTGGAATCATACACGGCTAAATGATATTAGCTGTATGTTTGTATAAAGGAAGATACTCATAATATTAACATCTCGATGTTTAAAGAGGATTCGGAGCGTAATAGTTGCTTGAATAATTTAAGTCATTTTGAACTCCGTTAAATTTAGGGATATGTTTATTTAGCCCAATAATATATCAGTAATGGCTTGTTACAAGAATAGACCCAAAATTTGTGTAAAGTTCAGCCTATAAATTTTAATTACAAATTCTCCGTAGTAATGGTTGTCATTCAACGAAGTTGATGTGGTATTTCTAGTGAATTTCAGGAAACAGATTTAAATTTGGATATATATCTAAAACAGTAATCCTACAGCCATACCCTATAGATCTAATGCCTAAGCACGCTCAATCTCCAGTGGAAAATATTCAACAACAACGAAAGATGATTATGAAAATATTTCTTGTGATCATCATCGTGGCAAATTCGTGACATATTAATTGCACACACATTCTAATGTATAGGTGTATAGCGGTATAGTTGTAATTTGGGGCAAAAACGAAAACTGTATTGACTTGTATTATCATCGTCTTTTGGAACACAATCATATTTGCTTTCTAAGTTAATTGTTATGTATTATACGAAATTTACCAACATGTCATGATGCGGTAAATTTTGAGACTCTCATTAATTACCAGACTTTCAGTCTACTTTAAGACGCGTTGTAAAGAAAACCGCGTACGATTCAATATTGCTTAGGAAGACGGCAATAAGAACGGAATAAAAATTAAACCCGCAAAATTATAATTTGCGTAGTTACTGGTGGTAGGACGTCTTGTGAGTCCGCACGGGTAGGTACCACCACCCTGCTTATTTCTGCAGTGCAGCAGTAATGCATTTCGGTTTGAAGGGTGGGGCAGCCGTTGTACTGTAAAAAGTGAGACCTCAAAACTCATGTGTCAAAGTGGGTGGGGCGGTTTATAGATATCTATGGGCTTTAGCTATATATAGTTCGTTCAGCCATCAAAGCAATAAAAAACTTTAAGTAACTTTAAACATAAGTTCACCAATGATTCCCTTTAAAGTCTGTAATGATTTCGTCCACACATAGTCCACTTATTGTAGTAACTCGAGCCCATAGACAAGAGAACCCGAATGCCACCATTTTGAGAAACATGATCGATGTGTTACTTACCACCTTTTCTCTATTATGTAATGCTTTGACTAATATAAAAAAAGCGATTTAGTATCTAATGCGGCCAACGAAATATCGTGTTAAACCGAAAAAACAATAGGCGAAATACTGTTAACACATAAATCTTATCTTTAAAAGGTAAACGCCCGATTTGGTCACTAGGACCAATTCGTAAAATGAGAACAACAAAACACTGTATATACAGGGTGTGAAGGAAGTTCTCTCGACAATAGTGATGATAATGTAAATATGGTAATAATGTTTATGATTGATTCCTAATAAAACAAACACAAAAAAAAACGTGATTAAAATATCATACTTACTGGTGGTAGGACCTCTTGTGAGTCCGCGCGGGTAGGTACCACCGCCCTGCCTATTTCTGCCGTGAAGCAGTAAAGCGTTTCGGTTTAAACGGTGGGACAGCCGTTGTAACTATACTTGAGAACTTAGAACTTATATCTCAAGGTGGGTGGCGCATTTGCGTTGTAGATGTCTATGAGCCCCAGTAACCACTTAACACCAGGTGGGCTGTGAGCTCGTTCACCCATCTAAGCAATAAGAAAAAACTTCGAATCAGGATTTTTAACTCGTGTTAGCTTGAAAACATCTCCTTTTACACTAAGATCGTCTTACGAGCGATGCCACTTTACCTTTTGTAAAGAACGTTTTCCACGATGAAGGATCATCATAAACAAAAATCAAACCGGCAAAATGTATTCTATTTAATGATTGGTGGTAGGGGGCGTATCTTAAGCTCTAAGTATATTTTCTGCGACATTATGTTGCGAATTAGACTGTCACATATCGTGTCGTGCAAACTTCTCTTATTTGTCGCATTGGACCTCGACACCCGCTTTGTGCTCTGTGATCACGCGCCGCACATCGGTGGAGGCAATTTGTACCTCCGCTCCGTTTTGTATAAATGGACCCTCTCCGCTTTAACAGTCTCTTGATGTGTACTCTCTCTTTAATAATAGGAGGTCGCTTGTCGGCCGCTTAACGCTTTAATATGACGTTACCAGCAAAACGGGCGTGGATTTATGAAATGGGCTGTCGTCTGATTTGTTTTGATCCTTTGCATCTACTAACTAACGCTTTAAAAACACTTAAAACTTACCTATGGTAGGCGGCGGCTTGGCTATGCTGCTGGCATTACTGAAGTCCATGGGCGACGGTAACCACTTACCATCAGGTGGGCCGTATGTTCGTCTGCCTACAAGGGCAATAAAAAAAAATTCAAATCCCAATGACATATCCTGAATTGTTGTTTTCAATTTCTAGAAACTAGAGGTCCCGCAGTAGTCGAAATTCGACTATAATTAATTGGAATTGTAAGTTTGTACACTATTATGATATTATTTTATATTTCTATAATTACAAAATTCGCCACTGTAAAAAATATTAACAAAGACAAACAATATTTAATCTATTCTCAATTTGACAACAGACGCCAAGAACAAAAGTTTGACAGTAAATAGTATGCATGCGTGTGTGCGTCAAATACATGGTATGTAGTGTGTGTAATGTTTTCTTTATCGATTTAATGTATCTTTTATGCATTATTTTTAAAAAATATTAGCATTGTGCACTTCTTCTCTATATTCTCTATAAGTGTGCAAAATTTCATACTCCTCCGTCCGCGCAATTTTCGTAAAAAGGACTACAAAGTTTTTGCTTCACGTATTAATATATAGAAGATATCTAACAGACGCCTGTTACTTTTAAGAGATAATATGTCAAAATCGTTTTCTCATCGCTCCGAGTCTACGCACGCACACACAACGACTTGCCATTTGCGGTATTTGATGGAAGATTGTTCTATTTAAGTGAACGTAAACAACAAGACAGTTTCTAACGTTCGCTTATGATTTATCCTTAGCTTACATCTAAACAACATACATACCCTTCAGGTCATGACATCATAATATATTTTAACTACAAAAGGAACATTGACTCGAGTCTCTCTCGGACAGACGAACCTCAACAAAAGCAACCTTTCACCGAGATCGTTAAATGAATTAGCTAATCAATCAACATGATCTGCGTATCAGTCACGAAAGTTCGTTCACCTCTTCATTCAAGGTCTGTACGTTATTAAAAGGTCCACAGCGACCCACACGCAGTAGTATGCACATTTCCAAGTACGATGCACTAAGTTGAAGGAATGAGAGCGCGTGATATGAATACAAGTGCCACTATCTTATGAGTGTAGATTTTATCGGCCCGTAAAAACATCCGTAGAATTCCGCCACACCCTCGTAGTCCGAGCTAACAAATTGAATCACCACAATGATATACTGTTATCTTTAGTATATTTGTGGTTTGAATGCCTTCTAAATTGCCTGCTTTGGCTCGAATGCTATAGAGGATACAAAATTGTTTAGTAACAATCATAATATGTTATTACATCAACATAAATTTTAATAAAGTGCCTTCAGTTTATTAGATCCAAGCATTCAATTTGTTGGAGCATTGTGTTTTTGTATTATAGTTTAGTAACAATATTGTTTTGTGGACTTGTCCATTAGCGACAAAGAAATACTTGGGTGATTTACGACGGGCATCGTCCGATTGATGGAGCCGTGTCTCTGTAAATGAAACAGTCTGACGGTAGCCGTTCGCCGTTTTATGACTGCGATATATCTGATGGCAATTTGAATGCTCAGACAAATGCTAGTGTCACCTTAACACAATACTCTTTTCTATATAAAAAATGTCTCGGGATGCTGTTTATTCCTTCATAGATTTACCTTCTTTTTTTTTCTACCTATGCTGATAGCTTTGAGAGGCTATTTCAGCTGCTCCCTGACGGGTAGGTGAGCTCACGGGGCTCAAACCGGAGTGTTTCTAACACTGACGCTAGCAAGAGCAGTGCTTCGGAGAATCTACCACCGGATCGGAAAGGCGACCCACTCAGAAGATCCTGCGAGAAACTCAGTGGGCAAGATTTACCTGTTGGTTTTTCGACGCACTAAATCACGTAATACGCTCTTAAAGACGGCCCACGTGGGCATGAGCTGTCGTTTTGTTTTTTTCCCGGTAGCAAGCACAACGTTCGTCATTACGTGTTTATCATTCGTCTGGCCTTGGCCGTGAACGCGGGGACACGGTGGCGCGTGAGCAAACACAGTGGGACCATACACGAGTGTTTGCAATGTGAATTTCAGATTGACATCACCAAAAAAAAAAACAGGCATTGTAAGCTCTTGAATACATCATCGGCGCAGTAAAAAAACTGATTAATTCGTAACCGTATTTTATTAGACATTACTTATATCGTATTTTAGACGTACATGCGACTTGAGGTTATTGCAAAATGTAAGTGTTAAACATATTCTAGTATATTTGTGCTTGTCAGTTGAATAAAATATATCTTAAACGATAAAAGGGTCCTTACAAAATTACGTGGTGGAAAACTTTACAAAGAATTTAATACGCGATTTTGTTGACTTCAATATTTTTACAGCATCGTTTATTTATGTACGCACATACAAGATGTGCGCTTCGGTCTCGCCCGCGTTTAAATCTATATTCCAAAAAAATTAAATTTGGTAATTTTACGTATTATTTAATATAGATTAAAAAAATCTCCATTAGAATTTGTTTAGCCATTTTTGAGTAATTGCGTAACAAATATTTAAACATACAAACATTTATATATTTGTACTATTAGTTAGTACCTATAGTTTTTTGTTCAACTTTTTACGATATTTTATTGTTGGTGTAAATGACGTAAAATTATAAGGTTTACAAGTAAAAGATTCGGTTTGAATTTAATCCGAGACAATAATACAATTGCTTTTAGTCCAAAATCAACGGTGCTTAGTATCTGAAATATTGTCTACACTTGCAAGTATCATCAATAATTTACAGTTTTCGATAATTTAAGTATAATATATAATAATATTTGTGTTTTATACATTTTAAAATAATATCATTAAAATATCCCGCCTTACCGGGTATCGTTAACTTTTGTATCGTAGTCAACTATTATGACAGTCATCAATCTGAGACTTCATATTCTCGGTAAGCGTAGTTTTGTTATGTTTTTGCGGTATACGTTATCTTAATCAAACGATTTTTTTTTTGGGAATTGTGACGTAAACATTATTATTAAAGCTTTATGATAGAATCTCCGTCAGGGGTCATCGGACCGATCTCTAAAACTTACGACATTCTTGTGAAAACTAACCATCTTGCGAAAATTAGCTTGCAATTAAACAACCATTTTGGTTTTTTGTTTTGTTTTGCGTAACGAAACCTGTTTGTGTATTTAGAACATAGACATTTCCGATCCTGCGGAAAGAATGGAAAGCAGTCGACGTCGCCCAAAACACGTCATCTCGGATCCTCCCGATCCACTAACGGTGCTTTTAGGTACCTCAAGCACCGGTCACCGTTCTCGTCGAACCCGTCGCTTGCGACGAAGGGCTCGACGAGTAAATTGACCCTCAGACACAGCCCACTGAGTTTCTCGCCGGATCTTCTCAGTGGGTCGCGTTTCCTATCCGGTGGTAGATTCTGCGAAGCACGGCTCTCAAAGCTACCAGTATAGGTAGGAAAAAAAAAAAAGAACATAGATGTTTCTCTGAATCATTTCGAAGCGGTGCAGAAACGATCAAGATTACGTGCGCGAGGAATTTTTGTGCAGCATAAAAACGATTCGCCTATTGAATTCACAAAATATAACATTCATTACTGTCACATTACCGGAATGAATATGTGCAGTAGCGTCACATAAATGCACGATGGTAAACTTTATGAGAGCTTTTGAAGTCGGATCACGCAGAACTCCCACAAATCTACCTATTTCTGGATGGTATTTTTGCAATCTATACTTAATATTATAAAGCTGAAGAGTTTGTTTGAACGCGCTAATCTCAGGAACGACTGGTCCGATTTGAAAAATTCTCTCAGTGTTAGATAAGTCATTTATTGAGGAAGGCTATAAGGCTATATAACATCACGGTAAGGCCAATACAAGTGGAGCACCAATAAATAATGTTTCAAAATAGGGGTTTCAATAGCTCCTTAAAATTCTATAATTCAAAGATATTTTGATTTTCTACGTAAATGAAGAGGCGGGTAAAATTTAGCGTTATGCCAAAGTAACTATTCCACGCGGACGGAGTCACGGGCAAAAGCTAGTTTTACTTATAAAAACTCACGTAGGTACCTACAACACGGCAATTAGTTGAAATCTGTCGAATTCTGTTTACGAAACATAATTTTGTTAGCTTGCATATGTTGATGAAGCACGACCATTGTAATTATATACCCATACGTGCTAAGGGTGTGGCGCAACAGGCCGTAACACCGGTTTTGGCTCGATTGGCTCCTCGACGTCTAGCGAATTTAAATCTCATTGAATTTAATATGTTTCGGTTTGAATTGTTTAACCCTGTTATAGCCTTTATTGTATACAGAGTTTAAATTACATTTATGTAATGCTTAGTATGCTATTCGTATTTGGAACTTGTTATACCTTATCCTGATCTATATGGTGTCGTTTACCTTGGTTTTCCTTTTAAATAGCTCGCATGGGCGCATGACGCTCGTAAACGTTGCAGCTGAAGTCTCGTATTCCAGGATTGTGATAACGAACAATTTTATGCAGATGCGTAACTAAGATAAGGGAGCTCCTGTTTTGCAAATGTCAAGTGGTGTCATACGATGGACGTTCTCACGGTAGCTCTAGAGTGATGAGAGGAGAAAGCCTTATCTCATGTATCGGAGCGCGAACAATGTGGAGAGCGTGCCGATGCTTATCACAAAGTGCCTATCTAGTGTTTCTAGTGCTCTTTCGACTTTCACTCGCTTCCATTACCAATATGGTGTGTTGTTTCTTGCACTGCATCTGTGCCTGTTTTGTCTTGTTAGCTTTGTCGGAAGCCACTACAAGCGGAATATGTTGAACGGCTTCATGTGAAAGTCTCTGTCATAACGTTTTGTTTTAATACACTTTCCTCAATACTAAATATAGAAGGCGACGGTTTTACATACAGATTTCATTCGGAATATGTAAAGTAGATTACTCGTCGGCCCACGGTAGGCTGAGAGGGCTTTTGTAACGTTAATATTCAATAAGACATCCATTAAAGCCCATTGTGTTGCAATCGGTTATGGCTGTTGGGGGACGCCAGTTCCTTTGGCCTCGCCTATTAGAGTGGTCTTGTCGTGATTTAGTGCAGGGACGTAGCCCGTACGCAGCCCACGACTGTAATTACAAAGTCTAATGAGGCGACTATGATGATGCCTCTTCGTTCGGTTTCAATGACGCGTCTGAGTTTGGGTCGACGTCTTACCCCTACGAAATGCATATCAGATTACAATCATTAAATCCGATAACTTTGTGCACAGAAAAAAAAACAACGGATACAGATAGAGATGTGGCCAAATAAAAGCGGAATAACACAAAAAAACTCAAGACAGAATTGGATTACGACGAACAAAAAACAGAGTCTGATGCTATCTCACACTGATCTCTGCTTACAACTTATTAAACTTGGGAGGCGGTTCAAATTAATATTTTTATTAATCCAAGCAGATATTGATCTGGACGGAAAGGTTATTTCAATGTTAGGAATTAGTTACGTAATTACAGTTGAAGCGAATGTTTTAATATCATGATTTACGCACGAGTGCCTGCGATATAGTGTGGACAGCATGTCAGCAAAAAAAGAATACATTAATATCTATGTCATTCCGTGATTGCCTTTCTAGTGAATCCTTTCTGAGTAAAAAAAGAACATGTAAATTTATTCTAATGTTTTTAGTGATGTAACTTTTTTTAAATCTTTTTTTTATTTATTGCTTTATTCGGTGGACGAGCTTACAGCCCACCACAGTTAAGTGGTTACTGGAGCCCATAGGCATCTACAACGTAAATGCGCCACCCACCTTGAGATATAAGTTCTAAGGTCACAGTATAGTTACAACGGCTGTCCCACCCTTCAAATCGAAATGCATTACTGCTTCACGGCAGAAATAGGTAGGGTGGTGGTACCTATCCGCGCGGACTCACAAGAGCTCCTAATATCATTGAAGGTGGAAGGTGTTTACGTTCCATCCGATCGTAAATTGTTACTGCTGCTCACGAAAACCGGAGCTGCCGGTGTCTAGCACTGAAGTATTTTTCTAAATTCTATCTAGTGCTAGATTTTGTTTGGAAAAATGATCTCTGAAAACGCGCTACGAGTAACCGCAGCTCTGCGTGGGGACTGTTCATTTGGTGGGTGGTCCGATATTTAAAAAGAGATAGCAAATTACGTCAAACGACTAAAGCATGTTTTGCTCTTCCTAATCGCTGGTAACCTAAAGTCTGGTAGGTGAGCTTACGGGTCCAAGCTGAGAGAGAGGTTATTTAACACTGGTCCTAGCAAGAGCAATACTTCGTAAATCTACCACCGAATCGGAATCGCGACCCGCTGAGAAGATCCGGCGAGAAACTCGAAGGCTCCAAAAGCAGTAGCCATCGAACATACGGTGCAGAACATAGACCACTAAATTCCACACAGACCCAGAGGCTCCAAAGACGAATGAAACATAATTTTAAAACGAATAGCGTAATGAATTTTTAATGAATTGTCATCGATCATTCGAAGGTAACTTGATAACGGTTAATTGATGAAAGGCGATTTGAAAACTTTGTAGATTTAATTATGCAAATCGTTCGACACTCTTTTTTTTCGCATAAGTTGTCGTCAATCATGAGTTTTTACATGCGACTTCTTTACGATCGAGAAATGAGATCGCTCAGACAAGTACACGACAAGTTGCTGTAGTTGTTCATCAATGGGTATTTCAACTATATTATTAATATGCAAATGAGATTAGGATACTAACTTTTATTTTTTCAATTTTAAAAGACTCTTTCATAATAAAGTATGGTAGTTAGCGAACATGTCGCGGAGATTAAGAAGCTTTCGGTTTTTTTTCATGTTTTCTTTGTTCATGTATTAGCTGCAGCTTTGTTTGTTTTTGTCTTTTGATCTTATCGGCTGTCGTTTCTGTATCTTCGCTTGATGCGTACAATGCGAAACTTGCTTTAATAGCAACAGTAGATAAGATATATGGACGTTAATTAAGACTGTTTTTTCGCTGTATAGTTTTACTGATGCATAATCTGGGCTAATGGGACTTAATATATGAAGTATTCGTAGTTAAAGTTGCGTTCATAGAGTATGTAAGGTATCCCTAGAGGGTGAGGCAGGTATCTTTAGAGTTGAATCACAAAGGCATAAGTGACAATTGACTCGCTGGTGCCGCAGTTATCGTCCCTGACTGTTGCGCCAAGGGTCGTGGGTTTGATTCCCACATCGGGCAAACGTGTGATGAATAGGTCAATTTGCTCTTTGAGTGTTTATTATTTATATATGTATATATTGAAACGTATATGAGTATGTATGCCAGTCTCTGGTACCCATAATACAGGGAATCTTAAATTAGGACCGGATAATTGTGCGTAATTTGTTCCCAATTATGTATATTATTACTATAAGTTATTATTATATCTTCCTTCGAGAAGACGTCGTGGCCTAAAGGATAAGACGTCCGGTGCATTCGTATGTAGCGATGCACCGGTGTTCGAATCCCGCAGGCGGGTACCAATTTTTCTAATGAAATACGTACTCAACAAATGTTCACGATTGACTTCCACGGTGAAGGAATAACATCGTGTAATAAAAACCAAACCCGCAAAATTATAATTTGCGTAATCACTGGTNTTTCTAATGAAATACGTACTCAACAAATGTTCACGATTGACTTCCACGGTGAAGGAATAACATCGTGTAATAAAAACCAAACCCGCAAAATTATAATTTGCGTAATCACTGGTGGTAGGACCTCTTGTGAGTCCGCACGGGTAGGTACCACCACCCCGCCTATTTCCGCCGTGAAGCAGTAATGCGTTTCGGTTTGAAGGGTGGGGGTAGTCGTTGTAACTATACTGAGACCTTAGAACTTATATCTCGAGGTGGGTGGCGCATTTACGTTGTAGATGTCTATGGGCTCCAGTAACCATTTAACAACAGGTGGGCTGTGAGATCGTCCATCGATCTAAGCAATAAAAAAAAAACGGTAATGCAAACATTCAGGGTATATATATGATTTGGATTTTTTAAATTGATTAAACAAACTTTTTTTTTGTATAATGGCACTTTCATTCTTGGACCACTAGTATTTCTAATAGAAGTTATCACGATAGATTCAGCTACGCAATTTAGGTGATTTTTTGTCGGTGCGTCGACATTTGTAAGTCGATACAATTGATTTCGGATTTATTTTTTGTATTTGCCATTTAAAATCATTTTCAAATCGTTTCCGGGTACCGTTTTAATATATTATTATATAAAAAAATCTTATCGATGTTTGATCGATGAAAAGAACAATGAAACGCCTTTTTTCGTGTCTTTGTTCATACAAGAACATAAATCGAAACGAAAAGATGCTTAGCGACCGATACAAATGATTCTGACGGTTTTTGCTTCAACAAATGAAATATGAGAGGTTTCTGCCACCGTTTTTATGATAGAGCCAATCGCGAATATAAGACACAATACAAACATGCACGATTCACGATTTGCAACAATAACGGTTGTTTCATTACTATTTCATAGATATTTTTTTATCTAGTTTCTCAAAAAAAATGTTTGAATTTCAAACAAATGTACCTAACATTTGTTTGAAATTCAAACATTTTTTTTTTTATTGCTTAGATGGGCGGACGAGCTGTGGTTACTGGAGCCCATAGACATCTACAACGTAAATGCTCCACCTATCTTGAAATAGAAGTTCTAAGGTCTCAGTATAGTTACAACGGCTGCCCCACCCTTCAAACCGAAACGCATTACTGCTTCACGGCAGAAATAGGCGGGGTGGTAGTACCTACTATACTGCTTTTAAATAATAATTATAATTAACATTCTGCACTCCTACTCTATATATATTTTTTTTATTGCCCTTGTAGGTAGACGAGCATACGGCCCACCTGATGGTGAGTGGTTACCGTCGCCCATGGACTTCAGCAATGCCAGGGGCAGAGCCCAGCCGCTGCCTACCGATATTCTCTATAATATAGATACCTATATTCTCTATAAGTGTGGAAAATTCCATACACTTCCGCCCGCGCAATTTTCGTAAAAAGGGGTACAAAGTTTTTGCTTCACGTATTAATATGTATTTACATAAATGCGTATTTATTTTTTTATTATAATTTTAAATTGATTTTGTTACAGTTTCTGCAACATTACCGCCGCAGAGACCTTGGATACCGCTAACGCGACCGAACAGGACTCGTCCGACTTGTGAGTATTTATCACGTTATTTTTTTTATACGATCAATTTAAATGTGACATTTCTATAGTTTCATTTCAAACTATATTTTTAATGAAACTATCTCGGATACCTGGAACACGAGCAATTGATGTAAGTGCATATTTGAGAGTGCTATTATATAAGTAGAATGGCAGGCAAGTGTGTGAGTACCCGGTCGGCGGTGTATTGCGTTCCGACCCGGCAGGCTGGTTCTGGCCCAGCGGGGTATCCCGGAACACCAGCGGCACCGCCCGGGCGGTCTGGTAGGGCCGCCGTACCGCGGAGACCGATGTCGTTGGTCGTTGACTATCGCCTCGACGACCCGTCGGTCGGGCGTCCTCGGGGTGGCGCCGCGTGTCTGGTTGTATGTAGTGTTGACCGCGGGAACCCCCCTACTCTGTCCAGGTTCTGACCCCGGACGGAGATCGGACGCCGGGTGTAAGAGTGCAGGGGAGTCATTTAGTGGGTGGGCCCTAAAATCCTTGGGCCCGTGATCTGCTCTCAACACCTGCAGATCGTTAAGTCTCACATACCCCGCGCGCCCCCTAGGCGCGGGGACCTCGTAGGAGGTTCGGCCCTCTACCCGAAAAAAAAAAGCAAGTGTGTGGGTAATTGTGTACATATTTTGCCTGCCTACTCATTTATGTCTTTTGGATAACCTAAAAATATCCTAATTCGAGCTGATCATTGGAAATCAAGCTTTTTCGCGTTGACGAACGTTGAAAACTATAGTATTTTCGGCGGCTGCTCAATAAGACGTGTGAACGCTGTTTCGAGTCTAGAGTCGTACCTTAAACCTCAACTGTATCATAATTATGTTTTAAAACAAATTGTATATGTCGGAGAAGCCACAATTAATTAACACCATCGTCAGACATCATAGGGGCGAATAGGATGATCGAGCTTAGCAGACGAAACGTATGACAGTTCTTAGGACGGAGCCACCGCTCTTCAAGAATGCTAGTTGGTAAGTGTGATGGCGTCTACGCGCCTCCACCGGCTAGGCTCTGTTGTCGCACGAAGTTAGCCGAGTTCCGACGATACCGCAATCGTGCTGCCATCTCTCGGGAATCGTGCTGCGTTTCGTTTAGCTACCAAACTAATGACCGTCTCCGACATATCGTCTTTTCGCATTAAAATTAGTGTACAATTTCCAAAAATATTTGAAAAGAGTTAATATGCGGAATCATTTGGTATCACCAGTATTTTTCTCATAAATACTGTCAAAAGAGCGTAGTTTAGTTTTAACTTTTTTTGTTTAATTTACCTATGTTTTGACTACTATTTACAAAATTAATACATAATTTTATCTAACTTTAAAAGACAAATAATGTAACTGATAAAAAATAAAAAGTAAATGTCGATTGTCGATAATCCCATTCTCACGGATCGTTTGGAGCCTCTGGGTCTGCGGAGGGACTTCGGTTCCCTCTGTATTTTATACCGTATGTTCCATGGGGAGTGCTCTGAGGAATTGTTCGAGATGATACCAACATCTCGTTTTTACCATCGCACCGCCCGCCACCGGAGTAGAGTTCATCCATACTACCTGGAGCCACTGCGGTCATCCACAGTGCGTTTCCAGAGATCTTTTTTGCCACGTACCATCCGGCTATGGAATGAGCTCCCCTCCTCGGTGTTTCCCGAGCGCTATGACATGTCCTTCTTCAAACGAGGCTTGTGAAGAGTATTAAGCGGTAGGCAGCGGCTTGGCTCTGCCCCTGGCATTGCTGAAGTCCATGGGCGACGGTAACCACTCACCATCAGGTGGGCCGTATGCCCGTCTGCCTACAAAGGCAATAAAAAAAAAAAAAAAAAAAAAAATTTAGCAAAGATGAAAATATCAGATGCTAAACCTTTAAATCACTCTCCTGCAAAATTAGTAAGTTTTGAGATTATACAGTTTTAATGCGACTAGAGGATATATATTATTAATCCAATGAATACAAGCAAAAAGTCATAAACTTTCTCAACTATGTAGGTAATTGTAGTTCCAACACCTAAGTTGCACCTCGTAACTAAAGGATTAATTGCCTATTAATCCGATGCCATCGCACGTAAGTACATCGTTCGCTCGACTAATGCTAGTACTGCAGTGGTAAGTCGAGATGTTACGACGCGATAACAATAAGCTAAAAGGTTCATCATTAATAAAATGTCACAGTGGAGCACGTATAAGGCGCGGCGTGTATCCCCACTATAAATTATTAAACTTACGTACGTACGCCCCTCGCACATTCTAACTTGGTTTTATTAATATGATTAATACGGGGCTTAGAAAGAAATTTTAATTACCGGTAATAATAAACGGGTTTAATTTTCAGAAAATATTAATAATATACTATTAATGACCAAATATGAATAGATTGCGTGTAAAATGCAATTAGAAAACCTACCAAAAATAAAGTGAAGAAATAAGGAAGTGGATTTGTAGTTGAATGTAAAAGTTAATCTTTGGTGAGATATGCTTTTAAAGACGTAAATAGCGTCTCTTGAAAAATTGGATCGTAGAACAAAAAAATAAATGTATATTTACTGGTGGTAGGACCTCTTGAGAGTCCGCGCGGATAGGTACCATCACCCTGCTTATTTCTGCCGTGAAGCAGTAATTCGTTTCAGTTTGAAGGGTAGGGCAGCCGTTGTAGCTATACCTGAAACCTTAGAACTTATGTATCAAGATGGGTGGCGCATTTACGTTGTAGATGTCGATGGGCTCCAGTAACCACTTAACACCAAGTGGGCTGTGAGCTCGTCCACCCATCTAAGCAATAAAAAAAAATCTGCGCAGATGATAAACACATACCTACATAATGAATAAGCATTAATTCAAAGAAAACGCCGTACTTCGAAATACCCGCTGTGTGTTGGTATTGTTGGAATTATTAGCCCCTCCTGCTAAAGTAACGTGATAATTGTCTGTTTGGTTTGGTTAATGAGAACATCCTACCTATTATCCTTTCATCCTAATCTTATATTTTCTCTATCTTACACCGCCTTTTGTTCCCTACTACAATCTAGACTATTTACATGAGTTTATATAGTATTAAATAGTATATAATTAACGAAAATTAGTTCTATCCGCCGTAGTATTTTACTAACACTAGTAAATTTTAGGGCTAACCTATTTGATACTTAACAAACTGATTCTAAAAAATAATTAAATCCCTATAGAGCATATGTCCTAGTTACATATACACACAGGCTATTATATTATATTATGAAAGACTTATTCAATTCCAGATCGGAGATGAATAGCAAACTTTATATCGTCATAAGGAATGCGATGTGTTTTTAGAATTTCCAAGCGCTTTAGTTATACCCATTGATAAATTCATTGCTACTTTAACTTATTTCAATTACGATGGGTTTAAAAAGCATTTTGATCGCGATAAATATTCGTTGAGTGTCCATAAAATCTCCGTGCCTCGTGATTACCATCGATCGCCTGTGATTTTTATCCGTATTGGACGGTATGTGATGACGGTATGTGATGTAAAGATGCCACGCAATGCTTGATAAGCAGATCTTTAAAGAATTAAAGGAGGAAACTCAGATAAACCATCACATTCGTCATGTTCAAAAAGGCATCGATAATGTTTTACCTACGTGTTGTGTACGCTTTAATCTGTTCAAACTCTAACTGGGACGTATGCATGGGACTTTTTGGCGGGAACGCGAGGAGCGAAGCTGTGTAATTTATTTTGTCTATTTAGTGTTTCTTCAGGTTTAAATGTGTAATAACGGTGGTTTATTAACGGTTTAGTATCTGTGAAAGTGCACAAGTGTGGGAAAATGAAACAAAGCCGCTGAACGTAACTTCTCGGGATCCTCCAAAAAGTCCACTGAAATAGTCTCTGTAAGTGACCACCATTTTGTTGAGATTATATTTCATCCCATATCATTTCATTTCATTTCATTTTATGCCATGTTTCATATTAATCAACTTCATTTCATTTCATAATATCATGGTTCATATAAAAAGTTTTCATCAAAATTAAAATAAGACTTGACCTAAAGGTCCAGGTTACCAGGTCATAAAATCACTTTAAAAAAAAAAGATGTATGCAGGAAGTGATCTGTGTACTGAATCGAACGATCGATTTAATCAGGCTCACGGTCACATGGAATTGCCCTTCGCTTCCCGCACAATGCACAATGCGAGACCTTTGAGTAAGAGATCCATCCATGAAACCTTGCCAGTTTTTATAATTTCCTAGTATTATTAAAGACTAGCGGACCGCCCCGGTTTCGCTTGGGTAGTAGCGCACGCGATGTAAAGAATTTTAGGTATTTTTTGTACACATTGGGTTACATTATTGGAGTTTTAGTAAGAATACCTAATTTTTTTGAAAATTTTATTATTATATAGCCTGTGTCACCCGGGGATAGTGTGGCTTGCCAACAGTGAAATAATTTTGTAAATCGGTTCAATAGTTTCGGAGCCAATTCAATACAAACAAACAATCAAATCTTTCCTCTTTATGATATTAGTATAGAAGTATACATTTCGGTACAATAAATATTGCTATTCGTTTTATACGAAGGAAATTATTTTTCATTCAACTTAATGTTTTGCGAATATTAAAACTTATTAGAAACCTTGGAAGTTCTTTGAATAGAATGTAAAAAAAAACCTGGGCATAACAGGCTCGTTCATTAATAAAAATAATTTAAACTTAGGAATTTATACACAGGGGAGAACCAGCATCTTGCCATGTCACGGAAAATGTCCCTCGGAGATTATTACCACAAGATACCTTGTGTATTCGCGTACGCCGGGGTTATAACAATTCCGCAAAATGGTCGTATTTTTATATTCCGTTTTATTTTTCGGGGTTTACGGTCTCGACTCTGTCTCCGCCTGCACATAAACAGTTTTATGTCGCTTCAACGTTTCTTGACTTGGACAACGTTTACGTGATTCGTTCATTTACTAACTATTCTGTTTACCTAATAGATTTATCCCATATAAATCACTTAGGTAAACAGATAGCTGAACTGTAATATAAATTGTGGAAAAGAAGTGATTGTGTGTGTGTGGCGATGTGAAGTGCAGGACAGTCGTACTGATGCAATCGAAAATTCGATTTAATGTGTATCGACTACCAGGATGGGTACCAGGAGCGTGGGGCGTCCTCCAACCAGGTGGACCGACGACTTAGTGCGTACGGCGGGAAGTCGTTGGATGCGGAAGGCGGAGGACCGCATTCTGTGGAAGGCATTGGGGAAGGCCTATGTTCAGCAGTGGGCACATAAAGGCTGATGATGATGATGACTATCAATATTACTTACAAAATAACATAAGACTAAAACTGCATTATCGCCTTACTCTTCTACTGGTGGTGGGACCTCTTGTGAGTCCGCACGGATAGGCACCACCACCCCGTCTATTTATGTCGCGAAGCAGTAATGCGTTTTGGCTTGAAGGGTGGGGCAGCCGTTGTAACTATACTGAGACCTCAGAACTTACATCTCAATGTGGGTGGCGCATTTACGTTGTAAATGTCTATGGGCTCCAGTAACCACTTAACACCAGGTGGGCTGTGAGCTCGTCCACCCATCTAAGTAATAAAAATAAAAATAAAACTTGTTGTGTATTGTACATGTAAAATAATTAGACTTTAAATTGGTAGCTGCTATTATAGATCATGACGATATTGATTGACAATATATATCTACGTATGTATTCTACTAACAAATTAACAAAACAGTTAGTCTTAATTTCATGTCCTGTTAGAGTGGTATCCTGTTGGAAACCCAACAAATTGGTATAAAACCTTTTTATTGTTGTCGTTGTGGTTTTTGACATTACATTTGAATTTTGAATTTTGAAATGTTTGAGTTTTGTCAATTCTCTTTTATCCGTGCTATTGTACGCGATTTATAAAATTTTAAAAATATACAAATTTTATACGTGCAATCCTCGCGAGTTTATTTCCCAAGTTCCTTGCCCATCCTAATCATACAGTCCACGACAGTATCCCACAAAATCTAAAGATTCTACAAAGAAAAAACAAATAAAAAATAAAATAACCGAAATTCGTTATTTGTCATATCAGCGCGACATCTATAATAATAATAATTCTGAGCAGAAATATGTCTTTGATGAACATTCATACAACTGGATTTTATCTGATTATAAACGAACACCGTCTCCGTGTATAATGGAGTAGTATACGTTTTGATACTCGCATGTCTCGAGCTGTGGCGGTTTCGTTTCAAGACGAGGATTTATTCTCAACGCCACACACGACGTGTAAACATTTACATGCAAATGAAGCAAGCGTTTCCACTGTTTGCTATGCACGAAAACAATTTTTTTTTTTAATGAACCCCATTATAAAATAATATCTTTACCGCATTTTCGTATGATATGGTTTCTCTGGAAGTCGTAGTTGTTAAAGACAATAGTAAAAATCGAAGCGTTATATTTAAGAAGGCCGCGACACAGGCTTTTGAATTGTCACGGTTTTACCACCGATTTATAATGTCTTAAACCGCTGTAAACGCAGAATTTGTCTCAAATATATATGAGTGTATACATCATATTAAAATTTTACGAAATAATATTAATCAGTACATAAAATTGAGACTAGAAGAAACTAGATTTGAATTAAAAGAAAAAAGCTTAAATGTATCGTATTGATACGTGTATCTAATAGATACCTACATTCGGCTAAATAACCATTAGACTTCTGAGATATAAGCATTCAAATATTTCGGTAGAGATTGTCTTTAGTTATTGTAGTAGTTATTATTGGAACACCGACGTCACTCTTCAATATAGTGTGCTATCTGTCTGAATTTAAAACGGCTTATATTTCCTTATTTCGGATAAGATTTCGATTTACATTTTGTAGTTCGGCTTTAGGTTGGCTTTTGTAGAAGAATGAAAAAAATATCCTTCAACACCTGATTACTTTTTGCAGTGATGTGAAAATTAACTTCGATAATAGAGGCCGTTTTTTGCATTGTTTGCGAGATTAGTATTGGCTTTTAATTATCTCTATGGTTGGAGTGTGAAGCAAGTGGTATGTGCGAATTTCGTTTGATACAGGAAAATCCATTCACACATAGATAATTCGATTATCTTATGCGGATCGATATTTATCACGAACATTTTTAAATAGAAATTAGAATCCTATGATAGTTTTCGGACGATTTTGTCGGTATAAACTTTTCCTGTCGCTACGCTAAATACGGTTAGTTTGTTTAATTTGTATTAAATACGATTAGTTTAATTATAATAAAATATATTTCAGGAAAAGGTGATAAACAATAAATCGAGGGGTGAAGAAAGGCTATTTGGTTTAAGCGACATTTTGTAATTAAAGATCCATTTTATTTGTATTATCATCAACAATTTGATGTTTTTAGTTGAATTTCAGTAGTAGTAGTATTTGTAGTCGTCGTGGCCTACCGGATAAGATGTCCGGTGCATTCGTGTTGAGCGATGCACCGGTGTTCGAATCTCAGGCGGGGTACCAATTTTTCTAATTAAATACGTACTCAACAAATGTTCACGATTGACTTCCACGGTAAAGGAATAACATCGTGTAATAAAAATCAAACCCGCAAAATTATAATTTGCGTAATTACTGGTGGTAGGACCTCTTGTGAGTCCGCGCGGTTAGGTACCACCGCCCTGCCTATTTCTGCCGTGAAGCAGTAATGCGTTTCGGTTTGAAGGGTGGGGCAGCCGTTGTAACTATACTTCAGGCCTTAGAACTTATATCTCAAGGTGGGTGGCGCATTTACGTTGTGGATGTCTATGGGCTCCAGTAACCATTTAACACCAGGTGGGCTGTGAGCTCGTCCACCCATCTAAGCAATAAAAAAAATAAAAAAGTTCAGAGCCTTGTTTGATGAATTCAGTTCGATTCCGTAGATATTGTGCTATTTGAATACACTCAACACAAATCTTACGAGTGCCTTTATATTTTTTGCTGTTAACCTGAATTAACAGCTGGATAATGAGATCGGAACCAACATATGGCGAACGGCCACGGTAGCTGTCTGTCTGTTACTGTAAACCGGTAACTTATCGAACAAGAATGTAATGTGCATCCACACTCGACAGTGTTGAATGTTTGAGAAAATAAAGGTGAAGAATCAAGATCAAGTTATCTTGCGTTCTCCTATGTACTACGCTTTATTTGGCCGATTCGCTTCTATTATTTGCACTGTTCGTGAAAATTGTTGGCTAGGTTCCTATGTGATGAGTTTCAAGTTGAAAAATGAACATTGCGTATATTCAATTTCGACGTATTTTCATTTATGTAGTCGAAATTCGACTATAATTAATTGAAATTATAAGTTTGTACACCAGTTTGTCAAAGACTTATATAATCTTGTATTATATTATAATATATATCTTATATTATACTTCTATAATCACAAATTTCGCCATGACTACACTTTAGACTTTAGACAAATAAATATTAGTAAAGACAAAAAATATTTAATCTATTCTCAATTTGAACACAGACACTAAGAAAAGTTTGATAATAAACAAATAGTATATATGCGTCTGTGTGTCAAATATATGGTAGAGTATGTAATGTTTTCTTTATTGATTTAATGTATCTTTTATGCATTATTTTAAGAAAATATTAGCATTGTGCACTTCTTCTCTATAATCTCTATAAGTGTGGTAAATTTCATACTTCTCCGTCCGTGCAAAAAGGGTACAAAGTTTTTGCTTCACTACTGTACTATCTATTTAAATTAACAACTAATTCTAAAATGTAAAAAGGTATTAGTACACAAAATATTGTAAGAATTCGAAAAAAAAATAATATTATAATATGGCTACATACTTGAAATATGAACTAAATATGTCATTGTTATGTTTCGTTTTATTCGCAACCGCGAATGCTATTTAAGGGTAAACTTTTTGTGAAAACACTATCAAGTTTGTTGCAAAGTAATGTAAAAATTCATATTTATTCTAAAATTTTTATAGGAAGAGTCGAAACATCTCGATACCTCTGTCGCATCCCAGCTATTTAATGGCAGTGACGTCATAAAAAACAAATGTCCATCCTTTTTTATCAAAGGACAAACCCTCACGATCAGATTTTAGCTTACTCTTTTCGGAACGGACGCAAATATATTTTCGTATTGATATATATTGAAAACATTTTTTGAAAGAAAAAAAAACTACTTTTCTATAGATATCTGTCTAAATTACGATTAAACAATATGTATGAACATTTTATTATTAGAACTTGTATTATTTGATTATTATTTATTAGAACAGTAATTTCTTTCAAAGCAAATTTAAAAGTATATCTTCTGTATATACAAATAAAATTCGAAAATATCAATTTTAACTATTCCGTGCTGTAATTGTGCATTGCAATTGTAATTTATAATAATTTAATATATGTATTTCATTGTTTTTATTGTTGTTTTTATTGTGGTTGTTGTTATTCTAAGCTCAGATAATGATTGGTCGGTCTAATGCTGGGGTGCACGTCCCTCCGCAGGTGCCGGCGGAAGATCAGCGCTCCAGTACCGATTGTCTCTGTACTGTTAGGGATTGCTGAGCCGGTAACCCTTTCCAAGCCTCGTTATTTTTCTTTTTTTTTAAAGTTTATGTTTGGAATAAATGTTTATCATTGCGGCTTGGCTATACCCGTGTCACACCAAACATACGGTAACTACTAAACAAACGTTAAAATACGAATCAACTCCACTACTTCGGAAACTTATTAAACAAATAAAATCATGTTCACTGTCATGTCACAACACGCCCACGTAATGGCATCGCCAATAACAAACGGTAATGTTCCCTGCTCCATTATATTCAGATGAGGCGCACTATAGTCGGATCGGTTTATTTGAGACTTGCAACAGACTCGAATGTCCCTTGGAATCAAGTGCACTAAAACATTGTGATGTACCAATGCTTTGTAATCAAGTGCTTGGTGAAGATTGCGGTTCGTGAACTTTTCGTTGAACGTAGGGTACGTATCGAGCGATTTGGTTCGATGGGATAACTTCTTTTAAAGTAATTGAAATTTGAATCTGAGTTGTCGACGTGAGGGGGGAATTTTCACGTTGTTGCATGCTTCGGTATTCTTTTATTTATTTATTTATTTAAGGATTACCAACAGGGTTTACAGTAAGACATAAAATAACATTGACATGTATAGAGCAATTGATAACTGCAACTCTAATTAGAGGCAATCACAGCATGTATTACATTAATATTTCAACAAAGATTTAACAATACTAATAATAATAATAAAAAAAAAATCCCAAGGACAGTAATACCCGAGTACTCAGACCAAGGCTGAGGTTCAACAGCAACTTTTTATAATTTTGTTCCTGAATATTGGAAGGGAATCGCCAAATATGTCAAGGTTTTCAGCTTTACTGACTAGATTATTATAAACGTTAGGTAGACGAGGAGCAGGTGAGTGCTTGCCTAGATTGGTTCTAAAAACTAGCGAATAAATAAGTCTTAATGTACATGATGTAAATGCTTACCTCCTGATTAATGTATCTAGGAATACTGCTGTAAGCTATTATTTATGAATTTGAAAAGCTAACCTCCCGTGACTCTCACACCTGATTTGATATACGCCCGTGCGGTCATCTCCGTAGACCTCTCGGTGATTTGTTGCCTTGAATACCTTGAATAATGATGTTAACAACCTGAAAATTTGCAAGTCGATATATTCTGTATCTGTATCTTTTAAATTAATTAATCAGCAATTTTTTTTATTATTTATATTCCTCCTGCACCCCGTGTCGCCATTTTGAGACTCCATTCGAAATTGAAATACTAAGAAATTAAATAAATAATAATAAATAAATATTTACTAACAATCACGCCACGTTAACTGCTCCCGTGCTAAGTTCATAAAGAACTGGTGTTATAGGTACCAGATAAAGAAAATAAATGTAAGATTTTTATTATACATCATTATCATCATCATGATCTCAGCCTGTGCATTGTCCACTGCTGAACATAGGCCTCTCCAAGTGATCTCCAGTGCGGCCGGTCCGTTGCCACCTGCATCCAACGTGACCCAGCGGTTCTTACCTGGTCGTCGGTCCATCTCGTAGGTGGCCGTCACACACATACATATAATTAATATACATGCATAACCCTGTAAAAGACATTTTATATTTATCATACCAAATATCTTCCCTTGGCGGGATTCGAACCCGCGACCCCCTTGTGTAGTGACCATGTCACTTACCACTATACCAGACGGCTGTTAAAAGTATTAAATTGAAGTAGCGATGGAAACTTTATAAAACAGTCTTCGAGTAATTGAAGCATAAGTTCGTGTCCATTAGTGGGTCACCAACTAATGGAATTCGTATTCTCACTTTGTACATGTATTTCTGATATATTTCTAATGTGAATGGTTGTTACCATGAAATTATACGTAAGTTTATCACGTGTGAAGGTACAATCATGTTCCATTTGGAGTTAATTATTTTTTTTATAAACGAACAGCATAACAATTACTTAGTATAGCTATTACTGCATTGATAAGTGAGTACAGTAGATTGGGGGAAATAGAGACGAGTTAGAATAGGGACAAATCTGGGATGTCACAATACTTTTGTTGAGTTGTTAGATTTAACTTTGTTGAACTGAAAATGACTTTTATTTAGTGTTTAAGAATATTAAATAGTTTAATTTAGTCATCAAAGTTTTGTAACTCATTAAAGGTATTAAAAAGTTAATTACCTAAAGTTAGGTACTTACCTAACAACTAAATAGTGCCAGCCCTATCGAAAAATTATTATCCCCATACGTAACCTGATTCATCCCAAAGCCAAGGTGAATCGGGTCAAGCTAGTTTTTAAAATTTTTGTGTATATCTTGTAATGAACTATGTATGATAACGCATCGTATATATAAAAATTTAACCCTCCCGAACCATTTTAAACTCAATTTTATTGGTATGTATTACCCTAAGAAAAACAATTGAAAATTTGTGTTGGATTTGGAAAGGGTCTCGATTCCCCCCAATCTACGGTACATAAACTGTAAATTCCTTCATAGTTTATTCAGAACGAACCGTATTAAATATTCTCGATAAAGTTAGTGAAAGTTACACTGTAACTACGTAACAAGTCCATTCTTGAAATAAAACTCGGGTTTCAGTCGAAACAGATGGTCAATCCCATGCAACTTCGGCCACGCGACGATCTTGTTTTGTACTACAGTACAAAAGTTTGGCCCGCCATTACGAACTTTCCTATGTAAATTTTAATCGAGTCGAGTTATTGAACTCGTATAAAAAATGTAACGATATTCGGTCACGATTAACTCCGCAATTAAATTACTTTTACAGAACAAGATGAACGGTCGCAAAAAAAACACGAACCGGTCCCGCGAAATGTTTTGTCATCGGTACGAACATCTCGATTAGTATTTCGGGCAAACAACATGATTCAATGCCATTAGACGAAGGCGAAATCCATAGAGCAAAACGTTTGCCAACAAATCCTGATGTTACATCGCTAACAACTTCTTGTTAGCACCTATTGAGACTTCTTACGTCATATTGTAGATCGCCGAGAGCTCTGACCCGCCAACGAACGTGATCTAATGAGTTCTTTACAACGCCATTCTAAATGGGAATGTACGCATTCGTAAATCGATTTTAATGAACTCCTTTTACAATGCAAAAAAGGTCGTATCCGATCTATTTTCATATATTCTAGTGCTAGAAATAAATCGCGCGAATGTGGAACTTATTGCTATCGTACAAGGAAACAAACGAACTGGATATTTTAAATGTATCACAGCGAATGCTTGTCTAATGAATATATTTTTATTAAAATACGTCTAAATACAAAATAGAAATGTTTTTTAGAGCCACCCAAAAAAAAATGCGTATTCAGATTCACTGTTGAAATATTGCAATCCATTCGCATAACACAGAAGAGTAATTCCAATCAGACATAGTGTTTCGTGCTTTCATTTACACGCAGTCCCTTAAACAGGCGACGATTACCCATGCGCTGTTTATTGTTTCGCGACGTTTGGCATGTGCGGCGCGTCCCAACGTGTCGCATCGGGCATACATACAATGGACGTATTTGAAGCACGTGCTGCGGTCGTATTGATCGTCAACTGGCCATCGGGTGACTTCGTCTCGATTAACATAAGCGCGAGCGCACGGCCGATCTTTATCAATTTGTCCTTACTTCACCACTAGAGCTGGTCTGTCCGCATTGTTCTGTCCTTCCAGCCGTCACTCACCAGTCAACGCTAGCTTTACTTCACAATGCGACCGCCATTTCTTTGTTTGTTTAATGAGTGAGACCTGGTTCGATTAAATCTAGATAATTGCTTCGTCAAGGTCTTCAAGGCGGCGACGTCGACATGTAGACAAGCGGCCATGATGGTTCCTTTTGATCCGCGTAATGAGACGGCGCAAGCGCTTCTTGTCGGCATAAATCTGTGATAATGGTGTGGATCGTGAGAAAGTACAGTCGTGCTAAGTTCGTTTACGTAATAAAGTGGATACGTTCAAATGAGTCGTGGTTCGTGGTCCGGAATCCGCGCGCCCTATGATGATGTTCGATTTCCTTATTATTAGATTGTTTCAACAGAGCCTGCTGTTAGGTCTGCAAGCTGTTTATGGTCTAAACGGCAACCTGTTATGATCGGTGAATCGGTGAAAGCAAACGCTTATCTTTTTCCCGCCCATCTATTTTCACGCTAAACGATTGCACACGATTACCTCGAGGCACCTAATGTACCCATATAAACACCTAATGTACTAAACTTATCATTGATTTTGTACTTACCCACAAGAACGCCATGGTTTCTATCAGAAAGCACTCTGAATTCATCAGGCAACGGGATGCGCAAGTGACGAGGCGTTAACACCCACTAATTGGCTACTGTTATTCGCATGTCAAGGAATATGGTTAACGAGAGCTGCGTTAGTGTTAAGAGACACGGCCCGATACATAATGAATACTTTATCTGTTGCAGGCATCTTCACGGTGATGTGCTATAACGTGTTGTGCGACAAGTACGCGACAAGACAGATGTACGGCTACTGTCCGAGTTGGGCGCTCGAGTGGGACTACAGGAAGAAGGGTATTTTAGACGAAATTAGGCATTACTCAGCAGACCTTATTAGTTTACAGGTTGGTTAACTTTGTTAATCAAATACTCTTTTATTATTATTTTTTTGTTGCTATTACCCTGATCGGAATATGGACGACCTGGGAAAGTGGTTACCGAAGCCCCGTAGATGTAACGTGAACGTTGCCAGGTATTGGGCCGAAGCCTCAATTGTGTTGTCCAATGGATTTTCGTCGATGGTGTTTACGCGTGCGGGTTTATAAACCGCCCTACCAGTAATGCTTATCGACTAGATTAATACTCAAAGAACGTTCCTAACTATTCTCCGGTAAACATCCCAGACTTTTAAAAACGTCATCGATAGGATGATGCATGGAAGACCGAAACCATAGACAGAAAAAAGTGAAACGCTTCACTATTTTGCGTGTCATCCATGCTTCGGGGTTTCTAATTCTTCTGTGTAACACTTTTACACACTATCAGACTGTTACTTATGTAAATCATAATTATCTGATTCCATCTAATTGTAATTGATAAAAAGCTTTAGATAATAAGTGGTAGTTACCCTGTAGCCGAAGAATCGAATGGCCATTAACCTAATTTTTTATTGCTTAGATGGGTAGACGAGCTCACAGCCCACCTGGTGTTAAGTGTTTTCTGGAGCCCATAGACATCTCGTAAATGCGCCACCCACCTTGACATATCAGTTCTCAGGTCTCAGTATAGTTACAACGGCTGCCTTATTATTTTTTTGTTGCTATTACCCTGATCGGAATATGGACGACCTGGGAAAGTGGTTACCGAAGCCCCGTAGATGTAACGTGAACGTTGCCAGGTATTGGGCCGAAGCCTCAATTGTGTTGTCCAATGGATTTTCGTCGATGGTGTTTACGCGTGCGGGTTTATAAACCGCCCTACCAGTAATGCTTATCGACTAGATTAATACTCAAAGAACGTTCCTAACTATTCTCCGGTAAACATCCCAGACTTTTAAAAACGTCATCGATAGGATGATGCATGGAAGACCGAAACCATAGACAGAAAAAAGTGAAACGCTTCACTATTTTGCGTGTCATCCATGCTTCGGGGTTTCTAATTCTTCTGTGTAACACTTTTACACACTATCAGACTGTTACTTATGTAAATCATAATTATCTGATTCCATCTAATTGTAATTGATAAAAAGCTTTAGATAATAAGTGGTAGTTACCCTGTAGCCGAAGAATCGAATGGCCATTAACCTAATTTTTTATTGCTTAGATGGGTAGACGAGCTCACAGCCCACCTGGTGTTAAGTGTTTTCTGGAGCCCATAGACATCTCGTAAATGCGCCACCCACCTTGACATATCAGTTCTCAGGTCTCAGTATAGTTACAACGGCTGCCCACCCTTCAAACAGAAACGCATTACTGCTTCAGGGCAAAAATAGGCAGGGTGGTGGTACCTACCCGTGCGGACTCACAAGAGGTCCTACCACCAGTAATTATCGACAACTTCTACCGTAAGCATTTATTTGAAGTCGTCGTGGTCTAAACAATAAGCGATGCAATAGTCTATGCTATACTCATATCGAGCAATGCGATCCCATCGGTGTTCACACCTCGTAAACAGATACCAATTTAACCTATAATACCCAACTCATGTTCATATACGAGTTCCACGATATAAAAATAGCATCGTGTAAGATAAATCATACCCGTAAAAGTATTAGTTTGCGTAGTAACTACAATTGAGTCATAGAACTCAAGCCTCAAGTTTCAAAATGGATCGCGTTAACGTTGTGATATCTATTGACTCAGGTGACCACTTAATACAAAGTGGACAGTGAGCTCGACCACCCGCTGGTCTATGCAATCAAAAAAATTAGGTTAATGGCCATTCGATTCTTCGGCTACAGGGTAACTACCACTTATTATCTAAAGCTTTTTATCAATTACAATTAGATGGAATCAGATAATTATGATTTACATAAGTAACAGTCTGATAGTGTGTAAAAGTGTTACACAGAAGAATTAGAAACCCCGAAGCATGGATGACACGCAAAATAGTGAAGCGTTTCACTTTTTTCTGTCTATGGTTTCGGTCTTCCATGCATCATCCTATCGATGACGTTTTTAAAAGTCTGGGATGTTTACCGGAGAATAGTTAGGAACGTTCTTTGAGTATTAATCTAGTCGATAAGCATTACTGGTAGGGCGGTTTATAAACCCGCACGCGTAAACACCATCGACGAAAATCCATTGGACAACACAATTGAGGCTTCGGCCCAATACCTGGCAACGTTCACGTTACATCTACGGGGCTTCGGTAACCACTTTCCCAGGTCGTCCATATTCCGATCAGGGTAATAGCAACAAAAAAATAATAAGGCAGCCGTTGTAACTATACTGAGACCTGAGAACTGATATGTCAAGGTGGGTGGCGCATTTACGAGATGTCTATGGGCTCCAGAAAACACTTAACACCAGGTGGGCTGTGAGCTCGTCTACCCATCTAAGCAATAAAAAATTAGGTTAATGGCCATTCGATTCTTCGGCTACAGGGTAACTACCACTTATTATCTAAAGCTTTTTATCAATTACAATTAGATGGAATCAGATAATTATGATTTACATAAGTAACAGTCTGATAGTGTGTAAAAGTGTTACACAGAAGAATTAGAAACCCCGAAGCATGGATGACACGCAAAATAGTGAAGCGTTTCACTTTTTTCTGTCTATGGTTTCGGTCTTCCATGCATCATCCTATCGATGACGTTTTTAAAAGTCTGGGATGTTTACCGGAGAATAGTTAGGAACGTTCTTTGAGTATTAATCTAGTCGATAAGCATTACTGGTAGGGCGGTTTATAAACCCGCACGCGTAAACACCATCGACGAAAATCCATTGGACAACACAATTGAGGCTTCGGCCCAATACCTGGCAACGTTCACGTTACATCTACGGGGCTTCGGTAACCACTTTCCCAGGTCGTCCATATTCCGATCAGGGTAATAGCAACAAAAAAATAATAAGGCAGCCGTTGTAACTATACTGAGACCTGAGAACTGATATGTCAAGGTGGGTGGCGCATTTACGAGATGTCTATGGGCTCCAGAAAACACTTAACACCAGGTGGGCTGTGAGCTCGTCTACCCATCTAAGCAATAAAAAAAAGTCGTTTAAATTTTGTTACTTTACCAATTTTCAGAAGGCATTTAAAATCTTCACCCCAACAATTATTCTGTTCGAGGTACCGTTCTTGTCATCGTACCTATCGATATAATATTTTGTTGCAGGAAGTCGAAACGGATCAGTTCTATAATTTTTTCCTGCCAGAATTAAAACAGGACGGTTATGACGGAATTTTCTCGCCGAAATCTCGTGCAAAGACGATGTCAGAATCGGAGAGGAAATACGTCGACGGATGTGCAATATTTTTCAGATCTGCAAAGTAAGTACAGCACTTATGAGTTCGGTATTACTTAAAATACAGTTTATCGTGTGAGTAGATTTTCAAATAAGTATAGCATTTGTCCTTAACCAAGTAAGTTAGGGGGGCGATTGTTGTACTTTAATTATACAGTTATATAACATGTGTTACGTCACTATATTTGCTCCTAAAGAAACGCATAGGCTTGACCGCTGTAATCCTTCCTCCTATGCTACCCGGACTCTGACCCAGGACAGAGATTGGACGTCGGGTGAGACATTGCAAGGGGAGTCTTTTGGTGGGTCCCTAAAACATCCTCGGACCCGCGGTCTGGTCCCAACATCTGCAGACCATCAATTTCCACATACCCCACGCACCCTCTAGGCGCGGACTCTTTTTATGAGGTTCGGCCCGAAATAAAAATAAGGCCCGGAGAGGTTGCATTCATGTGTTCTAGAAAATCATTTATCCTATAAAATGTATAAATATGCAACTAAAAGACGGGTCTTCCGTTTTAAGGTTCGCATTAGTTAAGGAGCACCTCATAGAGTTCAATCAGCTGGCGATGGCCAACAGCGAGGGATCAGACAACATGTTAAATCGAGTAATGCCGAAGGACAACATAGGTCTTGCAGCCTTATTGAAGACTAAAGAAGCCGCCTGGGAGAATGGTAATGTTGCTAGTAATGTATTAATTTTTTTTAATTTATATTTCACTATTATAAATGACGTATGTTTTTGTACAAAAATGTACAAAATGTATGTATGAAAATAAAGTATACACAACATACAAACTATAAATTTGATGGTAATCGCGAAGTACTCAAAAAAAAAAGCGAATTGTTTACGAATACGGTCGTTGACTCGTTTTTACGGTTGGTCATAAAAATAAATGGTTTTCGAAATCTAAAATATAAGGGAGAATAAGCGACCTTTTTTTAAATTAATTTTTTTGTAACGTTGATGAATGAACGACTTAAAAACAGTCACCTGGTGTTAAATAGATATCGGGACGGGAATGCCGCCACCCATCTTGTGAGCTGGAGTCATGGTCCAGACGGCTGGCCGATCCTTCGGCTGGTCGTACGACCGTCGAGGCGATTCGCCCGGTCCTTGTGGATTGGGTGAATCGTGACAGAGGACGCCTCACTTTCCGGCTCACGCAGGTGCTCACTGGGCATGGTTGTTTCGGTGAGTTCCTGCACCGGATCGGAGCCGAGCCGACGGCAGAGTGCCACCATTGTGGTTGCGACTTGGACACGGCAGAGCATACGCTCGTCGCCTGCCCCGCATGGGAGGGGTGGCGCCGTGTCCTCGTCGCAAAAATAGGAACCGACTTGTCGTTGCCGAGTGTTGTGGCATCGATGCTCGGCGACGACGAGTCGTGGAAGGCGATGCTCGACTTCTGCGAGTACACCATCTCGCAGAAGGAGGCGGCGGGGCGCGTGAGAGACGCACAATCCCGCCGCCGTCGAGCGGGGGCCAGGGAGGCGGATCTCGCCCAAGCCCTGGCCCTCTAAGTGTTTCGGGTCCCCCTCACATGTCGGTCTGGGGACCGGCGAGGGGGGCCTAAGAAGACGACGTGCAAGCTGCTCTGCACGCGTTTTACGCAAGAGCATCCGGGTGATGGAAGGCCGGCTATCCTCGACCCACGCTGGTTCTGGCCCAGCGGGGTATTCCGTAGGGTAACCCACTCTAACCGGCGCCATCTAGGCGGGCTTCGGACAGTCTGCCGACCGAGAGGGCTGGTGGTCGTGGCGCCGACGACCGCCAGTCCGGCGTCCCGAGGGGGAGGGTGATGGGAGAGATGTGCTCCGCACTAAACACTTCACTTTCCCCCCTTTGCCTTTTCATGAGTTCTGTCTCATGCGAGGTTTGGACGTTGGTTGTTGAGCGACAGGAGGTTTTAGTCAGTTCGACTCTGACATACCCCGCCCAGTATCCCCAGAAAAGGGCGGAAATCTGGCGATTTCCTCCTGACAAAAAAAAAAAAAAAAAAAAACCCATCTTGTGATCACTATAAGGTCGAGGTCTCAATTCTGTGGTATAACGATCTTTCCGCCCTTGTAATCTAAACGCACGACGCTTAGCGGCAGAATTAGGAATGACTTTGATGCCTACCAGTGCGGACAGTAGTTGCGCATAATATATTTTTTGCGGGTTTTTATTAAACGATGTTATTAATCCTTCATCGTGGAAATCATTCGTGTGTTAAATACGTATTTCATTAGAGACATTTATATATATACTTGACTTTCTCGGTACCTACATATATCTGTTTCTGACTTCACTGCCATTAATGTGAAGTGCGAGACAGTGAGAGATAAAGCTTACAGTTAAATATTGTATTTTTTGACAATTAATACCTTTATTGTTCAGAATTAAGTCAAATCTTATGAATTTCCCCTTAAAATAGGGAAGCAGCTTCCTCCCTCTCAGTAAATATTTCAAACGTTTAAAATAAAACACGCAATGCCATTCGTTTTCCTATACGAAACATTCAAATAAATACAGATACCTAGTAAAGGCAACAAATTTAAAACGACTTTATCGGGATTTGGAAATTTCTTTGAAGGTACTTTATAATCCGAAACTAAGGTACAGAATACAAATATTCCTTACGAACGAGAAGGCAACATCAAAGAACTCAATGTTTTGTAATACCTTGCGAAGAATTACGCGCACATTGAAAACGTTTCGTAGTCATTAGCAAACAAACGGACGTACGATTTTATTATATTGTCCACGGTACGAGAATACCGTTTTTGGTAACTTAAATGCGAATTTTAAAAAAATGTACGCCTCGAACTACCTTTCTCCTTTTTTGAAGTCGGTTGAATGTGGCTGTTTAAAACGAAACAAGCAGCTCGGATGCAATCGACGGCCATTCAAACAATAGCTTCTTGTTTGATTATGCACAACATAAGAAATAGCATACACAATAGCATACAGCATTGAGAATGAATATTTTCCTGAAAACATAGCAGATTTATCATAAGGAAGTCGTCGTGGCCTAACGGATAAGACGTCCGGTGCATTCGTGTTGAGCGATGCATCGGTGTTCGAATCTCAGGCGGGTACCAATTTTTCTAATGAAATACATATTCAACAAATGTTCACAATTGACTTCCATGGTGAAGGGTTATTCCTTAATCGTGTAATAAAAATGAAACCCGCAAAATTATAATTTGCGTAATTACTGGTGGTAGGACCTCTTGTGAGTTCGCGCGGGTGGATGCCACCACCCTGTCTATTTCTGCCGTGAAGCAGTAATGCGTTTAGGTTTGAAGGGTGGGGTAGCCGTTGTAACTATACTGAGAACTTAGAACTTATATCTCAAGATGGGTGGCGCATTTACGTTGTAGATGTCTATGGGCTCCAGTAACTTAACATCAGGTGAGCTGTGAGCTCGTCCAACTATCTAAGCAAAAAAAAGGAAAACTTTGAAATGGGTACATTGTCGTGAACCTTCCGGTACGCCTGCGTTATAATGGTGGTGTAGTCATGAACGAATTTCTGCATCCTTTTTTTTTGACGTTTGACATAATTGGTCACTATCAGGCTAACGATAAAATGTATCCTCCTCCTCTTTTTGACTTGTGCAAACTTCAATTAGAAAAGAAAACATTTTAAAAGTTTACTAATTCTTCACATATTACATATGTATCTGTCTCTTTTCCTAGTGGCAACTCTAGATAAGTGCCCATAGACCTGAGATTTGTGGGAGCCCTTAGTTCCCACTGATGCACAACCGCTAATCTGATGATGTATAATCGACTGTAAAATGAATGAAATATCAGGAAAGGAAGGTGTGAGCTTACTCATTAATCCTTTTACATCTTGCCAATTAAAAGTCGTTTGATGTCATAGTCACAAAAGCCCTATTATCCTTAAGTTTGCAAATGCAAAATTGTCTTTAACTTTAGATGCATACCTAAGAATTATACCAGGCATGCTTCCGGCCACACTCCCGCATTGTCTCATGCTCAACTTATAATAAATATGCTCATACAAATAAGCACATCGCCTATTAAAGACTGGTTCAAATAAACACTATAGATATTTCTTAAACATGAATCTTCAATAATAGTGTCATCAATTTCCGAATAAATGCTAAACAAACTAAGAATAGATATTTTTATTACGACATTAATTCATTTGTTGCGGTCTCGTTTGGGACTGAGCTCGTTTTCATAAAGTAAATTAATATCGAACAAGTTTTCGAATAAGGATATGTGTAATAAGAATGTTTTATGTTTGATTTTGTAGAATATTTTATATCCACCCAACAACGTATTTGTTGAGTTAAGTATGCAATTTGTAAAAAATTCCATTGAATTTTGAAAGTTCGATTTTTAGGGGGTGTAGTAGGAACATTTCGGGTATTCCTTTCGCACTCCCGCAGCATGTGTAGGAATGTACTCGTTTTTGTGTTAATAATCCGATCACTAGAGTAAATTGAAACTCTTTTCTGAACAGTGAAAAAGTCTTGCCATCCATGCTTAAGGGGGTGACGTCATAAATCGCATTGTGCATCCCGTTTTTGTTACTAGACTATTGCTATTCGCCGTATCAAGAGATCCAAAAGATTCCTTACTAGCCTGCTACTGAGTTTATTGCCGAATCTTGAACCCCGCAATAAACCACAGGGAAACGGGGTGATTGAAAATCAGCGCTGTTCAATTCATCTACTTTGAACATCATTAGCTGAGCCACTTTCTTTTACCATTTTATTTTTCTTTTATTTATCTAAATGTATTAATCTAAATCTGTATGAAAGGCAATAAATGGTTTTATTATTTTTTATCTCCTCAGTGGTTCGCATTCCGATTCGATGTTGGATTCTGCGAAGCACTGCTTTTGCTAGGGCTAGTGTTAGTAAACTCTAATTCAACTATATTCAAATTTAACTATAACATTTTGTGATGTGCTCGTTCAAAATGGTTATCGACCGCTTCTGATCTAGGTTAGCAGAGCTTGATAACCACTCAAAATAATAATACAATGGCTCAGCGACCGAAAATGTTTTCTGTTCTCTCTGACCTCCCCCGCACTTAAAAACAAGTTGCGAAATACAAATGCGTATCTAAAATCGTAAAACTATTATTTTATTGACGAAAGTTCCAAAACAAAAGTCCCATCTTTGCTGGAAACCGTGGAAAATGTTGTATTGTTAAATTTAATTGAATAACTAACTGTATTATGTACATATATATTTGTTATGATGAAACTTTTGTTTTAATGGAATCGAAATATGAAATTTCGTTGGTTATCAAATAAACAAAAGTACCTTTGCGAAAAAAAAAAACTGTAAAGATATCTTAACAATAGCAGCCTTTGACTATATATTTCACTGTTTACGTAGTCATGGTCTTTGAGAATGGTAGAATTTCGATTTGGCAATCAGTAATGAAATTCGAGAAAGTTAAATTACGACCATTCCAGACGAACGCTAGTGAATTAGTGGTAGTAGCTTCCGTGGTCTACTGAGTAAGCCCGGTTTGTTCGAATCTAGGGATGCCAAGGTTTGGATATCAAACGTTTGATTTCCAAACCTTGAAGTTTGAAGGTAATTCTTCTTAGCAAGTAGGTATAGAACTAAAGCTCAAAAATGTCTTCCGCAATGAAGGAATAACACCGTATTAAATAAAATAAAACTATGCCATTGGTATCGCGAGTCCGCACATATGTGTCGGTGGGTGTGTTTGTGTGTGCGGTGGATACCGTTTTTGCTGCGACGCAATTCTTTGTTGACGTTTGATGGGTGGGTCCGCCGTTATAATACTCAACTACAATTGATATTTGGATCTGGTGGGTGGCGCCATTCAATTTGGTTATATCTACTTAGCTCCGGTCATAAGCATAAAATTGGGAGATCGGTTAGAATTAGAATATCCGCTAATATCTGAAATCCGATTGTAATATCACTCAGGTCATCTATTGTAAAAATAAAGCGTTTTCTACTATTTAATTCTTATTTTGGTCTGAAGTTTTCACTCGAAGAACCGTATCGAATGCCCCAAAATTAATGTTTACCGTAAAAACGTTTAATTCTTGTCTCTATCTCTTAAGTCTTAATTGTTAGCTGGCTATTAACCCAGAAAACACGACAATTGATTTCTATTGTAATGTATACTTTCACTGTCTGTTTACTTCGTTTGAATTTTGAGAGATACGTACGTACGTGCGTATTTAACAATTATTGTTCGACGGTATATTTTTGTAAGACAAAACAAGATGCGTTATGACCTCTGCTCGCGGTATTGTCCTGCCTATATCTGACATTAACTTAATTCAATTAAGTTCGTTCAATTAATAATTCAATTTAATTCGACTCGATATATTTGGACTGGACTGAACATTGTGATTGCAGTCGTGGGGGAAATGCCCGCTGCTTCCAAGGCCATACCTATACTTGTCATGAGCAGGTCTGCACTTGCTTAGCAAAAGCCGAGAAATGAGCTTGCCTGCCCGTTTGAGACATGCTAGTCGATTCAACAAATATTACGATACCCACGCCGCGCAATGACATGAATAATATTGTTTTAATTTAATTATTGCGTAGATAGGTGAACGAGCTCGTTTGTGTCAAGGCTGAGACTTGAAGTCACAAATGTATTGCATAACTGCTGCCCCGCCCTTCAAATGCATGGGTACTTCATGATAGAATTAGGCAAGGTGATGGCACCTACCAGTGCAAACTTACACTATGCTTTACCGCCAGTACGTGTTGGTTAAAAACCGCAGTAAACTGGTACAATACTTTGAGAATGCTGTAGCCCATTCGCGCTATTTACGATATACCCAAGATAACAAGGGGGTTACGATTCTAGGCCAACACTGTACAATATATCGTCCGTTATTTCAGGTTTACCAACGGACTCGTCAATGATCGGCCAGCCGATACTCGTCTGCACAGCTCACATCCACTGGGACCCAGAGTTCTGCGACGTGAAACTCATCCAAACGATGATGTTAAGCAACGAGCTCAGAACGATCCTGGACGATTCGGGAAGGACATTACGTCTCGCCGGACAGAGAGACAACGTGCAGCTGTTGCTCTGCGGGGACTTCAATTCCTTGCCTGATAGCGGTACGTTCGATTACGGCTTTATTTATTCAATGATCATCGGTTGATGGGTAATGTTAGGTCACCAGTGTTTCTCAACTAATGAGTTACCTATTCTAGCATAATGTTGAAGAAACTGGTTTAAGAAAACTGGAGACACCAAGGAAATAACAAAAAGCTTACTCGTGAATCCGAATGATGTGTTATCGATCTGATGTTGAGAATGTTTCTGCGATTACTAAGCCGAGTTTGGTCCTGGCATAGATAGGTATTGGAGTAGAATGTTGGTAGGACTCGCATATAACCACACAAATGGGACGCGATCCATTTTGGGGTAAATCATCTATCATCTAAAACTTGTATAAAGCGAACGATAGTGCATCTTGGAAACGTCGGTACAAGCCCACTGAGTTTCACGCCGGATCTTTTCAGTGAATCGTGATTCCGGTCCGGTGGTAGATTCTGCGAAGCACTGCTCTTGCTAAAGCTAGTCTTAGCAAATTCTCTCATTTTGAGCCCGTGAGCTCACCTACCAGTCCGGGCGTAGCTGTAATAGCGTCTTAGGTTACCAGCTAATAGGGTGGGAAAAAATATATCGGTAGAGCGATTCAGGATTTAGTCGGACTTCTATGATAGCTACTCTGTTTAGTAAAAGCTCTATTCGTGGGGTATATGTTCCGTAAATATGCTGCGAACACAGAAACCGGGAGTCTGGAATGGTAATTTACCAATATGGAATTAGATAGGATACGTTCCGAAGTGACAAAATAAAAAACAACTACATACTTTATATGTTGAGTTTTAAGGTGGATTTCATTCTGCTTGTTCACATTTTCAAAATCGCCGACCGCGGCTAAGGCGGCTTGTGCCGAAGGTGGAACCAATACAGCGGCGATATCACTTAACAACATACTTTAGGCATAGATGTAATAAGAAGGTGTTCGTTCGTACCCCAGGCGTGGTCGAGTTCCTGTCCGCGGGGCGCGTCTCGTCTGAGCATCGCGACTTCAAGGAGCTCGGGTACGCGACGTCCCTGCGCCGCATGCCCGGCTCCGAGCACGAGTTCACGCACAACTTCAAGCTGGCCTCGGCCTACAGCGAGGACATCATGCCCTACACCAACTACACGTGAGTCGGCAACGTTCGGATGAGGAGTCGAGGGAGGGGGGTTGGGGGAGGGGGTATATGTTAACGAAGACCCAGAGATATTAACATAAGTGTTTCATTTTATAGATATACTAGCTGTACCTGTCCGCTTCGCTGGGCATTTAAAATTAACATTATTATTTCTCACTCCCACAAAGATTCTCATCATTAACGCCCCCACAACTGGTGTAGGCAGTACAACACTCGTATAAATATTAGCCTATCCATTATGTACATGTATTTTCGACATGGATACCAAGTTTCAAGTCAATCGGATGCATGGTTCAGTAGTTATAGCGGAACATCCGTAAAAACAACTATAGATTTATATATTAGTATAGATTAATTAAGCAGATATTAATTAATGTTGTTTTTAAATACGAGCTTTAGGACCATCAATAAAATAGTCGAGAAATTTAGGAAAAAGGAAACTTAAATCATCATTCTCCTGTCCATTCTCTTAGTCACCTGAAGTCGGCGCAACATGTTTTCTCTTTCAATACTCTATCATATACCATTTCTTCGCTCACTCCCCTCTTACACATATCGTCTTTCATGCAATCCATCCATTTTCTTTCTTAGTATATAAGGAAATGTTTAATACACAAAAATAATTTGAGCCTTTAAGAGTCATTGATTATGGACGGATATTGAAAATTGCGCGAGGACTAGTTTAAAAGAAAAATTTTATAGATTTTAGATTAGATTTTCAATAAAATACACATTTTTATGTTCACAGGTTTGACTTCAAAGGTATTATCGACTACATATTCTACAGTAAACAGACGATGACCCCCTTAGGGTTGTTGGGTCCCTTGTCGCAGGAGTGGTTCCGCGAGCACAAGGTCGTTGGCTGTCCTCATCCGCACATACCTTCAGGTACAGTTCTATGAATACGCAATGGAATGTAAATATGTATTGTGTGTAACTAAAGACAGAATTGTTGAAGCTTAAAATACTACGCTTACCGAAAGAAACGAAATTTAAGACCTACTACACTCATGGCATAAGGAACACTTCGACGATGACCTCGCTCGTCTGCTGGTTTCAATTTGTATTACATTGCGTGCTTTAAAAAAAGGCATTAGTATTAAAATGTTTGATAACTATTTTAATGTTATGGTGTCAAGAAACACAAACACAAATAGACGGGCCCAGTTACGAATCTAAAATGTCATCTAGCTTGCGGTTTATTTTGTGTGACGTCGTCCATGATTGGACCCCCAGGTCCAGGTCTTGGATTGGTAAATCGAAACAGGAATATGTAGGGATTTTTTCATTATAGTGTAAGGGTCTATAAAACAAATTGAGAATAGCATTCACTAATTACGAGAATTTGTAAATTATTAAAAATTAGAGTGTGTGTGTGTGCGTGTGTTTTTTTTACAGTACACACTGTACATGATGGTCATAGTTTTAGAGATTTTTCTTGGCAAAGGCGTGCGTCACCTGACGTCTCAGACTGACTTGTCACATACACGTCGCATAGGCGATAGCCGGCGCAGGCGACAGGCAAACACAAGGCCGCCGTCGTCCGAAACATGTCCCATGGGGGGTGCCCCGGATTCACTCTCGGTGCTTTTAGGCCTCTCAAGCACCGGTCACCTCGTTGAACTCGTCGATTCCAAATTCGACGAGTGAACTAACCGAAAGACACAGCCCACTGAGTTTCTCGCCGGATCATTTCGGTGGATCGCGATTCTGATACTAGATCAATAATCTCAAATCAATCTAATAAATAGATTCTGCGAAGCACTGCTCTTGCTAGGGCTAATGTTAGCAATTTTTTTTTTATTGGTTTGATGGGTGGACGAGCTAACAGCCCACCTGGTGATATCAGTTCTAAGGTCTCAGTATAGTTACAACGGCTGCCGCGCCCTTCAAACCGAAACGCATTACTGCTTCACGGTAGAAATAGGCAGAGTGGTGGTACCCATCTGCACGGACTCACAAGAGGTCCTACCACCAGTAAAAAATTTGAGTTAACTTTTAAGCGATCGAGAAGTTAAAAACTCACACCAAGCACACTTAACTACACGAGTACTGTAATCATATGGGTTGTTGTTATTGTCCGGCAGATCACTTCCCGCTGCTAGTTGAGCTGGAGATGTCCCCTAGCACGAGCGGCAACTCGAACGGGCTGATCGGCCGCAGGTAGCGCCGCACCAGCGCCCGCCACTGACGTCACGAGCCGTCGCCGTCGCCGTGACGTCACCGCTCGCCGCGTCCGCTGTGAACACTGACGTTTGTACCGTCGCCTTAATCTTAAGTATTAATCTTGTTCGGTCCTCGATGCGGCTCCGTAGTTGCGGTCGGAATCCGCTAGAGGTCGTGTCGCGTTGACAGTCGCCGCCGCCGCCCGAACGTCCGCGGTTCGATCTTGGACCTTATTTACACGTATCGTTTAGAATCATTTTTGAATGCACACAAGAATTTAGTATAATGACGATACGACTGAACGTAACACAAAGCAATCTGTTGTAGTAATTAATTAACGTGTTAAATGATAATGTTACGTTGTTGATACGGTTTAATCAGTGTGTTGGGTAATGTATCGAGATGTCACTTGTATGTGTCCCCCGGGGGATAGTTGTAGAAATTGCGTGCTCGCGTGTGTGTTTGTGTGGGAGGGACGAATTATTATGGACTCTAAGCGAAGGACACAACGTTCATAACGGAGTGACAGCTGATCAAAAACGCCGATTAACCTATGTATGCAATTACGTACTTAACTATGTTTAGTGTGTGTGCTCTGTGTGTTTGTAACGTACTTTTCTTGGACGATTTTTCTTATTGCCCTCGTAGGCAGACGAGCGTACGGCCCAGCTGACGGTGAGTGGTTACCGTCGCCCGTGGACGTCAGCAATGCCAAGCCGCTGCCTACCGTAAATAAGTCTGTGCGGAATAATACGTATATCACTATATCACATCCGAGTTGTACTTATATTATTATCCTTTACAAGATAATTTACAAAAGACTAAAACAATTTTAAACATCTACATGTTTTGGTCTTATTCATGTTTAGTCATCGATGGTTTATAAGCTCGTTATATATAATATTGTTACGCACTGGGGTTCGGGATAAATAAATGTTCCAACAAAGTACAAATTAAAAACTGTATTCAACACTTAAAACACTCAACAAACAATTTAAAATTCTCAATTCCCTCCTTCCGCTTCGCTTTAGGCGATCCGTTCGCTGTTTCTCTTCGAGTAGTTCCGATTAATAACTGACTGCGTGCCATCTCTGCAACGCTTTTATAGTCGAGACGAAGTCCCTAGAATTGTCGTGAATATTCCACAAAAATCTAGTATTGTATGTTTCCGCTATCTGACAATAGATGGCGTTGTACTTCACGAGCGTTCTAGATGCTACTAGATCCTTCGATATTCGTTCGACTATTCGGTGATAGATGGCGTTACTCTTACCTGCGTAACAATATGAATTAACAGTCGTCTTGTAACGAACTCATAAACCTCCGATAGCTCGATTCGGATCGTCGCCAATATTCATTCGTGTGTAATGCTGTGGATACACATTGCCTATTGCATGTCGTTCGTCTCTCTCACACATTATGCAAACAGATAGTTTTTGTCCTTGTCGTGTGTTAGTTTATATAGATAACTTGTCCATTCACATGGTTCGTCGAGAATATATATATATATATATATATTAATATCTCTCTAGTTTTTACATATTTTGAGAACACGCATTCAAGCTATTTGTTTGATGATTGAGAATAATTAGATGCTCAATTATATTTGCTCAATAGAGGTCAATAGAGTTTTTTTTTAATTTACCCCAAAAGTTGATACCGTTGAATACAGAAAATCCTTCCGAAGGACTTGTGAATGGACAAGACTTGTGGCAGATTTCACTGACTTTAAATTGTAAAATCTAGATATTATACTAGGAGCATTGCGTTTTCTTATTTATAAAAATTGATTTAAAGTTAGTGATAGAAGCCGGTGGCTTAAAACATTTCAAGTCTTCTAACGAATTGCCTAGTAAATAGTATAAATATATATTTAGTGTGATGTTGGTACGTGCAATCAATGATTTTACTAATTAATAACACCGTTTTTTTTTTATTAGCAAATATTACGAATCCTTTACAATCCTTTAGTTGGTTATAGTTAATTGACGATTCGATAAATAAATAAATAATAAAAATGTTTTTTTTTTTCGTATATTATGACGACGTCAAGATAACAAATACGCTTAGTTTTCAATGTAGCATATACAGTCGAGGAATGTAAAGTTAATATGTTTGATTTGAATATAATATAGAAAAAAAACAATAATTTAGAGCGAATATGTTTGAATGAAAAAAAAATTTTTTTTTTCTATTGTTCTAAAGTGTACAATCTGACGTCCATTTGCATACAGCGTGTTTGTTCCTCCGCTGTATATAATATGCTGGGTGTGTTAGGAGAACGCTTCCAAAAACGAAGACAGACGATAGTACTAGACAGGCGTTCGTTGAACCGAGCATCAGCTGTTTTTTATTTTGTGTTTAATTGCTGGTTTTTTTTTAAATTAAGTAATGTATTTTTTATGAAACTAGCTTTTCATTTAGCTATATTAACATGATGGAGCGTAAATAATGCTAATAAAACGTTTTTAAGTATGATATTTTTTTTTTAAATCAGGATCGATTTTTTTTCCGTCCTATCATCAAAGGTGTCATTAGTACTATTGTCTGTCTTCGTTTTTGGAAGGGGTCTCCTAACACTCAATATTTAATTAACTAGAAATATAAATATATCGGTCGTAATCAGTGTACGTTCGCCACGTTGAAGTCAAGGGGAGCGCTGGTAGTCTGAACTATGCCTAAAGAGTTACATTCGTCGTCCGCTTGGCTTCATCGTCCCAAGCGGGGATCAGTGAGACATTGTGTTCTGACTTATTACGGCACTATACTTAACACTATGTATAAGTTGAAGACGCGTGCCAACTTCAAAGTGATTAATGCATCGATTAATGGAAACTCGAATCGTGCATCCCTATTTATATACAGGGTGTTGTTATTTCGGTTTTGCGTTCGGAAAGGATGTATGCTCGAAATGGGACTTTAGCTTTGTGTCTCGACGTACGAAATTCACGTATTGATGATCACGGGCTCCGGGTTTACGCTTAACATCAAATTTGTCTGGAGTTTGTCTGAAATTGTAGCTTAAATTTCAAAAAAAGGCATTCAAGTCAATTTATTTCGAGCAATCACGGATATTACGTCTCCTTTCAAACAACTATAATTGTAATGACATTTGAACGATGCGTTAATAAGTCCTCTGTACAAAATCTATTTAGTTGGTACTTTCGCGGCCGGGTTTGTAAGATAGATATCTAAATAATAATAAAAAAAAAGTTTATAATGTAATAGAAATATTTCAATTATTTTTGATACTTAATTACCTATTTTAAAAGAATAATTGTATAGAGACCATTGTTAAAACTAACACTGCCTACAAATTTATTATTGACATCACTCGTGTGCAATAAAAATATTGTTAGTGAAAATTGTAAGTGATAATATAGTGATATATTTAAACGTGTGCTTCTTGGCATCGGCAGCGAGTGGAATCTAAAAACGTTTTACGAAGAAAAAATTATGTGAAAATTTAACTAAATTATATCACCCTGTATGTGCACAGTGATGTTTAGTTTAATTTGTATCGTTTTCGTCTCGTGTAGCTTCTGTGGTAACGCACGTGGCGCCACATCGCGTTACAGACCCGAAACACCGGTTGTGCGAGCGATCCAAACCACATTTGCTGTCCCTTTTCATTTGTCTCTAGCAGTCCGTTAGGGTCGCCGCACACGGCCCACCGGCCCCTGCGTTAAGTCCATGTATGAAAACTACAGGAAATATTCCGGTGGCGGCGTTTTGTGGTTGTGGCTGGCGGCCCGTGTGCGGCGACCCTTAGACTCCCTCCCCGCTAGTGGGCCTCTCGGTCGTGGTGACTGTCTCACTGGTCAGTATTCGTCTCGTCATCGATATAAGCGTTAGTGTTCGTTTCGACGCGGCGTAGCGGAGTGTCGGCGACTGCCCCTCGACGGCGGGCGGTCGGTATTAGGTTAATTAGACGTTTTGTGTTCCAACAGACTCCTCAGCGAGACTCTTAAAACTCGACGTAATCCAAAAACGCATTAGGTTCGTGTCTGGTTAAAGAAAATTCAACGGTCTGAAAAATATTGACTGATCTGCTATCTCTACCTTCCCCCCACTCCTCCCCTCTCAATCTCTCTTTCGAGTCTTAAAAACGTCCCCGTGCGTTAGAGTAGTCCTGTTACAGTCGCGGTGAATCGCCTCCGAACGTTTCCCTTTTAGTTTTTAAGTAGGTTATATTACTATTATACACAAGGTCGCGTCCCGAACTTCGGTTCTCAGATTTAAGGACTCGCGAATCGCTTTTCGAAACTAGATTTTTGCGAAAGGAATACAGTATTGACGACGTTCTCACGCGTAAGGGACCGATCGATATTTCGTTAACGATTAGTTGCATTTTTTTTTTAGTTTTAGTAAGATTTTAATTGAGCCGGGAGACGTTTGAAGGCGAACCGTTTAGTGAAAGCGGGTAGAATACTGGCGTAGTACAAATGTGTTGTGTGAATGTTGATGTGACGTCGGCTATATCAAATTCAACTGTTTGTTCCATTGGTAAGAGTTGCTCTGTGATTTTGTTCTTAATATTCGTAGATTACGGACCAAAATTGGTAATTATATTCGTCTAGAACTGGGGTTATCCTTGTGTGACGCCGTCGCTGTATAGAGGCTGGAATGTGTCGAACCAACATTTTCGTAATGACCTAGTCGTGGGCTCAACTCGGCGTATTATCTCTGCGGCTTTAACTCTAGCTGAATCGATTTTCGAATCGAAAACGAAAATCGATTATTCATGATTCGAAATGCACATCTATATATACATACGTCAAATCGATTCGCCGAGTTGCAGCATTTTCAGATTTTTGTTGTGAAGCGTTAGTTGTTTCGTCGAATGTAAAAAATACAAAAATTGCTTTATTATTATCATTTTTATACAATGTTCAACAAATATATTTTTGTTTCACTCCTCAACTGTGTTTACGCTTGTATTTGTATTTTTTCATCTCGATTTGGAATTAATTTATATCGAATGATTGATTTTGAACATTTTTATACGACATTAATATAATTATAATTGTGTATATCAAACGATAGGTGCTGTTGTATTTTTTTTTAATGTTACAGAAATGTGATAGTGGTATCTCTCTCTCTCACTCTCTATATCTCTCTTGTGAACCATCGGGTGTATTGTGAAGAAAATAAGCCAAATCATGAAAGAAGGGTATATTTGAATTATTACTTTTAGGATGTTAAAATGAAGTTTTTATACGAATCAAATTTTACTACGGATGCTGTTCTTTTGTCTAAGTACAACATAGATTTTAATGTCCATATCATGGTGATCTTTTAAAAAATATATATATATGTATTTAACGTAGGGTTTTTAAAGACTGCTGAAGTTTATGCCTGTGTTCCGGAATCGAATCCCATAAGAGCCAACATTGTCAATATGGCTGGCGGTCTACCCACAACATTAACTGCTTAACATCATGTAAACCGTCAGCTCGTGTGCTAATCTAAGCCAAAATAAAATGGCACAATTAAAAATCTTAATAACGACAATTTTTCATTCCGAATACCTACACAATCTATTTCTCCTTCACTATTATGTTAATGAAAACAAATATGAAAACTATAATAATTTCTGAAAATTAAAAAAATTTGCGTGTTAGTATTTTTTTTAAATTAAATCTTATAATATCTGGTATATAATAAATTTGAATTAAAAAAAAATAGTTTTAAAATTCTCACTCAGTTGTAAAATTATTCTCAACAAGCGCCATAACAAATTACTTGTAATATCCAGAGACATGATTGTTAAAATGAACGGCCTCACTTACTATTTACATCGGAAATTCGTTAACAAGTTTGCTGCTATGTAGGTTACCGGTGTCCTACGCGGCCCACTAAACTAATTATGTCGATTTCTTTCTTCGATCTTCTTCTTCTTACTAAGGCACCGGAATATCTAATAGACTCTGGGAAAAACGAATCCATAGATACTGAGAAATAATCTATTTTTCTAAGAGACCTCACAGACTAAAACACACATTAACAAAGGCAATTTTTCATTGGTGGTAGGACCTCTTGTGAGTCCGCACGGGTTAGTACTACCACCCTGCGTATTTATGCCGTGAAGCAGTAATGCGTTTCGGCTTGAAGGGTAGGGCAGCCGTTGTAACTATACTGAGACCTTAGAACTTAGATCTCAAGGTGGATGGCGTACTTTGTAGATGTCTATGGGCTTCAGTGACCACTTAACACCAGGTGGGCTGTGAGCTCGTTCACCCATCTAAGCAATAAATAAAAACAAATAATAAGAGGCAAAGTTAAGCAATCCAGGTGCTTTAGTAACAAATCGACATATATAATAACTTCTACTATACTATAATATACTATAAACATACTATATACTATCACTATACTATAATAACTTCTAATAGCTTCAGTGCGTCGCGTAGGACGGCGGACCTACATGGCAGTTAACGTGTTAATGGAATTTAAAAAAAAAAGAGTTAAATTTTTTTTTTTGCTTATTTTTTTTTATGATACTTTAGTATTGCAGTGAAACCAATAGACAAAAGTGTTGCGTACAAATTATATATCGGCTACGAACGACAAAGAGCTTTATTTGTAACAAGTTTAATTGTACTAGAATATAATATGATCTCTTTATATTATAAAAAAATATATATATTCAATTTTGATGGACGTTTTTACTTAATAGTTTAGCTTTGTGAATTTTTATTGTAGTATTTATGTAACTAACATTCTTATTTTTAAATTGTAATCGATTTTTAATTTTTACACGCCGCAGTATCTATTCAGGTTTGTATAAAAATATCATTGTAACTGTCCGCTTTATGAGACTTGACGACCAATTTTATGTGTTTCTGTATTTGTAATTAAAAGAGAGATCATACCTCTGTTAATGTATATGTCTACTCTTGTTGTTAACAATATGCACCGCTATTTGTTAAAACCAAATATAATGTGTCTTTATTCTAAAATAATTATAAGATAATGTTAATTATCTGAAATACATGAAAATATCGGCAAAACTATTTTGGATTACATTACATTTGTGGCCTATGTTTGTTCAATCTGTTTACTGACTTGTGACGTCATAAGCGTTTACTGACCATTTTGTTGAATTTAATGCTCAAAATTGTCTTTTTTTCTTAAAAATAAAAAATGTAACCTAATGTAGTTAAAATAAACGACCTACATTTTATAACAGACAAGGGTATTAGCATTTTAGTGGTTAAATGTAACATAGAGAATTATTATCATGTTTTTTATAAACTTTTAGGTAAAATATCATTTAGGTTTTTATTCTCATGTAAATTTATATCCACATTATCCTAAGTTTTCTGAAAATTTGAACCGTTTATATATGATATCTCAACGAAAAGTAATCATATTTCTAACTTTGAATTTATAATATTTATATATAATTTACCTTTGTCTGTACTTTAAATTAACTATCTATACTTTAAATTACCTTATACTTTGAATTACCTTGTCAACATTAACCTATTTTTGAAAAAACCGGTGCATATTGTTAAATAATATTAATGTGGAAGTTTTAAAGTTGTTTGTTTGTCGGTTAGCGATTCGAATTTATCACAAGGAAGCCTTCACATTGTAAATTTTATTTGTAAATATGTAATTTCGATAACAACAATTAATGCTGAATTACGAGTGAGCCCACACATTGTCAGCCGTGAGGACTTCTGCGCAAACTTAAATACGCTCCGAAAGAACAGAGGCCGGTATCTCCACATTCCACTCTTTAACTATCGAATAAGCTCAATGCTAAAGACTGTATGAGATTTGAAAATAATGTAATATCAAAAATATTTTCTGAAGCCCCTTAATTACTTTACACGATGTGTTTTTTTTGGTGATTTAATGTTAAGATCGGAAAAGATTAACTCACTAGTATGTAAGGACAAATGCTTTACGACACTGTGATAGTCGATACAAAATATATACCCGAGGGATACACCGTACGCATTTATGACTTTAAACGAAATATCAAATTGTCTTAATAAAAATGTTATAAGGAATGTTATTTTATTGTATTTTGAGATACTCAACAGTAACTGCACGATTTTCTTAATAGTCGTCTATCTATTCTAATCATCGTCTTTGTCAAACCAAAATCTGCTATGCGCACTTTTGAGATTTTTACTTTTTGACCTTTTCGTATAGTTCACAGCCCTATCTACCATACCGTATAAAAAAAACTGATAAGTGTTTATAGCTTTAATATTTATCTATAGCTTTCATTTCATATAGTTCTTAAAAATTCACCTTCATGTAAAATTTTATATGAAAATATTTTTACTCGTTAATTCAAAATAGAGTTTTTCACATAGCAGATTTTGGTTTGATAGCGACGATATTTGGTACTAATTTTATTTGACTCCACTGATTAAACCACCTTTTAAACGATTTCAGATTGTTTTTCTTTTTAACTATAAAACAAAATGTATTGACAAAATCGTGCGGTTATTGTTGTGAATGTAAAATGTAACAAAAGTACAAATCGTATGTGCAGAAGTTCGGACTCGGCTCGAGCGGTCGTCGCGTTTACTGTGTGTGTTGTGTACGTGTGTGTGCCGACAGGCGGCATTTGTTTGTGTGTGTGTGTGCGGCCGCGCCCCCGCGTCTCGCTGTTCTGTTTGTTGACACATAAATGTAAATTTGAATGAATCAAATTATAAGAGAATATGAATTTTACAACTTGAGTTTTTTTTAATTTTATGTCCCTTCCTATATTCAAAAAAATTGCATTAATTCTGAGAAAATATCGCCTGCAGGAAACATGTCAATTCAATTTCAACTTTTATTAATTATATTATTTTCTTCAAAAAATAAAGTGTGAACTGTCAACATAACATTTATTATATCTACATTGAATACAGAAAAGAAACCACTAATCTATTTTACATTAAATTTCAAGAATTCTAATATGAACTAAAGTAGATTAAATCATACCAGTATTAAAATTAAATGTACTTAAACACGACATCCTTGAAACTATCGACAGTTTGAAGCTCGAGTGTTACAGGGCACTGTAACCAATTTGCAAGTAATTCCTCAGTGTAACCCAGTAAGAAATACATTTTTGTCGGTGAAACTGCTCGCCTCATTATTGCTGCTACCCTTATATGGTTGAACTGACGTTTTATTATAACCTGAAAGTAACACAAATTTATTCAATGTCAAATAATGTCTTTTTGCCTATTAGTATTAGTGTAACTAAAGAAAATGCTTGTATGCACAGTTGATAGATAAGAGATTAATATACATATTTATTTCATAGAGTAACTTTACTATTGACCTCCAAACATTGTTGACATTTTTACAGTTTTTTCCATTAAGAATCTGCTATTTCCATCATCAGCCATTTATCTTGCAGAAATGCTCCCTAGTACCAACTCTTACTTACTCTGCTCTTACTTACTTACTTACTCTTGCTTACTCTGAGAGCTGACAACTACAAAAACTGGACTTGTTCATAAGACATTTCTAGATTCATTTTATAATTTATTGCTAAAATAATTATTGTGATTCTAATTTTTATATTTTAATTCTCACCTCGCTACAAACAAGTCCATGCCAGGTGCCTGTCATAAATCTTCTAATGAATTCGTCTTCCACGGCTGTTTCTGATCTGCGGAGACCATCTTTCAAACTCGCTGCAAGTGTAAATATAATTAAAATAATGATATATCTTATTTTTGGTACTTGGTTTTAAAACATTTACATGTTTAGGTTATCTAACTAGTGTTAAAAACAATATTTTTGTATATCATCAATATGTTTTACAAATAGCGAGTGAAAATTCTAGTAAGTCGATGTATGTAATCTTTGCCTTTTTCAGGATAAAATTTGTGGGCAGTATATTAAAATATAAGCAACTAGTCATACTCGCCCACTTCGCAGGGCATTTATAATTAACATTATTATTTATTGTCATTATTATTAGGGGTCCAACACTTATATAAATATTAGCTTATCCATTAGGTACATGTATTTTCTACATGGATACCAAGTTTCAAGTCAATCGGTTGCATGGTTCAGCAGTTATAACGGAACATCCGTAAAAATCACTGTAGATTTATATATTAGTATAGATGACGTACAAGTATTCCACGAATTCCAGGATTTGCGATGAGCGATGTAATGAGGTGGATTTGCCATTTCGTACGTTAATGGTTTGTCGCGTTTCTTCGTAATTCTGTACTTTCCAGATACAACCCTGCATAGTGGAGCAGACGTATGTAATTCAGACGCCAAAACCGGAGTCCCTTGGACCGTAAAATTAATTGACCGAAAACTAATCTGAAAGAAATTAAAACATATTCGAATAGTAAAAAATATATTTTGTATCATCATATTATTATAGTCTTATGACACAAACCTGAGCTAGCTTCGCTACAGAAGTATTCATGCTTATGAAAGAAACTTATTAGGTATATGGTTTTAAAACTATTTTTGTTTTTAATTTAAGGTTATGAAATAAAAAACCTATTCGCCATCAGTTTATGTCAATTTTATAAAATGTCAAATTGCCTTTGACATTATTTTTTTAAACGTCATTAGGCAAAAGTATTCATAACAGACGTAGGTACAGATTACTAATGGCAAAACAATCTGGAACATGCTAACTGAGCATAGTTATGATCTATAAATTCAATTTTAATTACTCTATAGCGCATATAGGGACGGTAACCACTTACGGTGGACCGTATGATCGTCTGACTACAAGTGCAATAAAAAAATAAAACATAGGTATTTCAATGAGAACTAGCAAGAATTTTTATTCTATTTATATCACGATTATAGCTTTGAATTGATTATTTAACTTAAATCACAATACAAATATACACACATAACAAAGATAGTCATTAGCACTGTAAGCTGACTCCCAACGTGACCGTATCATAATAATGTGGTAATTTTTACGAAAACGTACGTACGTTAGAGTACGCTAAAACGTAGATTGAATAATTGAATTTGAATGACGGACTTTTGAATGTTTAGCAATTGCGAGAAAAAATGCTGCTGAAAATGGTTTCTAGAGACAAAAACTCTATCAAAATGATAGTACTAGATGGGAACAACATAATGAATAAAGTATGTAAATAAATTAATAAAATAAATATTAATGAAAAAAAGGGATAGTGGTACATATATTGCTTCTATAAAACAAAGACTAATATTCAGAAAAACAATTTGATCTAAGCATTTGATAGCTAAATTTTAATGTTCACAGTATGGTTTGCGTAACATTAAGCTATAATAGGATAATTAATGAGGCGCGATATTACGGCAACTAAAATGATATTTTTTAACGGTGTTCGCTTTTAACCATGGGCACAAGATGTTTCTTGTTACATTTATTTTTGGTCATAAATTTATGCAATGGTAAAAGAAGATTGGATCTTATTCATACTTAGGTATTCGTTGGATTTTCTTTAACCCTTTTTATTTTTAATTTCTCGCAGTGCTTGCTAATGACGTAAAAATGAAGTCCTCAATCGTGGAAAGCATCATCAAGAAAATATGCAATATTTCTTTAAGCTCTATCAACAATAGCACTCACGAAGAGAAAGTTGTCATGCTCAGTGATATAGAGAAAAAATTAAAAGCTTCAGCTTTGGCATTAGGTAGCGACGGTCGTATGTATACGAAAATTATTATGCATAGTCTAAAGTACATGTTGTTTAATGACAGCAAAGAACATGAAGATGTAACAGTTGTAGACCAAGATTTACCTACAACAACTGTTGTAGCTATTCGCAGAAAAAACTACGATATAGTCACCACACACAGTACAAAAACTACAGAAAAAAGGGACAAAGGAAAAATAATTCAGAGCATAGTCAGTGGAGTACAGTCTTTGGCTCAGAAATTAGCGAAAGAGAACAATTTAAGTAAAGATATGAAATCACTTATTGATCATCTAAAGAAGACTATAAAAAATCTTTTGAAAAAAAAGAAAAAAGGCGGGAAACCATTAAATGAAAATTTGTATACGGACATAATAGCTGCCGGTGTTGATTTGATGATTAAAAATAACTCGAAACAAACATTTTTAGAGGAAACCAGAAGGAATAATAAAGATGTCAAAGACAGTGCTGAGATTAAAAGTGATATAAAAAGAAAGAATTTTCTACTTAGAAATACAACTCCGTTCACAAAACCACGGAAAGTGAACACAAAATGTAAATATGCTATTGACAAGGCATGTTCCGATATTAGATCTATGCAGAATTACATTTGTCGTTACGATAAAGCTGAAATACCTCTAGATAGATTATGTAATCGTATTAATGACTGCCTAGATAAATCAGATGAAAAAAATTGTGTCAAAACAGGTGCATTTTTATCAATGTTCTCATGTATTTAATGAAATTTGTCAATCAACTTTAAAGTTTCTTTTTCTATTACTATTTCAGCCGTAGAAAGGATTAAAGGAACCGGCGATATCATAAACAGCCTAGAAATATCTATATCCAATAAGTGTATCTCATCGGACATAAGCAGTTCAATATTTACAACGCAAAATCAAATCTTACATAACGTTCTGAAGTCACATTTGATTTTTTTTAAAAGCGATACTTCTAGTTGGCCCAAATATGACTCAGACTTCAATAACGATACGGTACGGAAAATATCGAACGAGGCCGCTTTAGTAGTGAGTTCGCTAGTTATGGCCATAGAGGGTTCATTGTGTGCGCGCAGATTTGGACTAAGCAACATCGATGAGATTGCCATACGACATAGTGACGATTCTGACCCAGACGAAGCGTTAGACGAAGTTCTAAAAACAGCATCCTGGTCGCCTAACAGCTGCGTCTGCAACGGGCCGGTGTGCCGACATAACGATTGCCCTGCGCTATGTAAACGTCTTTGCTGGCAGAGATACAGTCTGAAGAGATGGACTTGTCACGCAATAGACGAGGGCCCTAGTATCCCTCTAGATTATTTATGTGATGGCAAATATGACTGTTATGATGAAACCGATGAGTTGGATTGTTCTACAGGTAATGCCTTCATCTCTGGTATACACTGTCATTAATAAATATTATTTCTTTCCTATGAATATAAACTATGAGTATTTTATAACTAAAATTAATGGCCGTCGTTTGCCTGATAACATTATTATAATTATATCATATTTTAAATAATTAATAATTTGCTTGTTAAATTTTCTTGTTGCTTTTTTGCCTACCTAACTGCTTGTAGCCTCGAAGAGGAATTCTGGCTTCAACATGGCCGGTGGGCGATCTTACGGGGCTCAGTCTGAGAAACTTTGCTAACGTCGGTTATAGCAAGCGCAGTGCTTCGCTTAATCTTCCATTGTATCGGAATCGCGATCCACTGGGAAATTTCGCCAAGAAGCTCGTTGGCTTGTGTCTATGATCTAGGTTGCACGTCGAACTCTTCGTCGCTTTTTTTTCCTTATCTAAGCTGATGGTCTTGAGAGACCATCTCAGCGTAACTCTAACAAGTAGAGTAGAGAGCTCGCGGGGCTCAAACCTGACGACGTTGCTAACACTAGCCCGAGTAAGAGCAGTGCTTCGGAGAATCTACCACCGGATCGGAAACACGACCCATTGAGAAGATCCGGCGAGAAACTCAGTGGGCTACTTCGTCGCAATCGACAAGTTTTCTACGTTGCGTTTTCGTACGCTTAAATTTGAGCTCACCGATGATGATTTTCATCAATAAAGAAAACAACAAACACAAACCATAATTTATAATAATTTTATTAATGTTTAAGGAGAATACTACGGTAAATTCGACAGCAGTGTAATATACAAAAACATACTCAAAAACATAGGGATAAAGACGAAATCAAAAAAATACGGATTCGTTCTAACCGAACTACTCACACTTCATGAAACCGTCGCATTACTACAGAAACTCGGTCTCGAAAGTAATTTGGAAACGATGAACGTTAAAATTGTACGGGACCAATGCTTTTCGACGATCGCAGACATATACGAGAGGTCTACGTTGATGGTCACCAATATCGTACAACTGAACGAGATTTACGATTATCTGATGACACTAAACCGAATACTGGTTGACGCTATGAAGCGATCTCGAACGGGAAACGAAAGGATAATTCCTACGGAAGGTTGCATGTGTAAAGGAACTCGTTGCGTATTACTAAGATGCTCAGAATCATGTAAAAGAACATGCACTGTTCAACATAAGTTCACCAAATACAGCTGTAACAGAAAGATGAATCAATTTATACCTGTTGAAAAAGTGTGCGACGGATTGCCGGATTGTCCGGATGATGAAGATGAAAATGATTGTCAAAAAGGTCGAATATTATTTGAACTTTTATCTTATTGATGCACCGGTCCTATCTAGCGATGCACCGATGTTCGAATCCCGCAGGCGGGTACCAAATTTTTCTAATGAAATACGTACTTAACAAATGTTCACGATTGACTTCCACGGTGAAGGAATAACATCGTGTAATAAAAACCAAACCCGCAAAATTATAATTTGCGTAATGACTGGTGGTAGGACCTCTTGTGAGTCCGCGTGGGTAGGTACCACTGCCCTGCCTATTTCTGCAGTGAAGCAGTAATGCGTTTCGGTTTGAAGGGTGGGGCAGCCGTTGTAACTATACTTGAGACCTTAGAAATTATATCTCAAGGTCACATTTAAGCAAAAAAAAAAATTGTAATAAGGTCATAGACAGTCTATAGGTCTTCTTTTAATGTCAGCATTGCGCATCTTTGCGGCAATGAATGGATTAATTTGGATTAAAAAAAAATAGATGTCTTGGGTGAAATCATCTCATGATTTGATCATCTGAACGAATGAGAGACATCAGATATAGTCTAATCTCTTTTTTTCAGCAGAAGTTTGTCGGATCCATCATTTAGTACTTCTTCGTCACAATATTCAGAGCGTGGGCCACAAACAGAGAGGGACAGCGCTAGGCGAAGCTCTTGATGCTTGGAAAACAAAGGTTTTTTTTGGAAATTTGAACAAATTTATTAATAATATTTCGTTGCATGCATTACAAATTTTAAATTGTCCCACCACGGCTCTGTGTGTGTTTATAGTGTTATGGGATACCGAAAAACATACACGTACAAAATTTCCTATAGCCTTCGTCTAATATAATCTTTAACTAAAACAATCTCCCAAAGCTTTTAATCTGGTTACCTTAATTCATTGTATAAATCAGTAATCCTAATAGACGATAAAATTGTTCTTTTTCTAATTCTAAAGACAAATATTCTATTTTCATTTTAATTGAGTTTAAATAATAAATCTTCAGGTAACAAACGCCCTGTTAATAACAGAACGAAATGGGAGACCTAATCGGAAAACTCTCGAAGATGTCGTAGCCAACATGCTCCAAGATCTGCTCAAGACGTATGCGACGCTCGAGAATTACAGACGCGGAGCAACCAATAATAACTTGAAAGAGTTCGTTAATATCTCACAGCAATTAATAAAAATTTTGAAATCTTGTTGGAATTAAAAATACAATTCAAATGTGTGATTGTTTGAGTTTCGTTGTTGGCAATCAAACCTTCTTTCTCTATTGACCTTTAAGCTTTATTGTAGCATTGAAATGAAACACTTGGGGTGCCATTACGAGTCGGGGGAAGTCGTCTTCGGATTACGTGTTGAGGGCGGTAGGTAGGGCAAGACTTAAAACAACTAAAATAATTTGCAGTTCAGCAACCTGCGTCCGAGCTTTGGATAAGACAGCTTGGAACTTTGGATATTATATGTAAACGGTATATATCTGTTTATTGAATGTATATATTTTCTATAATAACGTATTGTTTATGGTACATCGCAACATACCTGCTATATTTTTATATTTTCCAGAATTTCTGTAAATTAAACGGTTGTCATGAAGAGATCGCTGTTAGCGATAAGACCGCCTATTGTACAAATGTATCTGCTATTTGACTGTTTTTTGAATGTAAATTGTGTTGGTTTGCAATAAAGTGTATTTTCTCTCTCTCTCTCTCTCTCTCTAAATTAAGGCAGGTGGAAGTCAAAGTGACCCACCCACCGGTCACACCACGGGACGCCGAACTTCTCGGCGAAATATGTCTCAAATCGAAAGGTGGATTTAAAATTATGTAATGAAAATTTCTAAATAATTTGTTATAATTCCTCGATCGAATCCATCAAAACAAAAAAGTACTAAAACTCATATCGCAACTACAAATGGTAGGCAGAGAATTGGCTGTGCTCCTGGCATTGAGCGACGGTAGCCGCTTAACATCAGGCAGGCCGTATGCTCGTCTGCCTACAAAGGCAATAAAAAAACTACATACCTACTCATAAAATACATAAAATTATAGAAACAGATGTGTGGTGTCGTGGGACAGCGGATAGAAACGAAGTTCCTTATTATAAAAATATTAATTTTAAGTTCTATTCGAGGTATAAAGAACATAAAACTGGAGGTTTCGCACCAACCCACGGTCATTCGGTAACGTGCGAATTTATTGTGGTACACTTCATTCACGGTTGTTTGCATAAGACTTAGTGTATTGTGCAAACGAACGCTCTGAGATCGTGGTCAATGAATGATAAAAAAATATGTTATTTTTTGTACGTTATTACAAAGTTAAGTCGTACACCCTGTGCATTACTAATAAAAATCTTACGTTACGGACGTTTTTTCCCGGTTAGGGTACCCCTCCGCATCGTCCCATAAGGAACTTCGTTCCAAAAATAGTCAATCGTAGGACCTGAGCCGGGACATATTATGCCTCGATTGAATCGGAATTGGACCGAAATAGACAATGATAAGCGTTAAAACGTAAAGAGTTGCCTTATCTTTGTTACCGATAATTAAACTTAATAATATCGATAAATATCCAGTATCGACCAGTACTACGTCAACAGCTGTGTGTAAAAGTCAGAAAATGGCAGGTGAGTTACATACTGTGTTTCAGTATCAAAATACATCATTTTAGTTCGTATGGTAATCTAGTAAAAGAAATAGACAACGATCGGTTAAATAATTGATTTTTAATTAATCAATATCCTATGTTCTCAAACCTCGTATGAAGAATGATCGACATTCAGTAAATGTCCTAAAAGATAATACATTTCATGGTACTAATCTAAAAAACGCTTTTATTACATTATATACTAGAATTTGTAAGGAAAGCTGGTGAGCACAAGTGGTATAGTTGTTGCAAAGTACGACTGCGCGCCGCCCTTAGTTATGTGCCACGTAACATCCGGCTATGGAATGAGCTCCTCTCCACGGTGTTTTCTGAGCGCTATGACATGTCCTTCTTTAAAAGAGGCTTGTGGAGAGTATTAAGCGGTAGGCAGCGGCTTGGCTCTGCCCCTGGCATTGCTGAAGTCTATGGGCGACGGTAACCACTCACCATCAGGTGGGCCGTATGCTCGTCTGCCTACAAGGGCAATAAAAAAAATGTGAGTGGCCAATAAAAAATGAAGGCTAAAAAAGGTGTATACGCGTCAATGTAGGCTATATGTAGCCACTGACCGCTACCTTTTAGGTACTTCAAGCACCGGTCACCGTCCTTGCCGAACCCACCGCTTGCGACGAAGGGCTCGACGAGTAATTTAACCCATAAACAAAGCCCTCTGAGTTTCTGGCTGGATCTTCTCAGTGGGTCGCGTTTCCGATCCGATGGTAGATTCTGCGAAGCACTGCTCTTGCTAGGGCCAGTATTAGCAACACTCCAGTGTGAGCCCCGTGAGCTCACCTACGCGTCAAGAAGAAGCTGAAATAACCTCTCAAGGCCATCAGTGCGGGTAGGAAAAAAACAAAACAAAAAAATTACCGCTCCGTCCGGTACACACACTAACGAAAATGTGTATTTACGATTACAACTACAAATAAAGGCCAGGCGCGCTCATACTTTGCAACAACTATAGATGCTACGTTCAATAAATTCTAAATGAATTACCGATGCCGAAAACTGAACTGCTGCGATATCATCTATTAATCTTCAATTGGACTTCTGTATCAGCATTTTTGAACCGTAAAGCAAAACAAACATCCTTTATTTATTTTTTATATTCGGTTCATAGGGTTGTTAATTATTAAATACTAAACGAAGACCGCTTCGCTCGGTATTTTTTTTTATAACTTGTGTTTTTTTAGAAATTATATTTAAATACGAATTACATATTGATAAAATGATGAAATATTCCAAGATCCTTTAGGCAGACACAAATAATATAAACTTAGAATTCATGTTTCAAGAGACGGGCATTGACGGGCTTGATGTCTATGGGCTCCGGAGACCACTTAACACTAGGTGGGCCCTGAGCTCATCCACTAATTTTAGCAATAGCAAAAACACAAAAAAAATTAAAAGTTTTATCCTCACCTTAAAACTGTAAAACTGATTTTTCGAGTAGGTTCCCAAAGCTAGTTATCTCTTTATCAGTATTCAGTATCTTCTTAAGATAAACATCAGCATTACTATATACTGTACCTAAGTATATACAGCAACTTAATTTACAACGTTTGTAGGTAAAGTTAAAAATAATAATTTGATTTAGGCTTATCACAGATAAGTATGATAAGTTTACACTGTTTTTCGATTAATAGTAGATTTTTTTTATTGCTTAGATGCTAATAGTAGATGAGTTTATTGTATTCCAATATTTTATATTAATAACACTAGCGGGCCAGATATACGTTGTCGTGTCCTGAAAATAGAAAAGAAACTTAAAATTCGATTGTAACGCCACCTGCCGTTGTCTATTTTAAGTCTAAATTTGCTCACCTAATAGTTTACCGACGTGTCCCTTTTAGATTAGATAAGTATTAGAGAAATGCTTGTGACTGTAACATCGTCATCAGATCACACGATCACTGCGGGCTTCTCACAAAGTTCGCCACAATGACTGGTCCTACGCAGTCCGCATCACTGTAGATGTGTATTCTAGAATTGCTCCCCATATCTTTTCTTTTTTTCCCTACGTATTTCCTGGTAGTTAGGCTATTTCAGCTTCGCGCGGACAGGAGTATACTTCTTCCATGTATGCCTTCTTGGACACTTGGACGCGTACTGCGATATCAGTCCGATATTTACGGCTGGTAGGACGCATTGTAAGCCCGCATGTATAGGTACCACGATCTTGCCTGCTTTTGACAAGAAATAGTCGTGCATTTCGGCATAAAGTGTGGGAAAGCCTTTATCAATACAATTAAAACTACGACCTCATGTCTTAGGGCGGATAGCGGCATTTATGTTGTTATACATCTATGGGGTCGGTAGCCATCTTAGACCTATCAGGGCGTCAGATGATTTACCCATCTACGCAATAAAAATAAAAACTTTCACACGATCAGCGCCTTCTTTATCACGCTTACCTTATATAAGTACATTCGAAACGACTAGACTGTCACCATTTTTCCTTTTTGTTACTAGCTAACTGGTAGAAAAGAAACGCACGTACTTTTTACTGTCAATAAAAAAGCATGTACCAATTTTCCATAAAGCTCAAATCAATCCAAATCATAATTGTCTCTTAATCAGGACGTCTGTTCTTCTTTTCAATATGCTAAATACTTGACAGAGCTAACAAAGTACACTAACAAATATTCACTAGAATTTTCAATGACACAGGACATCCACACTACGGTTGGGGGGCATTTCCCCCACCCCTGCACGGATATCCTCCTGGACCCCCACATATGTATCCCCCTGGCCCTCCTCATATGTATCCTCCGGGTATATTTTACCCACCATACATACACCCCGGGGCTGACCCCGTGCAAGTGGTAGATGAATCCGAAGCGATCCCGGAATTACCGGGAGAAACCGTGGAGCTACCTTGGAGTAAGTCTGGAGATGAATGGGATTGAGATTTTGTTTTAAAGATGACACCTTTGTCTAAATTAATTTTAGCGGTTCGTTCGCCGATAGAGAAATCTAGTTTAAAAAAACAAATACTGGATTTAAATACAGAATTTAATAAAGGTTTTTATTTAAAACGATAAAGCGTAACCAAATAAAATACTATTATTGCAAATTCAATGATTGTTACTTCAAATGTGAAAATTCGTTGAACATTTCAATGTTTCATTCTGTTAATAAATTTGGTTTATAAAATTTTGACCTTACATTTGTAAAATCAGACCATACCAACAGGAACGTGTTATCTGGTCTTGCTATTTGTAACGTTCGCCAATGTTGGGCCAATCCTCTCTATGGATCGCGATGTTCTCTCCAGACTCTCCTGGTTCCGTAGTAAGATTAGCAGCATCTGCGCTTAATAACAATCCAAAAACTACCCAAATAAAACCATAAAGAGTTTTGGCCGGCACTTGATGTGCTCTCGCTATTTCGATAGCGCGTTTCAATAAAGTAATTAATGTTGCCGCTAATCTTCTAGAATGATCCTTGTGACTTAGACCAAAATTTACTTCCACTGAAGTTAATAAAGGTCAATGTTTACTACTAATACTATGACGGTTATTAGTTTGTAATAGGTTTAATGTTTTATGGGATTTTATGACATGGTAACTAAAACCTTTAGATCATGTCTTATTTTAATTTATATTCTTATTTTTATGAAAAATATTATATGGGGGTGAAATGAAATGAAATGAAGATGATTAATTTGAGACATTAATCAACTGGAATAAAATGAAATGAAATGAGATAAGATGATATGGAATTAAATCTCAGTAAAATGGCGGTCATTTACTGAGATTATTATTTATTATTTAATATATATTTATTATAACTTATTTATTCCTCTATTAATAGAGGACCATAAAAATCATAAAAATACATAAAAACCATAAAAATCAATCCTGAGCGTTTACTGTACAATTAGTTTGCGAGCACCTTGAATTTCGATTGCATTGATTGCATCTGTTTTGCGCATTATTTCACTTTTTTGTAATTTGGTGTTAATATTATGGACATATAATAAATTATCGATTAAAATGAAGCATCTAATTCCGTTGGATGCAGGTGGCAATGGACCGATCGCACTGGAAATCTATTGGAGAGGCCTATGTTCAGCAGTGGACGGCGATAGGCTGAAATGATGATGATGATGATCTAATTCCGAATCGAAAACCGAAAAAGATGATTCGATAACTTTTACTGCTTCCAAAAATAGGAATCACTTCAGAGAGTTACTTCAGGGAATTGGCTAATCAAAAACAATCCCATGAATTGCTTATCTCCAAACAAAGACACATGTTGGAATACTAATATATCACTAAAACCATTTCAGGCACATATCGTTGGGTTCCTGCTTGCTTAAATCAAGGCAGCATTCCACCAGGTGCCCTCAGAGTCGGTACCGATGCCGATGGAGACGAAATCTACGCTGGAAGAGCTCCTCACGAGGGTGAAATTGTTCCCGCCAAGGTTATTCCGAACAAGAACGTTTGCTTTATATCGTTCTGCGGCGAGGAAATTTTAAAGGACCAGTTTGAGGTAAGAAGTATTGAAATTGCTAGTATCTTCTACTATTTCTCCATTAGCCAAAGTGAGTAATATCAATTAAAAAAAAGTCAATTTATACCGAATAAGTTTACTTGCTGGTACGTCAAATACGAAATATTTTTGGGCATCAGCTTCGATCAAAATATTAACCAGACCTACATCACGCTATGGAAAGTCCTTTAATAAACATTACAAAAGACTTTTTCTTTGTAGTAGTGCACAAAAATTCGGTTTTGTTTTAAGCTACTCGCGCCAGATCCCGAGCGATGGAATAGGTAATTCCATCGCTCCATATATCAGAATACCGCCATTTTCCGACGCGAAGTCTTTCTTGAAGTAAGTTATTCATGTTGTCGTTCTGTTTTGTTTTTGTCCAGGTGCTTGTTCCGACTTTCTTCGCTTGGCAGTTTGCCTCGAACGGTGAACTTCCCCCTGGTGCAGTGAACTTTGGTGTCACAGCCGATGGTGAGAGACTCTACTACGGTAGGGTCACTCGCGATGGACTGACGACGCCTGGCAAGGTAATCCCATCATTCTTCAGTTACAACCCATTCGGTTAGAGCCAGCTTATGGGTACCTATCAGTTTTAATCGTGGTTCATAGAATTCCTTTCAATTCGCTTGGTATTGTTTGTGCTTTATTGGCCAAAAGCTTTATAGTTTTGCCTAGCTATCTGCTCATAGCCTTGAGGAGTTATCCTGGCTTCGACTTGGTTGGTGCCTGAGTTTACGGGGCTTAGCATGAAAGGGTTTGTTAACATATGTCCTATTAAGAAGGCTTATCTGAATCTATCACCAGGTTTGAATGCGGAGAATACTCGGCGGTAGGCAGGGCCATGGCTGTGCTCCTGGCATGTTGATGTCCATGAGTGACGGTATCCACTCACCATAAGGTGGCTCATCAACCTCAAAGCTCCATCTACTAACAATGCACAAAAAAGAGTACGTGCGTGTATTCGTACGTGCGTTTTCGTTTCTTTAGTACAAAAGCATATTTTTTGACGTGACAACGTCTTATAATTCGATGGAGCCGGCTGCACGCACGAAAAAACATGACTCATTGAGGCGTTCCATTTAAGGCTTGAAGTGCAAGCGAGAGCGCGCAACGAGCGACAAAGAGGCACAATCGGCCTCCGCGTTCGGCAGCGTTCGACATCTGTCTCTCTCCTACTTGAGTGAGCGATGCATCCGCGTGGACAGCAGCTATACAATATTACATTTACATGTATGAAGTTCCGTGAAAAGTGAATGTGGTGTCAATTGTCCATACAAAATATCTATCAAACAAATAAAATTAAAATTTTCTTTTGAAAAATGAAACCATTCCATCAGTATTTTCTTATGACGTTGTCACGTTCAAGTATCATCGTCAGTAAGCCGACTTTACAGACAACCGATTTTTTATCTTCATTTTTCAGATTCAACCTTCGCATGGTTGCTGTTATTTTCCCCTCGATGGCGGAGAACAGAGCTCCACTGAATATGAATGTTTGGTGCTTATATAAAATCTATAATCGAAACTTTTAATTTCTTTAAACAAATAACCGTTTGATAAATACCGTAAGTGAATTACATTCGCTTAAAAAAGTTAAAATTACTTTTTCTTTTTAATGCTTTTGAAAATAAGTATGTGATGATGATATGTATAACTGCAGCCTTCTAATATGTTATTTATGTAAATTATTAATTGAAAATATTAGCTGTTTAATTAAATATTGTATTTACTTTTGTTGATGTTTAATCAAAGATATTTAAAATATAATTTTAATTGAGCGTTGTTTTTTTTTTATTTTTAATAATTGCTTTTCCTCCCCGGCGACGAATGTTTTAAAGTATTATACAAAAAATGAATTTAGTTCATTCATTAATGCAATTTGTTTATATTATCTTAAAAACAATTCAGTATGTTAAATAATATTATAACAAACATATTCATTTTTATAAAAATGTCCCCTTATGCGGCCATTTAGCGTAGAATTAAATATATAAATAACTAGCTGACTCGGCAGACTTCGTAGTGCCTCTATCGATAAATAAAAGACCTAAACTTTTGTATAAAATAATCATAGAAAAACCCGTCTGACGGGGGACACATCATAAGAAAAACAAAATTGTTATTTTTATTTAATTCCAAGCATTTTCATATTTATCTACCTTTTAAACCTTCTCTGGACTTCCACAAATAATTCAAGACCAAAATTAGCCAAATCGGTCCAGTCGTTCTCGAGTTTTAGCGAGACTAACGAACAGCAATTCATTTTTATATATACAGCTTTAAAAAACCGCACCTAACCTTCACCAAAGCAGAATTCTTCTCTACTATCTGAAATCACCGCGCTCGTGTGACGAATCTTTTTTCATGTCATTTTTAAAGCAAATGTGGCTTTTAGAATCCCCTCCGCAACCTGCTCCGAGTTATATTACATGTCCTTCTTTAAATAAAATAAAACAAACACAAGCCTGTTGTGCCGATGAGTAGGTTATATAAGATACGAAATTCATTCGGGTGTTTGTCTGTGCACCTGTACAACAAAATCCCACAAGATGTTCAGAACCTACATATACATAGGTTTAAGAATGTTATAATACTCATGTAAAAATGAATATTTAAAAAAAATCTAATATTTAAAATATAATCTAATATTTAAAAAAAAAAGAATTGCTCGCTGAGTTTCTTGCCAATTCTTCTCAGGACGGAGGCTAGTTCTTGTGAATTGGCGGTAGTTCTTTTGACGTTCAACAAGTATGTACTTTCATTTATGTTGAATAAAATTTTTTTGATTTGATTTGATTTAAATGTTATTTGGGGACAAGACAAGACAAAGACAGCTAAATGAAAAGCCATAAGAATAAAACGAAATGTTAAATAAAAATACCTTGATAACAACCAGCGGGTCTTTGGAGAGTAAAATCAAATTGTGTTTTTTTTTGTTTAAGCGAGCCTTTACTACACTAATTTACATTCACGGAGTAGAATTGGCATGAAATTCAGGCTTTTTAATTCTTATATTTCTATCACTGCTTAATTCAAGGTGGGTCATTTACGTTGCTGAGTTCATTAACCAGTTTAAGTGATAAAAAAACTTTTGACATTTATCTTCCAATCTACTTTTTTTTCGTATAGCTCTTTACATTGCAGTCAGTTTTCTGTGCCGATAAAATAGGCCTTCACATTGAAAAAATCGCGCAACTTTTTTCTAACCTACCTATTCTAGTCACCTCGACTAATATCCTCATTGACGTATCGATTTATGACAAATACGTTTACCAAGAATTTTTTGAACAAATAATTCAGCATTAGCTATATCATTAACCCGCTTCTAATTGGTGAAAAGGAATTGATAAGACTGAAGGTACACGACACGCACCTCGCGTTATCTGTGCTGCGAAAATGATTCATTTCGTAATAAATATACAAGCTTCAGTTTTCATTTGGTAGTTGAAGATAAGCGACGCCACAACCGACATGCCAGGTAAGTCGTTTTATCAATAATTCAAAGGCAACAAAACGGTTTTTGGTAAATTTAGATACGATACGAAATATGACTTTAAATTTTGGGCCGATAACGAAAATTGTATAATAGCATCTACACGTAAACGAAACATAGATAATTATAAAATCAATTTTAGAATTTCAGCGAAATTAGTGTTTTTTTCTTAATTCAATCAGTCTTATCGGGCAACATTTGTATAGTTCTAAAATGACGTGGAAAAACGAATTTCTCATAAAATTTGACGAATGTGCTATTGAGGTTTAAAAGAAAAACTAGAAACTTAATTATAAAATGGAGTACTCTATAAGTGTGGTTTTAAATCGTTATATTTGTTCTACATCAATATAGTAGAATTTTCACGATAATAACGTTTCTATATCTTCACCTGAACAAATAATAAATTAATTGACGTTGGCTATAAGAAAAGTAATATTTGTATTCTTAAAATATTTCCAATTTGTGTATCTTTAATATACGCGTTTGGATTGCTAGTGACCGAAATATCTAGAAAGAGGTGAACGCTCACATTTATCTGTGCACATAGTAAGTCGTGTACTCGTTTTGTGATGTAAATCTCGTACCATCACGCGTTTACAGGTGCTAATACTGAAACAATGAATTGTCTTTGTCTTGTTTATGCCTCATGCAATAATTTCTTTGAATATTAAAAATTCTTTTTTCTTTGTCTCAACCGAAATATGAAATAAAAAGCATTATTAAGATGTGCTTGTATGAGAGCCTTTGTGACGAACCTTATGAGGAGTATATGTATAGCCGACTCATTGACGTTTTTACGATACGTTGGACGGGTCTTCTTCATTTTGTCATTATTGGTGTACTCTTTTCCATTGTATAGTTTGATTTTGCGTTCAGTATAATAATCAGTAACTTTAACTCTCCACCGTGTCGCTTAGAATGATAATCTGGACGGTGACTTGTGAAAGATTTGACTAATAAGATGATTTAAGAAAAATATTTACTAGTGCGGAACATTGATGCAAAATTACAAATGAAAGATTAAAAGTCAGTTTATAATTAATCACCGGACAAAATATTGGTGTGGAACGTATGTGCCGCATAATAAATTTGCCTGTGCTTAGCTTATTTAAGTATTTTGGTTAATTGCTCAACCATCTCGGATTGCAGGAATGAATTCAAAACTAAAAGCAAATACTTCATCGAGCTGGAAATATCCAGAAGAATTTCATTGTGTGATTATTTATTTCAAAATAATGTACAATGTACATGTAGAATGAGTCATTTACTTTAGGTATAATCTAGCTGGCATTTTCAAATACTTATCAATTGGCCTCACTTTTCTGATGATAAAAGTAGATAGCATTAAGTTTTTTTTTCTTTCGTCTACATGAAATATATCGAAACAAACATTATTTAATTTTAACCGCTTATCTTGCACGAAAAAAATATTTTTCAATCGAAATTTCTGATTAGTGATAAATTAGTTGCTATTCTGTATTTTTTTTTTTAGGGAATAATGTGTTGTGTAACGATAAATGTAAAGACACGATTACGATAAATAAAGATTAGCGCGTTTATTATTTATCGTTTCCTTGAATAGAAACAGATAGATGGGACTTTAAGAATCCGATATACCTACTTGTTTGAATTATATTTTCGATTTCTTCTCTGTTCAATTCTATAAATATCACCACCATATAGAAAGTGGATTTTAGACTAAAACGGCGTTATTGCGCATCACCTGAAACAGTCAAACTAATTAATGACCTATGATTTTGACAGGTCACATAAGACTGACGTGAGCTATATTTGTTTGATGTTATATAAACATATTACTGTACAGGACAGTATTACGGTTGGGGAGCGCCCCCTCCTCCCCCACACGGGTTTCCTCCACCTCCACTTGGTCCTCCCCATGGTCCTCCCCATGGACCCCCGCACATGTACCCTCCTGGTGCCATCGTTTACTACCCAATGCATCCGGGGTATTTTTATCCACCACCTCCCGGGGCGGATTCTGTGGAAGTGGTGGAGGAAGCCGAAGCGGTCCCGGAATTACCGGGAGAGACCGTCGAGCTACCTTGGAGTAAGTCTGGAGATGAATCGAGTTAAATTAGAATATGTTTTTATCTAAGAGATAACACCTTCCACTTATGTATGTGCCAAGTGCATAAATCAGTTAGGACATGATTTCACCAATATTATTACTTATACAGCTTATAATGATATTGCTGGTATAGAATACCAGTTTAAAGTTTAAAAAAAATTACTAATTTATTAAGAACTGACTTTTATTCAAGCATTCTTTTTGTATTTGCAAGAGAATGAAGTGACTTTGTAATCCAATCCAAAACCAACACACAAATGACACACGCTTTATAATCTTTAGACCGATACAAAATATTTTTTATTTCATTTATCTTTTACCTCCAAAAAAACAAGTGTTAATGAAATAGCTATATTTCAGTTCCATGACTTTTCATATCATCATTAACCGTATCGATAGATAATTAAGTCAACAGGAAGGTGTTATCTGGTCTTGCTATCTGTAATGTTCGCCAATGTTGGGCCAATCCTCTCTATGGATCGCGATGTTCTCTCCAGACTCTCCTGGTTTCGTAGTAAGATTAGCAACCGCGCTTAATAACAATCCAAATACTACCCAATTATAACCATAAAGAGTTTTGGCCGTCGCTTGATGTGTTGTCGGTATTTTGATAGCGTCTTATGATGTGATTACGCTGTTGCTAATTTACTAGAATCTTTATTGGGATATTTAATTTATTGGCATTTTTAAGTCCTCAAAACACAAATCAAAATTTTCTAGTCTTTAATACTTCTGAATTAGCTAAATGTTAGCTAATCAGCTTAGTAATCTAAGCTAAGTAAGTTAGTCATTATTATAATAAGGTAGGTTAGTAGTTAAATGATTTTACGCTTGGAATTGTGAAGTGGACTTGACTGTTAACTAATATTGGAGCCTATCTTTGGATTCGAGATTTAAGTCCCAATTTTATTGGTATCACAGCTGTTCCGACTTTTCAATGATAAGTGTGATGGCTTCGCAGCCTAGGTACATATTTAATACCAGTCCGGACTACAATACACCTCACCAATAACATGGAAGTAAATAATTTATAAACACAAAAATTGTCAACATTGAAAAAATATGTAGCAGCAAACCAGATTTCTTTTTTAATGTTCCCAACGAAATATCGGGATAGATGGTCATCAAGTAGAGGTTTAGCTAACAAATCTCCAGTAGCAGTAGAAATGGGTCAGAATCGTATTGTAATTACAATGTAATGTCTCAATAATCTTCTTTCATTTCAGGCACATATCGCTGGGTCCCCGCTTGCTTAAGCCAACGCAGCATTCCACCAGGTGCCCTCAGAGTCGGTACCGATGCTGACGGTGATGAGATCTACGCGGGAAGAGCTCACCACGAAGGTGACATCGTTCCGGCCAAAGTCATTCCGACCAAAAACGCGTGTTATATTTCTTTCGGTGGTGAAGAGGTTCTAAAAGACCAGTTTGAGGTATGTTATAATCGAATTATAATAGGGGACGGAAGCTAATGTAGTGTCAGTATTTATCAATGTTGTATTTACCAAATTATATTTTCTTCCCACTCTGACGAAATAGAAATCTTTGTGAGCTTTTTAGAGTGTTTAGGAATCAGTCGCCTGTGTGTGTGTTAATCAATCCACACACATAAGACATTTACACTAAAGTTTAGATTTTCAAATATAAAAAAGATTAAAAATTAAATTTTACTCGTTTGTCTGTATTTTCATAAAGAAATGACCCCTGGGAACGACTTTACACATTGTGCCAGATAGTCTTGTATACTTAAAAACAAAATTTTTATGTGAAATACAAACATTGGCGAATATATCGTCAGTTCTACAAAAACTCTAATTATGATTATTTTTTTATTGCTTACATGGGTGGACGAGCTCACAGCCCACCTGGTGTTAAGTGGTTACTGGAGCCCATAGACATCTACAACGTAAATGCGCCATCCACCTTGAGATATAAGTTCTAAGGTCTTAGTATAGTTACAACGGCTGCCCCACCCTTTAAACCGAAACGCATTACTTCTTCACGGCAGAAACAGGCAGGGTGGTGGCACCTACCCGTGCGGACTCACAAGAGGTCCTACCACCAGTAATTACGCAAATTATAATTGTCGGGTTTGATTTTTATTATACGATGTTATTCCGTCACCGTGGAAGTCAATCATGAACATTTGTTAAGTACGTATTTCATTAGAAAAATTGGTACCCGCTTGCGGGATTCGAACACCGTTGCATCGCTAAATACGAATGCATCGGACGTCTTATCCTTTAAGCCAAGACGACTTTTAAAATGAATTCATGAAATTCATGATTTATTTAAATCTTCAAAGTTCTTAACACAAACGATTGACATTTGCAGTCTCCCATATTTCTATCGCTGCTTTCAGGTACTAGTACCATCCATGTTCGCCTGGCAGTTCTCGACGAATGGCGAAGTTCCGCCCGGTGCTGTCGAGGCTGGCTCCACAGCTGACGGGGAGAAGCTTTACTTCGGCCGGGTCAATCATGACGGATGCACTACGCCCGGCAAGGTTCGTGGTTTTATACTCCAGTTAATGTTTTCCGTTTAACCGTATTTATGGGTTACGTAGGCAGCGGCTTGGCTCTGCGCCTCGCATTGCTGGAGTCCATGGGTGACGGTAACCACTGACCATCAGGTGGGCCGTATACTCGTCTGCCTACACGGGCAATAATTAAAAAAAACGTGATTAAAAAAGTTTATATACATGATAAATTTAGTCTTTAATGGTGGTAGGACCTCATGCGAGTCCGCACGGGTAGCTACCACCACCGCGCCTATTTCTGCCGTGAAGCAGTAATGCGTTTCGGCTTGAAGGGTGGGGCAGCCGTTGTAACTACACTGAGTTCTTAGAACTTATATCTCAAGGTGGGTGACGCATTTACGTTGTAGATGTCCATGGGCTCCAGTAACCACTTAACACTAGGTAGGCTGTGAGCTCGTCCACCCATCTAAGCAATAAAAAAAAATAAAAAAACTCGTTACACTGTCTTAATTTTGCTAGGTTTCAACTTTATTGCATAACTAGCGGCCCGCTCCGGCTCCGCTCGGGTCTTTAACAAAAATTTCAACGATATTTGACGTTGTTTTATTAAAAAAAATAAAAGAACACTTATTGCGGCATAACTGTAATAGTTAGACATATGCTGTCGCGACACTTTTTGTAAATAATAATGTGTTCTACAAAGTCGTACTACATTATTTTATTCTATCATGAATAGTTTTGTCAGGGCACGCAATATAAAGAATATTTTAGGTAATTTTTTTATACCTTGGGTTACATTATTGGAGTTTTAGTAAGGATCCCTATATTTTTTTTCAAAAAAGATTTTAGCCTATGTCACTCGGGAATAGTGTAGCTTCTAAACAGTGGAAGAATTTTTTAAATCGGTTCACTACTTTCGGAGCCTATTCAATACAAACAAACAAACAAATCTTTCCTCTTTATAATATTAGTATACCTAGTCAGGTCATAAATTCTGTCACATGTTTAATGTAAAATAATTGAAACAAGTTTATTCATTATGTAACCATTCATATACCAAAATGAACTTAACAAAACATAGATTCTTATGACACTAAAGTTTATTCAAAATGACCTCCGTGATTTGGAATACAGGCCTTCAATCGAAATTCGAATTCAATAAACTTTTTTGTGGCCAGCATTCTAAAAGAAAAGTTTTTACTGTGTGACAATACTTATGACCTGACTAGGTATAGTATAGATTTTCGGTGCTATTGATTTTTCTATCATGATTATTTAGTTTTAATTTGATTCCAGATCCACCCGTCACACGAATGTTGCTATTACCCGTTTGATGGCGAAGAAAGGAGCTCTGCCGAATATGAATGCCTGGTACTAATGTAGAAAATGTTATCTAAAAACGACTTTGGAAATTCACTTAAATTAGCTCAATTATTTAATGCATTATACCTTAAACACCTACGTAGTTTTTTGTTTTTTTTTTTGTTTAAAGTTTATCAGAAAAAGGGATTTTAATTTGTCATTTATCATCAAATCTATTAGGATTACTTCGTGTGAATTAGCTTTGTGATATGACATATTTTATGTAGTTAAATTGTTTTTAAGACATTTATATATAATATCGAAGCTTAGATACTATTTTGACCTAGAGATTGTACAGTTTTGAGATATAGTCGTGAATTTAATGTATTTTGAATAAAGTTTTTTTTTTAATAATAACGTTTTATTTTTATCTATATTGTGTACCAACATTTCTTTATTAAATAACTAACTAACCCGGCAGACTTTGTAGTGCCTCAATGGATAAATAAAAGACCTAAACTTTTGTATAAAATAAACTTAAATATTTAATTCCTAGAATTTGCATAATTATCTACCTTTTAAACCTTCTCTGGACTTCCACAAATAATTCAAGACCAAAATTAGCCAAATCGGTGCAGCCGTTTTCGAGTTTTAGCGAAACAAACGAACAGCAATTCATTTATATACTTATATATAGATATAGATGAAAACAATGGTTTTATTATTAGAAGTGCTGCTTCGTCGATAGTGAAAAACAAATAATGTATCTTTAAGTATTATGTAGAAAAATGATGTAACAGGACAGATAGCTCAATAGAGCTCACGAAGAACCTGTTATGAATTTCAATGAACAATGAACAACCTGACGCAGCTCCATAAGCTTCCAAAAGGTAAGCTAACAGAAAAACTTTACTGGTGGTAGGACCTTTTGTGAGTCTGCGCGGGTAGGTACCACCACCCTGTCTATTTCTGCCGTGAAGCAGTAATGCGTTTCGGTTTGAAGGGTGGGGCAGCCGTTGTAACTATACTTGAGACTTTAGAACTTATATCTCAAGGTGGGTGGCGCATTTACGTTGTAGATGTCTATGGGCTCCAGTAACCACTTAACACCACGTGGGCTGTGAGCTCGTCCACTCATCTAAGCAATAAATAAAAAAAGGTGGGTGGCGCATTTACGTTGTAGATGTCTATGGGCTCCAGTAACCACTTAACACCAGGTGGGCTGTGAGCTCGTCAACCAATCTAAGCAATAAAAAAAAATGTGTGCGTGTACTAGTGTACACACGTAAGAAGTGAAACTTATTTATGGCCTTATTTTTCGAAAAATGATCTACATGCAACTTTCTAGAAATTGGTTAAATAAAGTTAAATTAGATAAAGTTTAAACAAAAGGATTTTATTATCATAGACATGAATACAAAAAAGTTAAATTAGATAAAGTTTAAACAAAAGGATTTTATTATCATAGACATGAATACAAAAAAGTTAAATTAGATAAAGTTTAAACAAAAGGATTTTATTATCATAGACATGAATACAAAACAGATGGCGCGTAACGGAAAAATGTGACGCGTAACCGAAAAATGTGACGGTAAATTTTTTTCCAACGCCGATAAGGAAGTTTCACTTCAAAAAAACATTTAACTTAAAAGCACTGATCATCTATCGAAAGATACAATAATTTACGTCCTATTAAGTTTTTTGTATAATTCTGTACACCTCGGTCTGCCGGAAGATATGGTAAAGGGTAATACTGAATTATTTATGCAGCGTCTTCCATTCAAACCCGTTCGTTGGCTTCATTACCTCACAAGGCAAAAAGGGCTCCATCCAAATTACATAACATACGCATTGCAACATGCCGTTATCATTTTGTTGAACAACTTGCTTGCATATTCAGGTTATGAAGGCCCTTGTAAAAGGCACTTGTTGATTATAAATTATTGTTGCGTATTGCAAAACTTTACGTACAGTGCCCATCGATAAATACCGCACATCGATTGACCTTTGGATAGAGAAAGTCGGCTAATTTCGACCTCGTAGAGCGCTATCTCTGTCGCACATTATATTTGTGACATTTATCACTCGTTATTTTTTTTATTGTCCGTGTAGGCCGACGAGTATACCTGACGGTGAGTGGTTACCGTCGCCCATGGCCTTCAACAATGCCAGGGGCAGAGCCAAGCCGCGGCCTACCGAGAAGGACAAGGACTGTACAAGTGCCTAACTATGGGTGGACGAGCTCACAGCCCACCTGGTGTTAAGTGGTTATTGGAGCCCATAGACATCCACAAAGTAAATGCGCCACCCACCTTGAGATATAAGTTCTAAGGTTTCAAGTATAGTTACAACGGCTGCCCCACCCTTCAAACCGAATCGCATTACTGCTTCACGGCAGAAATAGGCAGGGTGGTGGTACCTACCCGCGCGGACTCACAAGAGGTCCTGTAATTACGCAAATTATAATTTTGCGGGTTTCATTTTTATTACACGATGTTATTCCTTCACCGTGGAAATCAATCGTGAACATTTGTTAAGTACGTATTTCATTAGAAAAATTGGTACCCACCCGTCTGAGATCCGAACACCGTTGCATCGCTTAACACGAATGCACCGGACGTCTTATCCGTTAGGCCACGACGACTTCAAATTTAGATATGGTTGTTGTTTGAAATACAAACAAAATCAGTTGAGCAGTGGAACCGTTCCAATTGATTAGTCATATATATTCACAAGAGGTTTCAAATGTAATCAAAAATCTTGAAAAATCAAATCTTGCATTTATTATTTTCATTTTATCATATACGATTGTTCAATTACTATTGGGTTGTTCGGAAAGTAAGTTTGTTTTTTTTGTGAAAATGAACACATACATCGAGCTTCAGTGGTCATAAACTGTTGAATTTGATAAATTTAACCTCAATCCGATCTCACGTGTTGTTATTCGTCGGGTCGCAGCAACTAATGCCTTTGTCGCGTCTTTATCAGCTTCAACCGGCCTTCCAGAACGTGGTGCATCTTCGACATCAAAATTGCCGGATCGAAATCTAGCGAACCAGTTCTGGCACTGGCGTACTGTCAACGCACCTTCTCCACACACATCGGTTAATTTCTTTCTGGCTTGAGCACCATTTTTACCCTTTCCTGTAGTGAAACAGTAAGATATGTCGAAAATGCTGCTTATCCCTCTCCATATTTAAAAGGGCACCAACAAAAAACTACTGGGTAGAATTAATTGGAGTTTTTCACACATAAGCCTTGATATATAAGCTCTCAAAGCATATATAAATTATACGGCTTAAACGCTTACAGAAGTTGGGTGCAAAAAAAAACAATTAAATCCTCTGTCGGGAAAAAAGGAAATTACTTTCCGAACCATCTATTATTATTGTATAGTTTTTTTTTATTTTTTTTTTTTTTTATTGCTTAGATGGGTGGACGAGCTCACAGCCCACCTGGTGTTAAGTGGTTACTGGAGCCCATAGACATCTACAACGTAAATGCGCCACCCACCTTGAGATATAAGTTCTAAGGTCTCAGTATAGTTACAACGGCTACCCTACCCTTCAAACCGAAACGCATTACTGCTTCACGGCAGAAATAGGCAGGGCGGTGGTACCTACCCGTGCGGACTCACAATAGGTCCTACCACCAGTGGTTACGCAAATTATAATTTTGCGGGTTTGATTTTTATTACACGATGTTATTCCTTCACCGTGGAAGTCAATCGTGAACATTTGTTAAGTACGTATTTCATTCGAAAAATTGNCGGCAGAAATAGGCAGGGCGGTGGTACCTACCCGTGCGGACTCACAATAGGTCCTACCACCAGTGGTTACGCAAATTATAATTTTGCGGGTTTGATTTTTATTACACGATGTTATTCCTTCACCGTGGAAGTCAATCGTGAACATTTGTTAAGTACGTATTTCATTCGAAAAATTGGTACCCGCCCGCGGGATTCGAACACTGGTGCATCGCAACAACGAATGCACCGGACGTCTTATCCTTAAGGCCACGACGACTTCAAAGTACAGTTAAGGCTTCGTTCGTGACCACGAAAACTGTTAACGCCTCAATCGTCCGTGACCACGAAAACTGTAAAGCCTAAAGTAGTTTTAATTATGCCTACGCTACGGCTCGCGAGAACCGGCCAAAGTTTTCAAAATAATTATTGCAGTCATAACTAAAATGTACTAGAAAATCTTGAGCACACTGCGTTCTCATCATGATTCGAGTCACAACAGTTCGTCAATATTCGTCATTAAGTCGCTGTGTGCCAAATGCGGTAGACGCGTCTCTAGTAAACAACATTCCACCGGACGCATAGTCCTTATTGAAATAATTCGATTTGAAATTCGTGTGGAACAAAATCGACAATGAAAGTGCTTTTCTTATTTATTGTTTGTAAGTATCAAAATACTATACCACATATTTCTCATCAGCTTGTATTAAAACATTATAAATAGGCTTGAAGTTCTAAAATCTGTTTCATATTTTATTACCAATGTTAAAAACCTAAGCGTGGCGTTGTATCATCAAGTAAATACAGTGTTATCATTATACTATTATATAGTATTTCCTTATTAGATTTCTGATAAAAATATTTCTTTTAATTTCATCTCGAGTTTGTTTATCCATTTTTAAATTTTCGACCTTACAAATGTTTTTTAATGTTGTAAAAGTTGTCGCTATTAAAATAATATATATGTATTTGCATAGCCTAGTATAGTCTATGAAAATGTTTTCGATACGTCTATATAGTATCTCAGATATGTTTATTTAGATTTATCTCAAGAACTAACACATATTGATTTCATTGTGGTGATGAAATACGATAGATCATATATTATTAAGTATTATAATATTGTTGGGAAGCCAATTCGTGTTATACATTGCACGCGATTAAAATTAAAATTCTATACCTACAATGCCGCGATAATATTGTTTTTAAATTTGCATAGATATATTGAAACAAATATACTATAGGTTTTAATAAGTAATTCAATGTACGGTGGTTTTGTAATTAGATAAATTGTACCTGTAAATTCTCGATACGTATTTTGAATCAAACACAAAGTAAATGTTATAAGTAAATTAACATAGTAACTGACCTCATTTATTCTGCAGGTTCATATCATTAAATTTCAAAATAGTACCCGCATATGCATCAAAACTAACAACTGTCGAAATACCAAGCTGTTGAAATACACGTTAGGTAGCTTTTGAGTTTGGAATAAACTTTTTTTTTTTTTTATTGCCTTTGTAGGCAGACGGGCATACGGCCCACCTGACGGTGAGTGGTTACCGTCGCCCATGGACTTCAGCAAAGCCAGGGGCAGAGCCAAGCCGCTGCCTACCGATCAACTTGCAAATCTAACACTTATTGCTTAAAATTTGTGGACTATACACTATATAGAAATTGGCCGCTGTGTTTTGATAATGCAGAGCTCATAGTTGGCTTTATCAGAAGGCTCAAACTCACCCAAAAAACAATGGAGAGGATTACACGGAGATTCCCTGCGTGATTTAATCATTAATAGATTCGTAGGAGAAACATGGTAACCGACATAGCCCGAAGGATTGCGAGGTTATAGTGGCAGTGGGCAACGCATATTGCGCTAAAGCTAAAGAGCTCTCGTGTGACTACCAAGCATCAGAAAGGAGAATGGGTAGCCACAAGTTAGATCGACTTGTAAAAGGTCGCGAGAACCCAATGGATGCAAACAGCGCAGACGGTTTCACTCTGGCTAATCTTTAGGAAGACCTATCTCCAGCACTGGACTTCTGTAGGTTGATAATGGACTATGTTGGGATTTAAATCCTTAATTAAGGCTATAAGGCCTTAAGGACTTAAGGCCAATTCTATTTTTCAAATAATTAGACCGAATCTAACACGTATCCCCGAACGACTTCAAAACTGAGGAAATAACATTGTCTAACATACAGCCCAGTGGGACCTCCCACATATAGGTAAACTTGACATATAGATTGCCTCTGGTTCGAAACCGAATTTTAAAGGGTGGGGCTTACTAAGAAACAATTGTGAGTTTGATTTCACGTGTTTGTTCAAGGATGGTATCGTGATGTCTGTCATCATCAACATCATCAGCCTTTATCTGCCCACTGCTGAACATAGGCCTTCCCCAATGCCTTCCACATAATGCGGTCCTCCGCCTTCCGCATCCAACGACTTCCCGCCGTGCGCACTAAGTCGTCAGTCCACCTGGTTGGAGGACGCCCCACGCTCCTGGTACCCATCCGTGGCCTCCATTCGAGGACTTTCCTCCCCCACCTGGCGTCGCTGGCTCGACAGGTGTGACCGGCCCGTTGCCACTTCAGCCTGCTAACTTTGAGAGCTATGTCGTCGACTTTGGTTCTCCGTCGAATTTCTTCGTTGCGGATTTTGTTAGAGAAATACCGAGCATAGCTCTCTCCATCGCCCGCTGTGCGACTCTTAACTTATGGTGATGTCTGTGAAATTCTCTAATAAGCTAATACCAGGATACTACTCGTTTATTTAACTACAGCATACAAATAATTTCTTACAGTATTCGTCGCGGTATCTTCGGACATGGCGGGCGAATGTAACATGTCAGCTTTTTACTTGGAGCTCGGCTGTACTCCTATCCCGAGCGTGGACAACACGACAATATGCCCAGACGCGTTCAAATGTCCAGATCTACATCCAGACCCAACGATGTGTTACTATAGGTAAGTTTTTAGTTAAGTTCAAAATATATTTTGCACTAATATTCTTCTGATTCGGAAACCGTGATTGAGAATGATAAAAACTAAAGCAGCGGTTTTATTGAGTACCCGCGGTGCCGATATAACAATGAATTTTAAACAGCTGACACATTCAAAACTAAATCGATAATTGGCAAATCAAAATATTGTTTTTTTATCAGATTTGCTCCGCGGTTTTGCGCGTAGGTATTTTGTTTCTAAATCATGAATAGAGCACGTTACGCTTTTTCCGAAACAAAGAATCAGATATACTTGGGTCGCGCTCTGATCCTTAGACTACGAATCGATCAGTAAATCCTTCGGTACATAAAATTTGCAGATCAGCGAACACGCTTTTGGGTTTATTACATCTGACCATTTATTATTTACCATTACAAAACGTATCTTATTTGTTAATTCAATAGATTCTCTTTTCGAGTAGCAAACATCCAAACATACAGTTAGTATAGATGACGAATATTTGTAAACAATGGCAGCAGCGACTGATCATCCGTCTCGTTGGTGAGTCATTGCAACCTCGAAGGAATATGACCGAGAGCAAGTTTTTTGCATAAACAAGGAGTTTGGTTACAAAACACGAGGCTTGACCTCCGCGGCGACGGTCAGGATTCAACCTTCGACTGAGTTACGAGAAATGTTGGCTTCTTTTGGTAATTTGTCGAATTTCTTTCGCGCATTAATCCCCTCAGACACAGCCCACTGAGTTTCTCACCGGATTTTCTCAGTGGGTTGCGATTCCGATCGGGTTTTAGGTTCTGCGAAGCACTGCTCTAGCTAGGGCTAGTGTTAGCAAATTCGTTAGAGCTCACCTACTCGCTTGGTGAATCCAGCATGACTCGTTTAGGTCACTTACGGTAGGCAGCGGTAGGGTTCTACCTCAAGCATTGCTGAAGTCTATGGGCGACGGTAACCACTCACCATCAGGTGGGCCGTACTGCCTACACGGGCAATAAAAAAAACTAGAATATATAAAAAAAGCTGATTAATTGGATTTTTTGTTTTCATTTGTTGAGTAATTGAGTCCTGCTTCATTGAACTTCGCCTTTCCAACGCTTTGTTTTCAACGGAGCATTAAATATTACTTTTTTTTTCGGTAAACAAAGCTTATTCACGCAGTACAGTGACCTTGAAAACAAATACTGGTATAATAATAATGAACTAGTAGTGGTCATCAAGTGTTGGAAATTTTAGCATCATTAAGGCTTAATTCACCACTAAGAACTAGAATCATTTTATGTGTTACATTTTATTTTTTGTTTTGCTACTGATTTTGACTATTACCAAAAAAGTTATATTGAAATCTGAAGAAACTGCTCGATACGGTCGACAGGCTTAATGCTTTTTTTTGCCTACCTATGCTAGTAACCTCGAGGGGTTATGTTAGCTTTACTGAACGCTTAGGCGAGCTCAGCCTGACGAATTTGATAGCCCTAGCAAGAGCAGTGCTGCGCTAAGCATCTACGACCGGATCGGAATCGCGACCCGCTTAATAGATCCGACGAGTAACTCAGTGGGCTGTGTCTGCGGGTTAATTTTTACGACGGACCCATCGTCACATTCTACGGGTTCGACAAGAACAATAACCGATGCTTGGAATGCCTAAAAGTTCCAAGCTCGGTTCCAAATGCTGCTGTTTGTAACTTGTATATATCGACGCTTGAAAGGTAAACGTGACTAAGCGACAATAACTGCTTTGTACATAACTGATAGGCAATAACCATATGCGATGAGCAAAAAAAATATATTTCTAAGTCTATTAAAATCATTTCACTCCTACAGCTAGATTCGTTAAAATAGATTTTTTTTCAGATATTTCAACTTTAAATTTGTCTACTGTAAAGTACACGCATTGTCGCTTAGTCACGTTTGCCTTTCAAGCGTCAATATGTGAGTTTATTTTGAAAATGTCGTTAGCGGGATTCAAGCATCTGTCAAAATAACTTGTGTACTATGGATGGATACCGCCATACCCATGTTTCGCAATATTCTTTCGCGTCGGACGAATAGCAAATTTAATGAATTTTATTGTAGGTAGGTACAACACGATTCTGTAACTCAACTGTGGAATTCTTTTCATGAACTGCCTATTCACGTGAGAAGAATAAATGTTACAAATATAGAAGCTTGCTATGCCATGCCTATTTAGATGCAAGCGTGTGTCTTTTAAGAGACGTAATTTATTATTAATTCATGTTTACCAACATGAGCTCGTGCAAATATGGAACCGATGTATTATAACAATAAGGCGATGCAAGCAATAACTGATGTCATAATGGATCGTAATGCTGCTGACTACACGTTTATAAATAAGAACGGAAGTTGTCGTGGCCTAAAGGATAAGACGCCCGATGTAGTTATATTTATACAGTATACTAGCGACCCGCCCTCGCTTCGCTTCGGAAACTGTAATTTATTATTGATTTCTCCACTATTTAATGGATGTTATTATACATATAAACCTTCCTCTTCAATCACTTTATCTATTAAAAAAAAACCGCATCAAATTCCGTTGCGTAGTTTTAAAGATTTAAGCATACATAGAGACAGATATTGGGACAGAGAAAGCGACTTTGTTTTAAGCTATGTAATGATACTACCTGAAAGTATTTAGAGTAATAAAGCCCACTGAGTTTCTCGCCGGATCTTCTCAGTGGGACGCGTTTTCAATCCGGCGTTAGATTCTGCAAGGGACGGCTCTTGCTAGGATTCGTGTTAGCTCATCTACTAGCCCGGTGACGCTGATGTGGTCTCTTTAGACTAGTTTCGACCATCAGCTTAGGTAGAAAAAAAAGGGCAATCATCAGAAATTAAATTTCTGATAAATGAAATTTCTGATTAATGTGTTTTATTTTATTTTACTACGTAGATGATTGGACGAGCTTTCTGCCCACCTGGTATTAATTGTTCATCAGAGCCTATAGACATTAGCAATGTAAATACTGCCAATCAGCTTGCGACATGAGTTCTAAGTGTCATTTTTACAGTACATCACACTTTACATCACATTTTATATCGTATTTACAATAATTACATTCTGAAGTCGTCTTGGCCTAAAGGATAAGACGTCCGGTGCATTAGTATCTAGCGATGCAAGGTGTTCGAATCTCGCTGGTAAGTACTAATTTTTCTAATGAAATACGTACTTAACAAATGTTCACGATTGACTTTCACGGTGAAGGAATAACATTGTGTAATAAAAATCAAACCCGCAAAATTATAATTTGCGTCATTACTGGTGGTAGCACCTCTTGCGATAGACCAGTGCGGACTCATACTTACCACTATTGTAAAACCGTTTTTATTGTCATTATATTTTTTCGAGATCACGGACGCCTAAGGTTTGATTTGCCGACACTTGAATATGTATAGTGCTGAATGCCAACGATTTTTCTATGAAAACAAGTAACTTTTATGTTTCATATGACACAGAACGAACTAACAGTATCTTGACTATCTATCTTACCAAACGGTAGTTTATTTAGATAGTCGATAAGAAAATCCCAGGTGTTAAAAATGTAAATATTTAAATTATTCATAATTGATAGACAGTAACTCAACTGGTTCTAATGTTGCAAATGAATCACGAGAGTCGATGACCAATCACCATCGACCGGACTATAAGTTTATTTACCTTCAAATCGACTTTTTGGCGGGAACGCGAGGAGTGAAGTTGTGTGTTTTGTTTTGTTTTGTCTATTTAGTGTTTCTTCAGGTTTAAATGTGTAATAACGGTGGTTTATTAACCATGTAGTATCTGTGAAAGTGCAAAAAGGTGGGAAAATAAAACAAAGCCGTTGGACGTAACTTCTCGGGATCCTCCAAAAAGTTTACTGAAAAAATCTCAGTAAACGACCACCATTTTACTGAGATTATATTTCATCCCATATCATCTCATCTCATCTCATTTCATTTAACTCCTTAATATCATTTTTCATAAAAATAAGAATATAAATAATTAAAATAAGATTTGACCTAAAGGTCTTGGTTACCAGGTCATAAACTCCCTTAAAAAAAAAACAATCAAATACTCGTAGTTTCTGTATAGATAGTCGAGTGACAGTACCATAGATGTCTTGGACCGACTCACTAGTGCAATAGTCTGCCTGACGAGGGTCGTGGGTTCGATTCCCACATCGGACAAACATTCGTGTGATGAACCGATTTGTTTGCTCTTTGTCTGGGTATTTATTATCTACATATTTAAACGTATAAAAGTATGTAAGCCTGGTACACATAACACAGGGAGTCCTATTTTGGGGCCGGATGACCGTGCGTGATTTGTTCCCAGGTATTTATCTATACCAGTGATTATCAAACTTATTTCTTTTACCGCCCCCTTTGAAAATCAATTACTTTTCAGCGCCCCCCATTTTTTAAACACCCCTAAAACTTTAAAACCACAATTTCATTAATTTAATTAATAAATGTTGTATTAATTTTAGTTAATGTAGTACTACGTAGTACATAATTATGTATTTGTAGATGCTATTATTGTTTCTTCATATTATTATATGTCCGTACATTGCTACAGAGCGTGTATTTACAAATTTGCAAAGTAAAAATGAATTGTTCTCATCAATATGTTTGTTTAAATTCAGAATCACCAAAATAAATTGCTAGTTCACTGTACTATTACTATGCTAATTTATTAGAACGAANCTGATAACTGGTGATGAAAAGTGGATCACGTACGACAAGAACGTACGAGAAAGGTTGTGGTCAAAGGCCGGTCAGGCTTCACAGACTCTGGCGAAACCCGGGTTAACTCGCAACAAGGTGATGCTGTGTGTGTGGTGGGATTGGAAGGGCATTATACATTATGAGCTGTTACCACCAGGCAGGACCATCGATTCTGAACTCAACTACGAACAACTGATGAGATTAAAGCAAGAAGTTGAGAGAAAGCGGCCGGAATTAATCAACAGAAGGTTTTTCATCACGATAACGCTAGACTTCACACATCTTTAGCCACTCAGCAAAAATTAAGAGAGCTTGGCTGGGAGGTGTTAATGCATCCGCCATATAGTTCTGACCTTGCACCTTCAGATTTCTACCTGTTTCGGTCTCTTCAAAATTCTTTAGGCAGTGTCAGGTTAGCATCACGAGAGGACTGCCAAAACCAATTGACGCGGTATTTTGATCAGAAGCCCCAAAATTTCTATAGCAATGGGATCATGTCCCTACCTACAAGATGGCAAAAAGTTATCGAACAAAATGGTACCGACATACTTTAGTTAAATGTGAATAAATTATATTAAAAAATGTTGTGAATTTTCTTAAAATATGCGAAGAAACTTTTTCCCCAACCTATTATTATATTTATAGAAATAAAATAGTAAACAATGTTTACAATAAGTGAGCTGTTTAGGCTTACTATACTATACTATTTGACATTGGACGGTAATGGATAAATTGTAAAAAATAATAATCTAAGACAAGTTTTTGAACAATAATTATATACGCATTTCCATTTTATATAAAAATTATGATTCTTACATCAGTAATTTCTTATAACATGCTAGGAAAATGCTTTAAAATGCCCTTATGTTAAAAACAAGAAAGAAAGAAAGTAAAGAAAACCTCAATTTGTGTTAGTTTACGTATGTGTAATATTTTAAAACTCTGCATGGTAGTTTTTTTTTCTAATGTTTAAAATAATTTCTGGTGCAGTGTAATTAAGGTAAAATTGCTCTAATTTTTTAACTATCATCGATCATGTTCCGCAAAAACTTGTTACAACTTGATTGCGTACGGTGTGTGGGCTATCCTACGAAATCTATGTTAATTATTTTAAGTTTTTATAACATCATACAGGGTAGAAATATAAACTAATTATTCGTTATTGTGTAGTAGGTGAGTTTTAATTTTAGTAAAATTTAAAATACTATAAAGTAAATGAAATTATAAATTTTACAGCGCCCCCCTAACCCACATCAACGCCCCCCATTTTTTCCTGGACCCCTTAACGCCCCCCTCTAGGTTTCAAACGCCCCCCAGGGGGCGTTATCGCCCACTTTGAGAAAGACTGATCTATACCTATATTAATACGTGAAGCAAAAACTTTGTATCCCTTTTTACGAAAATTTCGCGGACGGAGGAGTATGCAATTTTGAGTTTAGCTCCTTTTCGGATTCGATTTTTTTTATTCCTACCTATTCTAGTAACCTCGAGGGGTTATTCTAGATGCACTGAGCTAGTAGGTGAGCTCACGGGACTCAAACCGGGAATGTTGCTAACATTGGCCCTAGCAAGCGCAATGCATCGCAGAATCTACCACCGGATCGGAAACGCGACCCACTGAGAAGATTCGCCGAGAAACTCAGTGGGCTGTGTCTGTGGGTTAATTTACTCGTCGAGCCCTTAGTCGCAAGCGACGGGTTCTTCGAGGACGGTGAATGGTGCTTGAGGTACCTACCTAAAAGCACCGTTAATGGATCGGGAGGATCCGTAATGAGGATTCGATAACGATTCCTACCTGTAAGCGCGTTCATTCAATGTAGACATTATCAGTAAAAAAAAATTAAAGAATTTTACACTTACTAATAATTATTATTCTGCAACGACTTATCGAAATAACAAGTTTTTTGCTCGAATCGTTAATGTTCGAAGACAAATTCCATTAATTCAAGAGCGCTCTATATAAACTAATTTAGTTTTGAATATCTCATAGTGATATGAGAGTCGATTTTTGAACATACGACTATATTCAATGTTTTCACACACAGATTTACAATGTTCTAATGTGTGTCACAATGTTTTAAACACAGATGGGACATTTTTTTTATTGCGTAGGTTGGTGGACGAGCTCACGGCCCACCTGGTGTTAAGTGGTTACTGGAGCTCATAGACATCTATCTACAAAGTAAATGTGCCACCCATCTTGGGATATAAGTTATAAGATCTCAGTATAGTTACAACGGCTGCCCTACCCTTCAGACCGAAAGGCATTACTGGTTCATGGCAGAAATAGACAGGGCGATGGTACCTACCCGCGCGAACTCACAAGAGGTCCTACAACCAGTAAAAAAATGACATAAAACTTGATGTATTCTTCCAGAGGCGCGTCATATACGGACCGGTCACCTTTACCGCAGAATTTGATCAAGAACCCGTGCTCCCAAGCGTGCAGCTGCCGCATCTCCGACGGTGAGCCGCAGTTCGATTGCGCCGCAGTCGACTGCGTGGAGTCCTTCGACTCCGACCTCCAGGAGTGCGTCAAAACGTACGAATTGGACTCATGTTGCAGCACAGCAAATGTCTGCGGTAAGCGTTTTACTTAACATCTAAACATAATATTGAATTGTATTTTTTTTTTATTGCTTAGATGGGTGGACGAGCTCACAGCCCACCTGTTGTTAAGTGGTTACAGGAGCCCATAGACATCCACAACGTAAATGCGCCACCCACCTTGAGATATAAGTTCTAAGGTCTCAAGTAAGTTACAACTGCTGCCCCACCCTTCAAACCGATACGCATTATTACTTCACGGGAGAAATAGGCAGGGTAGTTGTACCCACCCGCGCGGACTCACAAGAGGTCCTACCACCAGTAATTACGCAAATTATAATTTTGCGGGTTTCATTTTTATTACATGATGTTATTCCTTCACCGTGGAAATCAATCGTGAACATTTGTTGAGTACGTATTTCATTAGAAAAATTGGTACCCGCCTGAGATTCGAACACCGGTGCATCGCTCAACACGAATGCACCGGACGTCTTATCTGTTAGGCCACGACGACTTCACATAAATGTACTATAACTACTACTTCTTAGTGCCTAGCTTCCATTTCACCGTTTCTTATTAATATTATCAACATTTTAACTGTATATAAATTAGTGCAATTGACTTATTTATTTATGAGTGCTAATTTCCCGCTAATGTGGTAGTAAATAACAATTGCAACAATGGCTGAGGCCATTGTTTATTGAAGTGAAACTTCTAAAGCGACTTCCAACAAGTTTGCGTTAAACGTTTAACGCTACCATGGAATAGAAAGAGACAGAGCGAGAGTGAATGTGTGGCACTCGAGCGCATGCGCGTAGTGTACCTGTTATAGGACTTACAGGCCAGCACAAACGTTAGCAACAAGTAGCGTCCAATAATTTAATGAAGTATTTTAAAAACATATATTTTTATTTTTCAATCTATAATTTAAAAAAATGTATTATATAAATGTTGAAGATATCGCATCTCTTATACACAGCATTCCCTATTACAAGAGCAAACTGATTTAAGGATTAAAATTGAAAATGAATAAAGCCACAATACTACACATCGAAAAAGAAGTTTCACTTCATACACATGCATCAAGTTGGACGCGCGCACCGTTTTTTTTTCTTCAGATTTCTTGTAATAAATGAAGGTATTCTATGCGCAAATCGTGTGTTTCAGGCAAGGACGCAATCGCAGCGTTAAAAACCTGCCAAGTGGACGGCAAAACGTACAGGGAGGGGGAGATTTTCGAGCCCCAGAACACAAGGAAGACCTGCATCTGTACATCCGACTGGAGTGGCTCCGCGGACAACTCAGCTTATTGCAGAGACATCGATTGCGGCTTAGAAATACATTACCAGGACAAAATATTTGATAACTGCGCTCCGATATTCGCCGGGAACGGACGTAGTTGTCCAATTGGATTTGAATGTCGTAAGTTTGTTATTTTCGTCCTCTGATGTGTCTAGCCCTTAATACGTTGCCACGAAATACGGTTTTTTTTTTTTCATATTGCTTAAATGGGTGGACGAGCTCACAGCCCACCTGGTGTTAAGTGGTTACTGGAGCCCATATACATCTACAACGTAAATGCGCCACCAACCTTGAGATATAAGTTCTAAGGTCTCAGTATAGTTACAACGACTGCCCCACCCTTCAAACCGATCATGTGTCGATGTCGTCTTCATGATGTTGTGCCATGTCTACTGGTGGTAGGATCTCTTGTGAGTCCACACGGGTAGGTACCACCACCCCGCCTATTTCTGCCGTGAAGCAGCGTTTCGGTTTGAAGGGTGGGGGAGCCGTTTTACATATTGAGACCTTAGAACTCATATGTCATGGTGGGTGGCGGCATTTACGTTATAGATATCTATGGACTCCGGTAACCAATTTGCACCAGGTGGCCTGTGAGTTCGTCCACCCAAAATACTATAAAAATAAAAAAAAACCGTGACAAAAAAATGTTTGTGTCAAATATCATAATTATTATACACCTCCAAAAATTCCTCTTTCCAGCATCGACAACCACGAAAGTAATGAGAGGACTGAATCTGCGCAGCGTGAGTGCCCAGTGCGTCTTCGGCAACCAGACGCTGTCAGTCGGCGATGAGATAACTGTCGGCGAGCAATGTACAACATGTATCTGTGAAGTACCGCCTTTTGTATCGTGCTTAAGGCAGAACGCTTGCTAGGCGAGTACACTGCTCGCTAAGAATCAACCTTTCTAATTAAAACCTTCTAATAAACATAATCCACAAATGAACACAGCAGATATTTAATTTCAATATTTAAAAGAGTCGTTGGGCCGAATCCCTGGCTTTTCGTAATGCTGATCTAAATAGGGGTAGGGGATAGGGGGCAGGAGCTAGTGCTCCTTAGTAGGGGATCCGTAACCTAATGTTCCATATTCCATAACAGTCTACTCGGCAATTTTACCCCTCTGAGATAACAATGTGTAACTGCTATTTCTGACGCGAAACAGTCACGTTAAAAAGATCTGGAAACATATAATACAATACTATTATGATTTCGACTTCAAATTGATGGCATCATGGTGCCTATGGGCTTATGTATACACCTAACAGGCGGTCCGTGATACTAACAAACCATACACTGTAAAAAAAAAACAAATTTCAATAATACATGGGGCTTAATTAAAATATCAATTACTTTTATTTTACCATTGTCTTGTTACTTTACCGTAAGCGTAAATACGTAATTTATCTTAAAATTACACAAAAAAGAAAGACATTTTAAAATTATCATTGTGAGAGTATGTATTTAATTTTGTCTTATAATAATAAGTATAATTTCACAGTTATATAATATAATTAACATTCAATGTTTTTTACAAATATCATTAAGGATAAATTTACATTCTGTACACTGTACACAGCCTTAAAATAGGACCTTTGTAATTATAAATAAAATTAAGGATATGTTGTGACGACTTTTCTAAAACTAGGAACACAAAATTCAATTTAAGGTACAACTAACTAATAAGCATAATATGTAATTCTTACGATTAATTTTAATTTTGAGATAAATCTATAATTAAAAAAAAACTGACTCACATCTCCAACGAGACCACGAGTGAGTATAAAATGAGTCTTTAAATCCTATTCTATAATAATATAATATAATGAGAAGAACTTATCCTAATAATATACGACTTAATGCTATTTAAGTATAATAAATTGTTTTAACTAAATGCATTTCTTTGGGCAAGTTTTATTTAAATCTATCTTATTTGTTGTAAATGGTCATAAGTACATAATAATCACCTATATATTTATCTAATAAAAGCATAGTAGCATTTGGCAGTGAATAACATTTAGAAAATTATAATGAAAAGGTACATAATATATTCTAAATGCAAATTCGAAAAAAAATGTTTTAGAAAAAAAAATTGATTTTCCAATTACATAAAGCATGCAAGTCCCAACTCTACTCGGAAGGTCTGGTTTGGTTTGCCGACGTCTCGGATGGCGACGTCCAAGAGTGGAAGACGGCCAGGCTTGTCAGTAGAATATTCCACGATGGTTTTCGCCCATGAACTTTTCTTGTACTGCGAGAGAGAGAGAGAGATAAATAATTTGAACATCAAGTCGCAAGGCACTCGGAAATAATTTAGAAATTGACAATTACAATGGACGTAATGCTTATCAAATAAAAATTAATTACTTATAGTACTATTTTAGAGGTAGTTTTTTAACTACTACAACTTAATCTCGCTTATTTATTAATTTCTCAGAGAAGAGTCGTCCTTTACCACGGAAACTGTAAAGTTTTCAAAATTTCTTTGGTTGTAATTTGTTTTGTGCATCAATAAAAAGAAAAAAAAAAAAATATGGTAAATAATAACACGAAAATAATTCTAGTGAGAATAAAAGGTACAATTAGTTATAGTAACCGGCAAACATCTTGAGCAAATGACCTTGACTGCGCAGAACCGAATTTTAGATCACTTTGGTGGTGAGGGTGAGGCGCGACGGCAGGGGAAATCGTATCGAGCGCGTTATTGGTAGATCAGTCGAACCTTGCGTCCCGCACCGCGCCCTCGTTCCGCTTGCTCCCAAAAGTACGCTTGCGTACAGTGAAAAGNGTATGAAGTATAGTAACCGGCAAACATCTTGAGCAAATGACCTTGACTGCGCAGAACCGAATTTTAGATCACTTTGGTGGTGAGGGTGAGGCGCGACGGCAGGGGAAATCGTATCGAGCGCGTTATTGGTAGATCAGTCGAACCTTGCGTCCCGCACCGCGCCCTCGTTCCGCTTGCTCCCAAAAGTACGCTTGCGTACAGTGAAAAGTCTATCGTTATTAATCGTAAAGTTATTTGTTATAATTGCTTGTTGACTTTGTTGCCATTGCTATTTGTTGAGTGTTTGTTGATTTTTTATAAAAAATACACTATGCCGCGACAAACTGGTGTAGTATTCAAAAGAAAGGGTAGAAATTTGTGTACGACGTATATTGCTTCATTATAAAACGGGAAGAATGATATGGAAAAAGTAAAACAGACTTCGGAAGCAACAAAAACATCAGTGAGTACTGTTAGGTGCATTATTAACGAAGCTAAAGGCTCTGGCTTGCTCGCCGTGTTTGGGACTCAGGGTAAGAAAAAATCAGGGAAGAAGAAAGTTACCGGAATGGATAGTTTCGTTCAATCTGTAATAAAAATATGTAATCATAATAACTACATAACAAGCAGTGAAACTCCGTACTGTAGAAAGGCTTCGAAAAATTTAAAGAAGATACATTTTAATGGCTCGGAATGAAGTTTACGACGAATTATGAAAGAGCTAGGCTTCAGATGGAAAAAAAAAACAGAATATAATCGGAAGGTGGTAATTGAAAAAAGTAACATTCGATTACTACGAATCGAATATCTTCAAAAAATAATTAAAAAGAAGATCGAACCGACCGAGTTGTAAACTACACCGATGAGCCCTATGTCGACTCATCACGATGATGGCGACTCGGGTGATGAAAACAGTGATGATGATGATGGTCAAGATTATGATAACGAAAAAAAAAATACAAATACCAGCTTCGCTTCAACTGAACGAAGACCTGGCAACAGCTCTAGTTTTGACTTAATAGAAGGAATATCTATTTTACCCCAAGATTAAATTATTACAATTATTAACCTATATTTTTTGTAGATGTTCTAATAAATATATAAATAAATACATATGTTGATTTTAATAATTTAATTGCATTATGACGCAGAGTAAATAATGTTTTTGCACGTGAGTGTACCATGCGCAAACTTACCCCCACTACGTCAACAAATGCTCAAGAAGTTTGCCGGCTATTATACTGTTTAGTCGGAAACATATAAAAATTGCAAAGTACTTAAAAATTACTTTTTATTTATTTATTTAGCTAAGCATAGAATCTTGTTGATTAAATTTTAATTTTTAATTTTTACTGGTGGGTAGGACCTCTTGTGAGTCCGCACGGGTAGGTACCACCAGCCTGCCTATTTTTGCCGTGAGCTCCACTTCTAACGCCAATAATTGTTTCGCCACAGAAATAGGTAGACCGTGACAAATCTCCTATACTTACTTGTTACTGGTGGTAGGACCTCTTGTGAGTCCGCACGGGTAGGTACCACCACCCTGCCTATTTCTGCCGTGAAGCAGTAATGCGTTTCGGTTTGAAGGGTGGGGCAGCCGTTGTAACTATAATTGAGACCCTTAGAACTTATATCTCAAGATGGGTGGCGCATTTACGTTGTAGATGTCTATGGGCTCCAGTAACCACTTAACACCAGNGTCAACAAATGCTCAAGAAGTTTGCCGGCTATTATACTGTTTAGTCGGAAACATATAAAAATTGCAAAGTACTTAAAAATTACTTTTTATTTATTTATTTAGCTAAGCATAGAATCTTGTTGATTAAATTTTAATTTTTAATTTTTACTGGTGGGTAGGACCTCTTGTGAGTCCGCACGGGTAGGTACCACCAGCCTGCCTATTTTTGCCGTGAGCTCCACTTCTAACGCCAATAATTGTTTCGCCACAGAAATAGGTAGACCGTGACAAATCTCCTATACTTACTTGTTACTGGTGGTAGGACCTCTTGTGAGTCCGCACGGGTAGGTACCACCACCCTGCCTATTTCTGCCGTGAAGCAGTAATGCGTTTCGGTTTGAAGGGTGGGGCAGCCGTTGTAACTATAATTGAGACCCTTAGAACTTATATCTCAAGATGGGTGGCGCATTTACGTTGTAGATGTCTATGGGCTCCAGTAACCACTTAACACCAGATGGGCTGTGAGCTCGTCCACTCATCTAAGCAATAAAAAAAAAATTAAAAAAATATGTATCACGGATTGAAGTAATCCAACTCACCTGGCACTCATCTAGTAGGGCAGTATACCTCAACCTGTTATTAGCTTTAGGAAGGATCTCGGCATCGTTGTACGCGAGCAATTTGATTCCCCGTTTGTAATTTTTCGTCGAGGGATCGAAGTAGCCGACGGTGTTCCGACAATGGAGGGTGACGTTCTGAACTGCTTTCAGTGAAAGGAGCTGAAGATATGTCAGCTGAGTGTGATCCGCCTTGTAGTTGATCTATACGTAAGGTTGGCTAGTATTAATTCGGAGCTTATCTAAAATGTTCCAAAAGCGACTTAACTATATAGCACAATGAGGACGTTGATGCTTCAAGCATAAACTGCACGATTCTTAATTTGATATTTTCTTAGTTTTAATTTTTTATTGCCCTTGTAGGTAGACGAGCATACGGTCCACCTGATGGTGAGTGGTTACCGTCGCCCATGGACTTCAGCAATGCCAGGGGCAGAGCCAAGCCGCTACCTACCGGCTACCTATACGGGCTGCCTACCGGCCTACCTATATTTTCATTTCAATGCAATTATTGTAATCATTAAATAATTAATATCTAAATGATTTACTTGATTATTTTAATGCTAATTTTTTGTATTATTATTATATATAATAGTATTATAATAATCTTCTTCAAAAAGAATAGAAGATATTAGATTAGTATTAGTAGTAGAGATTAGTATTAGATAATAATATTAGTATTATAAGACTATTATAGTATTTAAAAAAAAGTACTTTTTGCACCATTATTTGGGTGGACATTAAATGTAATACCTACTTTGATACCCTGACGCGCTTAGGTAGTCGCTTAGTCACGTTATTAGAATTTCGAGAGCAAACTGCCTATGTCTAGTACAAAAAAAAGGTGAAATTCATTTACCGTAAACCCTTCTTCCATCTCACTAAGCCATGGCTCTTTCTCTTCTCCTTTGTACGAAATATCTTGGGTCTGCATAGGCTTGGGATATACGCAGCTGGCTCCAGTCGACATGTCACAGTGGACCATAATGGCATCATTCATGTCACCACCATTAGGATCGATCCAGTATTGACCTGATTGTAGAATAAACGGATCCAAGGATAAATTCATGTTCAGCTAACTCGTGTGCGCGAGATCGGCCTATTTGTTACATTGCTGTAGGTGAAGTGAATAAACTGGTGGTAGGATCTCTTGTGAGTTCGCAGGGGTAGGTACCACCACCCTGCTTATTTCTGCCGTGAACCAGTAATGCGTTTCGGTTTGAATGGCGGGGCAGGCGTTGTAATGATACTGAGATCTTAGAACTTATATCTCAAGGTGGGTGGCGCATTTACGTTGTACATGTCTATGGGCTCCAGTAACCAGGTGGGCTCTGAGGTCGTCCACCCATCTAAGCAATAAAAAAAAGAATAATGAGGTTTCAATGGTGCCTCATGTGCATATGATATTGGACCCATCCAATCGCAAAGTAAGGCAAGAAAGCACAAGACGCAAGTATGATTGTTTTTGAAAGGATAACGGAATCCTTTTTCACTATACAACTAAGACTTGGACTTTATTTCGAACCAATAGCATTGTTCTGAACCCTTTAGAAATTATATGATTGATAAATTATATCATTACTGGGCATATTATGAGGACTCGTGTTGGCTGTTTTCGTTAATTCTTCTTTCGTAGATGAGTGATTGAGTTTGAGAAGCAGAACATTATTTATGTGTTTCTTATTTCAGTGTTCAGATTTTGAATCTGAAGCAGTGATCTGAAGCAACTAAACCCATACAAAATCGAGATTAATATATATAATTACTACATATAAGGATAAGGATCACTAACCGCTTTCAAAGCTCGGATGATGGTATTTGATGTCGCCACAAGTCTTCGCAGGTGCGTCCTTCGAGCCATCTGGCTTTAAGAATTTCTCAAGAGACACTTTGAGTCGCTCGTATGCCTTAATAACGATTTCTTTACGTTCTGACAACGACATATCGTCCTTGAAGAACCTTGGAGGCAGGGAGTTAGGGTCATCGCCAAGCGGATCCGGGCCTTTTATAGAACCTGTGAAATAAATTAATTCATTATCATGTGGTTTCACCATTAAGCCCGTTGATTATTGTTCGATTTAGGTAATAATGTTGATAGGACGGTTTCCAGATTTTGGGAAATCCTAGAAACGTCTGGAGACTATTGCGGTGAAGATAACAGATATCGATAAAATATCTAAACAAATGTATTTTTGATCCTCCTAATTTAAGACGTGGCTAATTTAAGAAGGGCGTGAGTACCCTTTTGTTAAATAGTTCCGTAAGCCCAAAGGTACGATAGTTGCAATAAATGCTATATTATTAGAATAAATCATATTAAAATGCAAACCTTGCTGCAACATAGCAGCGATAGCAGCGGCGTCATAAGCCAGTCCTTCTCCTGGAGGTCCGGGCGGTCCGGGTGGTCCTGATGGCCCAGGAGGCCCATGTTTTCCGGGATCTCCAGCGGGACCCCTGCCTCCCGGTGGACCCATTTGTCCTTGAGGACCCGAACTTCCGTCACGTCCTGGCGTTCCTATTATTACAATAAAAAAATGAATTAAGCAATACTTCGCAGTGAAAAGATGATTCAAATGTTAGAAAGCGTTATTACCTCTTGGTCCAACATCGCCATCCTTTCCAGGAGGTCCCATAGGACCAGGTAAGCCACGTTCGCCGACTCTTCCTGGTGCGCCGATCATCCCTGGTAGCCCAGGAAGGCCAGCATGGCCTTTACTTCCATCAGCACCAGCCTCGCCTCTTTCGCCTTTAGCTCCATCAAGCCCTGGTGGTCCCTGTTTGCCTGAAGGACCTTGAGGCCCATCTACACCTGGGGGGCCTAATTCACCTCTAGGACCCCGCTCGCCAGTTGGCCCAGTTGGTCCAGAAGGTCCAGGTGGACCCTATAACAGGATTAATGAATTAATCTTATGCATTCCTCTATTTGTTAATGGTTTCCCTCTAAAAACAGCATTGGAAATAGCTGGGTAATTAGTTACCTGCATTCCAGGTAATCCAGGGGAGCCTGAAGAACCAGGGGGTCCTATAGGTCCTTTGTCACCTGGACGGCCAGATATTCCAGGTTGTCCTTGTTTTCCTGGTCTCCCTTCGGGTCCTGGTTCACCCATAGGACCTGGCGGTCCTTGAAGCCCAGGAGCTCCCGGTGAGCCTTGTGCCCCATCTGCGCCTGGTTTGCCTGGTGTACCACTTTCACCCTAAGAATAATAAGTAATACATACATATGTGTAAAAATGTGTATGGTATTGTTCAAAAATCCAAATGAAATGTTTGTATTACATACCTGTGTACCCCGTAGTCCTTGCGGTCCTGGAGGTCCAACCATACCCGGTAAGCCACTTGGCCCTCTCTCGCCAGCTGATCCAGGTGGTCCAGCTTGACCTTGCGGCCCTTGTTCTCCTTCACTTCCTCGTTCGCCCTTAGGTCCTTCTGGCCCTGCAGAGCCGGTCAAGCCGATAGGCCCAGGAGGACCAGGACGACCGGCTTCACCGGATGCTCCTTTAGCTCCTTGGATACCTGCTGTTCCGGCAGGTCCAGTACTGCCTTGAGGTCCCTAATATTAATAATTTTAGGTACATAATACATATTATCGATAAAAAATAATTTATAGACGGGTCGTAAATTATTATTACCGGAGGACCCAAATCCCCTGGTTTCCCAGGTAACCCGGCATGACCCGGATCCCCCTTGTGACCTTGTTCACCCCGTGCACCTTTAGCACCGGCCACTCCAGGCAATCCTCTCAAACCCATTTCTCCAGGTACACCTATAAAACAATTATTTACATTATATTGTACAAACATACATATTATATCGACATATTATATTATTGAGAAAAATATAATGATTTTTACCTGGACTTCCAGGTAAGCCTTGCTGTCCTTTGGGGCCGCCATATCCTCTATCACCCTTAAGACCAGGCATTCCAGTTAGCCCAGGAGATCCTGGCAGTCCCGGGGATCCTTGTAAGCCAGGTTGCCCTCTTTCGCCAGTAGAACCCGGAGCTCCAGGCTCCCCAGGGACCCCTGCAGTACCCGGCTCTCCGCGTTCTGCCGGCTCTCCAGGAGGACCAGCTGGCCCTACTGGGCCCTGCGGCCCTTGATCGCCCTGACGGCCTAAGATGAAAAAATAGTGCTTGATACTCAATTACTCAATCATGCAAAAACAAATTTGGATGAAATTTCGCACAAATAATATTTTTTATACTATTTTATATTTAATCTAGATTTACACATAAGATACTTTCAACCATAAATGACATGAAAATATAAGACCTAAGTCACATACTTTAGTCTATTATTTTATTATACTTCAGTACTACAAATAAGTATGAATAACAGAACTCACCTGGAGGTCCATCAACGCCGGACGGTCCAGCTGCTCCTCTTTCGCCTTTCTCGCCAGCGAAACCTGTAGGTCCTCTAGGCCCCGGCATACCCATGGCTCCTATTGGTCCTGGATGTCCTTTACTGCCCCTAGCACCTTCCGGACCCTGAAGAAATATAACGAAAATCACACAATAATAACATCAATTCATATCATTGTTTTGTCGTAAAATTGTAAGGAACGTTGTGTACAAATTCAGCACTTTGTTTTGTTTAGTCGTGCGCACATAGCTTATGTTGCAAGCCAGCTTTGGTTTCTTTTTACTTGTGTTTTTTATGTATCTTTTTAGCTTGTGATGTGTATTGTGTGCCTAATAAATAAATTAAAAAAAAAACACACACACACACCCCTGTAAACTTACCGGTGGTCCGTCTGCTCCTTGAGAACCAGTTTCTCCTTTCTCTCCTGGAGTACCAGCTTGTCCGGGTTGTCCGCGTTCACCAGGATATCCTCTTTCACCACGTGGTCCGATTAGTCCAGGAGGACCTGCTGGCCCAGCTATACCGGGCTCCCCCTCTTTGCCCGGAGAACCAGGTTGTCCAGCGGTACCAGGCATTCCCTAGAACATTAAGTATTATGCGTATAATGACTTACAAAAAAACCTTTTTTTAATTTAACGATAGACTGGTAGATCACTACTGGATATTAATGCAATTGAACAACTTACCGGAAATCCTGTAGGTCCAGTTTGACCCTGAGGCCCTCTTTCACCTGCTGACCCTTGAGGTCCTTGAGGTCCTTGGATACCTGGACTACCGTCTCGTCCTGCATCACCTTTGGGTCCTTGAGGTCCTTGCAGTCCTTGTTCACCGTCTTTACCAGGCTCACCCTAGATATATCAAAATATTGGAATAAATTCTATCACGTGTACGGAACAGTATGTAATAAGCGAAAAAGTACTTATAGACACAACTCTATATGACGTACAGTCAAAGAAAAGCTAATCGAATTCATAAACGGCAGTTTCAAACAATAAACTCTTTTTTACTGTTAGCTGACAGCCCTGAATTGATGCGCCAAAGGTTGATGGGGTTGAAGGAGGATTGAGTTTAAACAAATAAAAAAACTACAATAAACACGACTTAATGCGAACTTATCACCACTACATAAGACTTAAAACACCAGTTCATCTAACTCCTTTTTTTTCTATTGAACGGTGTCGTGCTATATTATTCTAGGGTTAGCAGTACGTAGAAAAGTTATTGACTCTTTAATTCATATCTTTGTTATTAGACTTACTTGCAATCCACGTTCCCCTGGGTTTCCCATCATACCAGGTGGTCCCTGCAATCCTTGTGGTCCTTGTTCGCCAGGACGACCATCAGCACCTGGTATACCTCTTTCACCTTGCGGCCCAGTTTTTCCCGGTATACCTTGTCTTCCGATAGCTCCTCTTGGGCCTTGCAAGCCTTGACTACCGGGTCTACCAGGGTCCCCCAAACTACCCTTAGGTCCTGGTAATCCTAGACCACCTCGTTCTCCAGGTTGACCTTTAGGTCCGGCAGCACCATCCACACCAGGCAGGCCTCTCATTCCTTGTGAACCCCGCTCTCCCTGAGGTCCAACATTACCAGCAGGTCCCCTTAGACCACGTTTACCACGTTTGCCTTCTGCTCCCACCGAACCTGGTAGACCTCTAGGTCCAGGTGCACCAGATTCTCCCCTGCTACCAGCATCACCTTTTGTACCTCTTTCACCAGGTTGGCCCTGTTAGTTAATATTCAATCACTTTAAAAACTTACGTCGTTGGTTTTAAGGTAATTAAAAATCTATATTATTATTATTATTATTTTTAGGAAACCCGTGTAAATACACTGATACTACTTTTAAGATATGCTAATCATTTTAAAATGGTATACATACTGGCATTCCTTTAGATCCTGGCATGCCTGGATCACCTGCTACTCCTGGAGTCCCTCTTGGTCCTGGGAAACCTTGAGGCCCCGAAGGCCCCGGTTGCCCTTGTACACCTTTTTCACCAGGAATTCCATCATTTCCAGGGATTCCCGGAGAACCAGCTTCGCCTGTAGTCCCTGGACGTCCTGATTCTCCTCTGGGTCCTTGAAGACCTTGGCTGCCTTTAGGTCCAACAACACCTTGTTCGCCTTTTATTCCAGGGGAACCGGGAAATCCTGGTGAACCAGGTTTACCAACATTGCCCTGTAAATAAAAGTCAAATCACTTCTGATTGTGTTCAATTTATTTCGTGTCATTTTATGTACTTTCAATTCACGAATTAATAAGAAATATTTTCTGACATATGGTAAGGCACTGTTTTGTTGTGCAATAGTTAGCAATAAATCACCCACCCGCTCTGACCTTTTTTTCACTTTAAAAATCTTCATGTTACATTTACTAAAGTGACAATAACTTCTCGTGGGACCAGTAACTAGGTAACTAAAGTATTCTGTCAAAGTGTCCACGTAAAATCCCTGTTTTAGTTTCAGGAGTGGTCTCTTTACATCGTGTATTACAAGCTTACCACTGGCCCAGGTAATCCTGTTGCACCATCAGCACCTCGGATTCCAGGAGGACCTGGAGGCCCTTCACGACCACGTTCACCTCGGGGGCCAACTGGTCCCTGTAATATAGAAGCTTTTCTGTTAAATACATACTCAAGACAATTTCAATGAAAGAACAAAAGCAAGGCTGAAAAATAGTTTTGAACCGCGACCATCCTAATAATTAGGTACAACACGTATAATATTTTAATTAGATACAGAATACAGCATCTTTTCTTAAGCAGAAGCAAGATACCTATATCTGGTACAGTAGCAAAATTACCACAAGTCCTGTAGGTCCCATTTGCCCAGGCAGTCCTGTAGGTCCTTTTTCACCAGGTTGCCCTTGATCTCCTTTTGCACCGTCTTTCCCGTCGAATCCCCTGTGACCTTTCAGCCCTTGAATACCTGGAACTCCCGGCGAACCTCGAGGGCCTGGCTGTCCAGCGGCTCCTACTGGACCTGGTTCACCATCCTCACCAGGAGCGCCCTATACATAAAAAATATTTAAAGATATCAATCAACATTACTTAAAAAAATCTTAGCCCAATAATTCACTACAGTTTTTTATTATATACCTAGAGAGGGGAATGAACTCAAATAGGTACCATATTGGCATCTGTCTGTGCGGACTTACAAATACATCCTAAGGTCGACTTGAAAAATGCATATTTTCCTTACATCTTTTCCAGGCAATCCTGGTGGACCTCTTTCTCCAGCTATACCCTGTGGTCCAGGCATTCCTGGCTCACCTGGCTCTCCTCTTGGACCTTGAAAACCTTGCGGGCCGGGCGGGCCTTGCGGTCCTGAATAAAGTAATTCAAGCTTCATTAATTTGTTTTTATTTTAAACAAAATAATTAATTTGTTGCGTTTTGTAATTTTTAAAGCTCCCAGTTAAGCAGAGTTCGATAAATTTTTTTGTTCTATTGCTACCAGACGACAATTTTATTACTCGCAAGACTTAATAATATTACAATGATATAAATTTCTTAATATTTTTGTTGGAATAAATAAAACTTATTGAGGTTTAAATAAACCTCAAAATATCAAATTGTACAAATTATTTGCATATCTCATTCTAAACCAAGGATCTTCAAAGGTTATGACATCAACATCACAATAATGAACACAACAATAACAAAAGGGTATTTAAGGCCTGGATCCATTCATCGAATTAATGAATAAATCAAGCGTTAAAACTTAACAATACCCTAGAGGATTCCTTAGCGGCGACATGGATTACTAAAGCTTTTTAGATACCGAAAAAGAATATCTTTGAACAAGTTGGTGTTCGTTGATACTTATCGTCCGCGTACAAAATTTATGAAGTAACCTGCTATTCCTCTAATTCCTGGTGCTCCAACAGAGGCTTGCATGTACTGATACGGGTCAAACGCTGGGCCCTTATCGCCGCCAGCGGTTGCTGCTAGTTGTGCCAAATATGCGTTTACCTTTAAACAAGATCAATGGTAAAAGATCTCGCGGACGAAGCTTCATGCGCATGGACTGATCAGGTGAAAGACCTTACTAAAACCCCACTTGACGAGTGCGTGCGCCAAGCCTCAGTTCGCAAACTATGGAGAACATCTATCAAGGCTTTAATAAACAAGAATTCCATATGACCACGACTGCTCTGCCAAGAGTAACCGCCTATGATGATGATAAGATGGAAATCATAATTGAAGTGATTCCATATTCCAAATTTTATTAATATACATTCTGATTTTATTAGTAAGGGAGATTTTATTAAACATACATCGGGCATGGGACCACTTGGGCCAGGAATGCCGGGGGCTCCTGGTACGCCGTTGACACCTGGAACTCCAGGCGGTCCTTGAGGACCTTCGTCTCCTTGGCGACCTGGGACTCCGTGTGATGGGGTCGGTGGTACAGCAGGCCGAGTCGGTGTTGGAGCTGAAACGTTGCCTCTCATTTGACGTAAGCTTTAAATAATGTATATTCAACCAATAAATTAGTTCTCTTCATTGTAATTGTTAAAAATACTGTATAATTGTGACTAATGGGTTTGATTCTGTAGTCTGGTTTTATTAAGTTTGCATTAAGCTTATAGACAATATAGACGATTTAACTGTCCAATCCTTCAAGCCGTATTGCTGTTTCATAGCAGAAATGGGCAGTTTGATAATACATTCTACTCTAAAAACAAAAAAAATATTTTTTGCCATTTTTATTTCGGTTACACAGTGCTATTCCTTCATCGATGAAGACGTGAACATCTGTTAGGACCATCAAATATAGTAGCATCATTACACACGATATTTGTCTTATTAGCGGTTGTCAATCTCTACGGTGTGAGAAATAACTTTAATATGATTTTTATAGATTAATTGAAGCATGAGCTGAAATCGATTAATGTAAAAATCAATGTGTTTAGGTTCACTATAGACTCTAAAATGGCTGGACTGATTTCGAAATTTTCGGGCTAATCTTCAGACTGATATAACGGCCTAGTGGCCAATCTGGCCAGCAAAGCGAGTCAAGATTGATTACTAATGTATACAAGTGGCTATGAAACTGCACTTGCACCGTATCTAAAGTATTAGGACATTGCAAGAGACTTTAAGTAATTTTTGTTACCTGACAAACAAGCAGGAAGTACGGTGCAATTGGTCTGTCCTCCGAAGCACTGACAGATTGTACAGTTGTCTCGCTTCCATGTATCCCCATCCGAGTACGTCCTTCCCATTTCCACGCAACGAAGAGCCGGTGGAACTAGAAACACGCGTAGGTTTTTTTTTTATTCTTTATTAGAGCCATACACCTATTAGGTTAGATCGGCTACCCGCGTAGGTTTAATACTTTAAAAACCTACAATTTTCTACATGTATCACAGTACATTAAATGATCCCTAACACAATGTTTCCCAAGTACTACCATATGTCCTTATTCAAACTTGGAAAGGGCTCTGAACGGTAGACTACTGTATAGCCCCTGCTTGACAAATAGCATGACTTGATGTTGCTGATGTCAATAATTGATGAGCACCGCTTAATATTAGGGCTGTAAAATCATCTGTTATTGACGGCAATAAAGAAACAAGAAATGTCTCAGGTTCCTAAGGATTGGGTGGTTCTAGGCTCTATGCAAAAAAAAAAAAACAATGAGACAAAGAGCCTCATTTTTCTATACTTTTTTTTGTATAATTGCAGTGACATGTTTACCAAGCCATGGTCGACCTGTGTGCTTAGTGCGAGCTTTTTAAAGTTCTCGATAGCGTAAAGGTTAACTCAAATTTGTATACAGTTGAAACGTTTGCCTACGTTTGCCTCTAAGGGCAACTTTGATTTAACTTTTACGCTATCGAGAACGTTAAAAAACTCGCACTAAGCACACTGTTAGTAGTTATCAAAAAACAGACATGACAATGCGAGTGTCATCACCCTTTTAGCGATTCACATTCAATAACCCTTGCGTATATTTTGCCTCCATAAATAGCTGCAGAAAATTTACATACGAAACAATACCAAGCATAGCGAAAATCAAAGTTTTATCCAAAAATGTGTACTTATGAAATGAAATATTTTATTTCCACAGACAGGTGAATGAGCTCACTGTCCAACTGGTTTTAAATGGCTACGAGGGTCCGTAGACATCACAACGTGAATACCTACCTTGAGACAGGAAGTCTAAATCTCAGTTGTATAGTGCAAAAGTTATCCCATCTTTCAAACAGGAATGCATACTGTTTCGCGGTAAAAGTGGACAGGATGGTAGTATCCATCTAATATGGCTTTACAAAAAGCCATATCAGTAGTAAAATCTATCTTGAAATAGACTAGCAGAGACCTGAGCTAAGATCCCTATTCACTACACCGTTGTAGTTTAGTTAGGAGTATTAATAATTCTAGATTTATTATATTAAAAATATTTAAGAACATCCCTACCTCTCGGACTCACTATGCCAGATCGGGGATATTCAGATGTGCCTAGAAGAAAACAATACAACACATAAATATGTTTGTTGATAAGGGATCGTTAATTATATTATTATGAACTTTTTTATTTACCAGTTGTCGCAGATCTGAAGTCCTGCTCGGCAATGATAGCTGTAATAAAATAAGTTAGATAACTAACATTAAAACATATTAGATAAGACTACTATTTTGGTTTATAGGTATTAGGCGTTCGATTTTAGGACGGCGCAGTAAAATGTTTTCAATTCTTTTTGGGAAACTGATACTTAATCTATTGATTTAAAGGTTCAAATTGATAATACCAGTATTGCGATTGATACAATATTGCTAGAATAATAACATAAACATTATTGCATTTGAATTTGGAATCTGTAATTGTAATGGGAATATATTGCATTTGAATTTGGAGTCGGTAACTGTAATAGGAATATTCTTTGTATTTCCTCGTTTTGTCTCCAATCTTTGTAAAACATTCTTGGATTATGGATATGAAAATGGAATGGAGTGGTAAAGAAAACCGAAATGTTGCGACAGCTATGGAGTCAAAACACATTCTTGAATGTTTGCGAACAGGACTACTGATATCTGTTGTAGGAAGACAATAACAAAACACAAACTATAAGAATGGCAGTAGTGATTTTTTTCATTAACGACGTATGTATATTTCGATTTCGTAATTTTTCAAGGATCGCACGAATATATTTAGAATTCTATAATTCCGAAACAATTATGGAAACTTTAGTAATAAATTATTCACTTAATAGCAAAAAATATTTTCATTAAAACAATAAATAATTGCAAGACAAGGTATACACCAATTAGAACACATAAATAGGTACATATATTATGTTCTATTGCAGAATTTAAAACGCCCTTTTTAAGTAAGCCTTTTTGTTATAAAGCCAGTAAGTACACTACTTTTATTTTTATTTTTTGTTGCTTAAGTGAGTGGACTAGCTCACAGCCCACCTGGTGTTAAGTAGTTACTGGAGCCCATAGACATCTAGAACGTAAATGCGCCATCCATCTTGAGATATAAGTTCTAAGGTCTCAGTTTAGTTACAACGCCTGCCTCATCCTTCAAACCAAAAGCATTACTGCTTCACGGCAGAAATAGGCAGGGTGGCGGTACCTACCCGCGCGGACTCACAAGAGGTTCTACGATCACTAGAAAATGTGAGCAATTGCAAACATTTTGTACAGTTTGAAATACAGAATTATATTCCTATAATAATAAATAAATGTCACACCATTTTCGTCATCTTCGAACGGGTTATAGTCGTCGTAATGGGGATCTGGGTCCTGAGCTTGCGGCAGTTCTTGGATTATCTCCTCACGAAGCGGCTCGCTTAGCTCCTTTGCTGTTGCCAAAGACACGAAGGCTAGGACCGCCACTTTGATCTGCCACATCGTGCCTAACAAAATAATTCATGTTAGGGATACAAATTACATTACATAGGGAATACAAATTCGCCACCGCAAAAAAAAAACCCTTTCAGCAAATATAAAATTTATTATTAATAAAACTGAATATAAAATCATTGGCTGAACAAACTCGACCTTGTGCCAATTATTGTTCAATACAATTTTGATTGTTTCTGATAGACCATCGTCCTAGTTATTAGATTAATTACAGCATCAAGGCTGAAAACCGTTACTCCAATGACGTAGGTAGGTACCCTTTTTATTAGAAATCATTCAGCATTACGCTTGGCCTTGACATAATTTATTAATAACTCGTCGATTACGATGAAGAGTTCGACGTGCAAATTAACCCATAAATAATAATAATATATATATTATATAATATAATAATAAATAATGAATAAATACGTAATAAATAAATAAATATTTATTAACAATCACGCCACGTTAACTGGTCCCGTGATAAGTTCGTAAAGAACTTGTGTTACAGGTACCAGATAACGGAAATAAATGTAAGATTTTTATTATACACATACATATATTTAATATACATCCATAACCCTGGAAAAGACATTTATATTTATCATACAAATATCTTCCCTTGGCGGAATTCGAACCCGCGACCCCCTTGTGTAGTGACCATGTCACTTACCACTACACCAGACGGCCGTTACGAACCCATAGACACAATCCATTCAGTTTCTCACCGGATCTTCTCAGTCGATCGCGATTCCATTACAATCCAAATACATTATAGATAAGAACCAGACCAGACCCACTGGTGGTAGGACCTCTTGTGAGTCCGCACGGGTAGGTACCACCACCCCGCCTATTTCTGCCGTGAAGCAGTAATGCGTTTCGGTTTGAAGGGTGGGGCAGTCGTTGTAACTATACTGAGACGTTAGAACTTATATCTCAAGGTGGGTGGCGCATTTACGTTGTAGATGTCTATGGGCTCCAGTAACCACTTAACACCAGGTGGGCTGTGAGCTCTTCCACCCATCTAAGCAATAAAAAAAAAACCCTAACAACTCGATTATTTTACAAAAATACCAAGTCCTAGTTGAAATTCCAATTGACGACTTCGGATTCTATTTTCTTAATATTCATCATAAAGAAAACTACAAAAAAAAAAAAACGAATTCGTACGAATAAAATGAGATTATCATCAATATAGAGGAAGTCAATCAATATAGAGGAAGTCAATCAAATATACATTTTTAAGGATAACTCAATCACAAATAAAAATAATATTCAAAATCGGTTCACACAGACTTCTTAGGTAACATATAAAATACAGTCGAATTTAGAACCAACTCTTTTTTTGTAGTCGTTCAAAAACCGTTTCTTAAAATCAATTAATCAAGTGACGCGAAAGCGTAAACTTTTTAAATGTAGCCTATAAATACTTTAACGACCTATTTGCACGTCCACAGTCCAGCCGAATCTAAATTAGTTGCAATTGTTCTAATATGTCAGGAGCGACACTAGGAGCGTTCCACTGACCTCTGCTATCCCTCTCGCACTCACCAACCATTATTGATTGTTAATTATGACTGTGAAGACGTCGCCCTAGTGCAAATAAACTACTTTGAAACGAAGTGTTACATATTGTGTATCATTTGAGGCAGGCAGGCAGGCATTTTCTATGACAGGTAATGACAAAGGGAAGATCTTCCATTGAGCGAGTGAAATTGCTGACGGTAGGCAGCGGTTTAGCTCTGCCCCTGACATGGCTGAAGTCTATGGGCGACGGTAATCACTCACCATAAGGTGAGCCATATGGTCGTCTGCCTACAAGGACAATTAAAAAAAGCTAATAATATAATTCCTTCAGTTTACACAAATGAAGAACACTCATAATTATTTTTTCTATTTTAAAATAACGGACAGTCTTGACGTTTATAAAAAACCAAAAAAGGGAAGTATCTAGAACAGGGCTGACCAGAAAACGGCCCGTGACGCATGTTTTAATCAGAAAATAGATTTGTACATAAATAGTTTGGATATTAGAATTCTTTGCCAAACTTATAATCAAAAGTTTGATATAATTTATCTTTACTTTGTAACATCCCATTCCCATGACATCATTTAAAAGTGAAGCTATATACTCGCATTAGCGAAATTTCCGGAAAGTATTTTGTTTATGAAATAAAAAATTCTGCGGTCCTCCAACTTTTGTGGTAAATTTAATTAGCCCGCAAAGGTATGTAATTTGGACAGCCCTGTCTGCTTAGTGCGAGTTTTTTAACTTTCTCGATAGCGTAAAAGTTAACTCAAACAGCGCCCCTAGCGGCAAACGTAGGCAAACGTTCCAACTCCAAAGTTAACTTTTACGCTATCAAGAACGTTAAAAAGCTCGCACTAAGCACACTGATCTAGAATATAATGATGAAGAGATGCGCGCGTGTGTATGTACATATGTGTTGGTGGTGTAATTGGCGCGCCCCACTGACCTCCAATCTCGCACTCATTTATCTGAATAGTTTTGACAGCCTTTAATTTGTGCGTACGTCTGTATGAACATGCAAATATTTTGACGAATTAATCGGTTTCTAAGAATTCATTTGCGAATTTTGATTTGTCTACGAATAAATAATTATTTATTCAGTTAAAGTTAAAGTTAGTTAAAGTTGTCAATATATACAATATACTTTTACACTGTCTTTCAAAAAAAGGGTCTCATAAAATAAATTATTACGTGTTTTTTTTTAGTTCAAAGAGTAAATAATTTAATGTTTTAATATTTTCTGCGTATTATGTCATTCGGGTGATTCGGTGATCCGGTATAGATCAATTGAGATTTCCATTCGTTAAGTCGTCGTGGCTTAAAGGATAAGACGCCCGGTGCATTAGTGTCGAGCGATGCACCGGTGTTCGAATCCCGCAGGCGGGTACCAATTTTTCTAATGAAATACGTACTTAACAATTATTCACGAATGACTTCCACGGTGAAGGAATAACATCGTGTAATAAAAATCAAACCCGCAAAATTATAATTTGCGTAATTATTTGTGCCCCACACGCAGGACGTGTCCGCACGCATTGGCTTGAAGGGTGGGGCAGCCGTTGTAACTATACAGAGACCTTAGAACTAATATCTCAAGGTAGGTGGCGCATTTACGCTGTAGATGTCTATGGGCTGCGTTTACCATTTAACACCAGGTGGGCCGTGATCTCGTCAACCTAAGCAATAAAAAAAAAATAGAATAAAGATTTAGAAACATTGATAATCGAATAAAATAACCTATTGAATTATTTTAATAAAGATTCTGACATATTTGATTCATCAGTTCATCACGATCAGTTCCAAAATATCTTAAGTGTGTCTTGGTGTGTTGATTTTATTGCTCAGTTGGATGGATGAGCTCACGGTCTACCTGGTGTTAAGTAGTTACCGAAGTCCATAAACATCGACGACGTATGTATGTATATGCCGCCACCAATCTTAAGAGATGAGTTCCCCACCTGTCAAATCGAAATCCAATACTACCTTACAATTTCTTCTAAATATAACACTTAATAATTGTCGGGATAGCGTATCTCGTGTGCATTTGGAACAAACAGACAGAAACAAAAAAAAACATGCGACCGTTGCGGAGGTCATAGACCGACGATTCGTCTTTATTTTTGTTTTCCATTTTATCTCTATTTGTGAGTATGCTTTTCCATACCATAAATAGCTTTAGGACAACGAACATAAAATCTATCAAGTAAAGCTCTTAATCATTTGTGAACACAAAGAATACTATCTCACTTGAAAAGAATACGAAGTTCAGCTTAGAAACTATCACATTTATAACTCAACGTTTTGCCTATAAACATACTATGTAGCTAGGCTGTTAGTCCTTTTTGATTCGCAAAATCGGTACAGAGCAACCTACTTAAATATTTCAATACCTCTTTTAGAATTCTGTTTCAAAATATTGTACACTCATTACATTTATATTTTGAACTAGACAAGCCGTTATTAAATCCCAAATTCAACTTTTGACTTAGTAAAAATCTATCTCACAGAAATGTTTATTTTTGGTATAACAATAACCTTATTTCGACACATGCGAGGAATAACATTATTTTATAACTGATATTTAGCTAAAACTGAGTTACAATGTTATTGCTTGCTCCTGTCGATTTCTTCGAATGATCTTGCTAATAAAAGATCCATCGTAATTTCAATTACTATTACGTATATAATGACTTATACTTTAACATATTCCCTTTTACGTTCATTAAATTATTAAATATTGTTACTGTTTGAGAAAATACAAATTTTTATCATTTAAAAATTGGTGATATGCGATAGACGTTGTGAAAATTTTAAAACTATTCTGCCTTCGAGATTATAATCCTATCAAAGTCGGTTTGTTGCTTTCGGAGATCAACACGGCTTAACAGATAGAAAGAAAGGCGAAAATTTACGTTTCAGTAAAACGGAAAATCCCTATTGTACTTTAAAACTCAAAGTTAAAACTCATGTCTCAAGGTGGGTAAAGGCATTTACGCTTTTAATGTCTATGAGCTTTGGTGACCACTCTAAATAAAGTGGGCCGTGAGTTCTTTCATCAGTTTGAGCAATAAAAACCTACCTTGCCTAATTAAACTACTTTTACGGTTTTATTTCGCTTTTGTTGTTGTTATTTAAGTGTTATCGATGTTTCGTATACTCTACTCGTATAGTTCTTGTGGAACGAACAACTGTAGTTTTATTCGTTAATATCTGAACATATTATTAATATGCGTCAATTTTCTATAAAAAAAGTATTCTTAACATGTTATTATTTGTATTTATCACTCGCGATATTGGAGAAAATATTTAAACTCACATAATCTTCATTTCGAAACCGGAGACAGCTATTATAAGTCTTGTTTTGAATTGGATATAATTTATAGAAAAATAGTACGTCTTTTTGTTCCATGTTGACTTTTAAGTTCCGAACGAAAAGTTTATCAGTTGTCTTCTACGACGATTGCTACTGAACCCGGTCACCGTCCTCGTCGAACCCGTCACTCGCGACGAAGGGCTCGACAAGCGAATTAACCTACAGACACAGCCCACTGAGTTTCTCGCCGGATCTTCTCAGTGGGTCGCGTTTCCGATCCGGTGGTAGAAGCGCGAAGTGCTGCTCTTGCTAGGGCCAGTGTTAGCAACACTCCGGTTTGAGCCCCGTGAGCTCACCTACATGTTAGGGCGAAGCTGAAATAGCCTCTCAAGGCTATCAGCATAGGTAGGAAAAAAAAGCTACTGAACTATCCTAGTGAATATTTGGACAAACTCATTCACACCAAAATTGTGTATTTTAAGTCTCTAAAACGACTCTTTAAAACAACGTAATAACAATAATATGTTTATTTATTAAAATAATTAGGACTTTTAACAAAACTAATTCTGTTATTACATTTCTTAAAACTACGAGTATATTAGAATCAAAATATATTTTTTTATGTTTGACATCGTAACGTTTTAGCAATTTCCAGGACCAGTTGACGTGAGCTTTCAAAAATAATAATCTTTTTCCGATATTTATTTATAAAGTCTGTTTTAAGTCAAATTTGCAAAAAAAAAATACAAAGATTTTGGCACACACACAAATCGGAATATTCAAATCATATGTTAATAAGTTTTAAAGGTAAAGTAACTTTATTAAGTGCTTACCTGTGTTGGTTGGGTGTGCTGTGGTTTTGTAGGGGGTAGCGCGGCCCGCCCGCGCCGCCAAGAATGCCCGGCGTCCCGACGCACTGCCAATAAATATGCGTCTACGCATGACCCGCGAGTGTCCAGATCTTGACCCCCCAGAGATACTCAACATTGGTAGAAATAAAAACGAACAACCTAATAATGTCCCAATTCAATTTTACTTTTCGTAAATTCAGTATCAATAGCAGATATGAATACGCATTACGTACATGATTGAGATCATTTGATACGAATGTATTGGTAACTAGCACATAAATTCTATTGAGTTTGGTCAGCGTTGAGGATAATAGATTTCTTCATACACTTCATTCTCAGGGAAACAGCATACCATTTCGATTCTTATCAGAAAAATTAAACTTATAAATCTCAAAAGCTGCTAAACGATTTAAATTACTTCAATACACATTTTGATCATTAGAATCTTAAATAAGTCAATTAATTTTCACAACACAACTGCCTAATCAAATGTATAGTGATAATTGTATAACGAAGTTCCTTCAGCTGTCGGATTTCGCAACTTTAAGGAAGATTTTTAATCCATCGCGTAACGCCATTATTCAATCGCCCGCTGTGTATTCCGGATCAAACGTAATCTTGTGATTTAAATTTCTAGAATTCTCGACAGAATTTACTGGTGGTAGGACCTCTTGTGAGTCAGCACGGGCAGGTACCACCACCCTGCCTATTTCTGCCGTCAAGCAGTAATGCATTTCGGTTTGAAAGGTGGGGCAGCCGTTGCAACTATACTGAGACCTTAGAACTTATATCTCAAGGTGGGTGGCGCGTTTACGTCGTAGATGTCTATGGGCTCCAGTAACCACTTAACACCAGGTGGGCTGTGAGCTCGTCCACCCATCAAAGCAATTTAAAAAAATACGTACATGTTTGCAAAACAAAATGTTGTGTACCCCATTATTCAGGCAATATCTAGGCCGATAGCTAATATGTTTAGCGCGGTGCCACAACTGAGATCGCACTCCCAATTCATAGTGAGGCAAATGATAACTTTTTAATTGTACAGGTCAACAATACACGCGCCTCGCTTATTGCCAACAGACATTATATTGGCGACAATATACTTTAGTCTCGTCCAGGCCATATACCTATTGGTGTAAGTATATATTTTTATATATTTATGCTCCACCACTGCCACAACAACAAATTTCTTTCTAACGATCGGCTACTAGTGAAACTGTTTCTATTCCGCGAATAATAATCCTAATATATATATATATATTTTTTACTTTTATTTATTGCTTAGATGAGTGGACGAGCTCACAGCCCACCTGGTGTTCAGTGGTTACTGGAGCCCATAAACATTTACAACGTAAATGCGCCACCCGCCTATATAAGTTCTAAGATCTCAGTATAGTCACAACGGCCACCGCACCATTCAAGCCGAAACGCATTACTGCTTCACGGCAGAAATAGGCAAGGTGGTAGTCTGAAGTCGTCGTGGCCTAAAGGATAAGACGTCCGGTGCATTCGTATGAAGCGATGCACCGGTGTTCGAATCCCGCAGGCGGGTACCAATTTTTCTAATGAAATACGTACTCAACAAATGTTCATGATTGACTTCCACGGTGAAGGAATAACATCGTGTAATAAAAATCAAACCCGCAAAATTATAATTTGCGTAATTACTGGTGGTAGGACCTCTTGGGAGTCCGCACGGCCGCCTATTTCCGCCGTGAAGCAGTAATGCGTTTCGGTTCGAAGGGTGGGGTAGCCGTTGTAACTATACTGAGACCTTAGAACTTATATCTCGAGGTGGGTGGCGCATTTACGTTGTAGATGTCTATGGGCTCCAGTAACCACTTAACATCAGGTGAGCTGTGAGCTCGTCCACACATCTAAGCAATAAAAAAATAAAAAAACCTATCCGTGCGGACTCACAAGAGGTCCTACCACCAGTAAAGCTCTGGAGCAATAACGGCCTTTCGAGGCGCAATTGGATTCAGACTACACTATTCACGAATAATATTTAGATTTGACAAATAATAATCGCCAATTTCGATACACCGTATTATACAACTAACTTGGTGGTGCAGTAAATAGCACCCACGACCTTTGCGCCGAGGGTCGTGCGTTCGATTCCCACATCGGGCAAACTATTGTGTGATGATCAGGTTTGTTTGCTCTTTACGTGGGTATTTGTTATCTATATATGTGTATACATAGTTAAACATATATAAGTATGTATGTCAGTCTCTAGACTGACAACCTAGAGAATCCTATTTTGGGGGCGCATGACCGTATATGCGTTTGTTTCTTTCATCTGAATGGTTCTAATCAACCAAATATCTGGTTTAAATATGTACCTTTCAAACACAGAAACAAATGTTCATGCTTATCAATTCACCCAAACTACAATTTACGTCGAATAAATCCACATTGTTACGACGGTAAGAGTAACGCCATCTATCGTCGAATGGCTGAGCGAAAATCGGAGGATCTAGTAACATCTAAAACGCATCGAAGGTACTCGACTTGTGAGGAATGTTCTCGACGAGTCTAAGGATGTCGTATCGACTATAAAAGCGTTGCAGAGATGGCAAGCGGTCAGTCAGTAATCAGAACTACTCGAAGCGAAACAGCGAACGGATCACCTGAAGCGAAGCGGAACAAGCGAATTAGAAACATTGGTGTTCTGTGAGTGTTTTAAGTGATAATTACAGTTTTAAGTTGTACTTTGGTGGAACATTTATTTATAATAAATAAAATAATAATAAAACTTTTACTTCAAGTTATAAAAGTCTCATATTTTGTTAGTATTACAAATAACCTAAGAACTATGTTAGTATTTAAATAAATCTATCAACTCCGTCCCTACCCAGGATCGGGCCATCCAGTCTTTCAGCTAATACCCTCAAGGCGTTGTTGGTGCTTCCTACTCTACGGATGCCACCATTTTGCGCATTATCGCGAAGTAGTCATCCGTGTGCGTTGCTAACATGCCTGATGCACTACAATAAGGTGGAAGCCTCAACAACGCCCTGAAGGTATTATTATATTGTATACGCAGGGCATTATCCGTTTTTTGGGTATGAGTAGCCCAAAGACCGCTGGTGTAAAAGGTTTAAAGGTTTATCCCGAGCCCCAGCGCGTAACAATAAATCTATATTAATACAGTAATTGGATTAATAAAATGTATCCCTGTGGTCAGTGTAACCGCGCAACATAGCATCGCTGTTGTTTCTCAACCCCGTTAATTAATTTCATTAAATGGAATGACAGCTTGAGTAATGGCCGGGGTACGGGTATGTTTACTTCAGTCACACGAGAATAGAAAATTTCTAGAACATTCGACGATGATCTTTCGTTTATTGTTTTTTTCCTCAACCTATTCGCCGGTAGCCTAAGAGGCTATTCCAGGTACAGGCGGACTGGTAAGTGAGCTCACAAGCTGAACCTCAGGAATTTTGCTAACACTAGCCCTAGCAAGAGCGGTGGTTCGCAGAATCTACCGCCGGATCGGAATTGCGACCCACTGAGAAGATCATAGATGTAGCGTGGGTAGGCCTCCCGCAAGATGGACCGACGATCTATCGAGGTTCGCGGGGATCCGCAGGATGCAAGCAGCGCAGGACCGATCTTTGTGGCGAGGCTTGGGGGAGGCCTATGTCCATTAGTGGACATCTGTGGGCTGATAAGAAGAAGAACAAGAAGAGAAGATCCGATAAGACATGCTTCGGGCGACGGCGGCTTTGTGTTGCCCCGTCGCGGCCGGATAAGCGCTTACAGTATCATTTATCCAACAACATCTGGAATCCTCTTGTGAATATGAAAACTAGAATGATACAAACTGGCAGACTCAAGATACTGTCAGTTCGTTCTGTGTGAAACTAAGCGTAATAATCGAGAATTAATTTTAATTAACTATTTATTTATTTAACATTTAACTTTAAGCACAAAAGTACACCAAACAAACAAAAGTAAGTTATACAAGAATTGAGTAGAGATTGTGTTAAATGCATTCCATTATGAGAGTAAGAGTTGAATAATAATAATGAAATGTTACATACATACTTAATAATAATATACAAACACGCCTAGCGTATAATAATTTTGATATTAAAATACTTAGCGGTAGTTACTCGTAGAACACAATTCAAATATGGACGGATAACAGCTTATTCGTCTGTGACCACGAGAACTGTAAAGTGAAATAGACAGGAATAGGAAAATAATATAATGAGAAATAAAAAACGCCAAATTAAACCGTAAAAAGACATTTAATTGTACATATTTACGACTCGTCGTTTGTTTTTTTTTTTACCTAAGCTGATGGTCTAGAGACCATGTCAGCGTCGCCGGACTAGTAGATGAGCTCACGGAGATCAAACCTGACTTTGTTGCTAACACGAACCCTTGCAAGAGTCGTGCCTCGCAGAATCTACGACCGGATCGGAAACGCGACCCACTGAGAATATCGGGCGAGAAACTCAGTGGGCTTGGTAAGCGTCTACCGATGTTTTTGGGCGTCACCAATGCCAGGAGCACTGTTAAGTTTACCTACCGCAGAGTACTCTCCGCAAGCCTCCTTTGATGTAATACATGACATGGCGCTCGGAAAACATCATGGAGGGTAGTTCATTCTAGAGCCAGATGGTATGGTACACTGCGGCTGAAAGGAGCGGTTCCAGATAGTACTAATCCACTCTGCTCCAGTAGCGGGAAATATTATGCTAAAAACGAGAGCTTTTATCAAAATCTATCAAGTAGTTTTAGCCAAAATTCTCAAATAAACAAATAATAATTTTTTGATCGTAAAATACTTCAATATATCGGACATCTTTTTTTTATTTATTGCTTAGCTGGTTGGACGAGCTCACAGCCCACCTGGTGTTAAGTGGTTACTGGAGTCCATAGACATCCACAACGTAAATGCGCCACCCACCTTCAGATATAAGTTCTAAGGTCTCAAGTATAGTTACAACGGCTGCCGCACCCTTCAGACCGAAACGCATTACTGTTTCACGGCAGAAATAGGCAGGGTGGTGGTACCCACCCGCGCGGACTCAAAAAGAGGTCCTACCACCAGTAAATTAATACCAATATTTAACTTACTTTTCTAAATGTCTTCTTAAAGAATATTATGATTAAATTCAGTGTAGAAATAATAAACCCCTCTAGACTATTACAATAGTTGTCGGTCCCAGATTACTTTATTAACCAATTCCGAGATTTAGTCGTTCTATCGTAATGTATTTTCGGGGAATAGCGCCTGGAGCCTGCAACAAATGGAAAACCAATAGAGCTATTACAATATAAACAAAAGGTAAACATAAAACTGTTTACAATACGGACTGGTCCGCAACAAAAGACTGAGAAGATTGTTTATCTTATAAACGTTTATCTAATAGAGGCAGAAATCTAAATAATTAACTAGATATTTTTAATTTTTAAACCACTTCATGACTGAGAAGGTGTTTATCTAATAGACGCAGATTTTTAAATAATCATCCAAATAATTTTAGTGTTTAAGCCAATTCTTGACCGAGAAGATGTTTATCTAATGGATGTTTATCTAATAAACTCAGAAATCTAAATAATTACCTAGATTGTTTTAGTTCATAAGCCACATCTTTTTATTTCGAAATAATCTACAAAAAAGCTAGAAAAGCTAACTAATTCTTTTTTGGATGAAATACATTAATTCATATGTCTATTATACTGTTACTAAAATCTGTTTTTATCATAATTTACAACCAGAGCGACTTGACTTTTCAATATTAATTTATGAGACAAACAAACACGTAAAAGTATAAGCAGAGGTAATCGTTTTTATTTTTTATTTTATATAGAATAAAACCAATATAAACTATTATTCGTCGTCGACGACCTTAGATGGGAAGATGCCAAACACTATCTGCCTTATTTCTATGATATCTCAAAGCTGTTGTATTCACGTTGTGATGTCTATGGACTCCAGATACTACTGAGTGCTGGGTGGATGAGTTCATTCATGCATCTTTGTAATAGAAACTAATTAAAAACACAATTAAATTTCACATGAGGTTCAGTCTCTCGCGAATGAAGACGTTCCTACAAGCTTCGCTTAAATAATTGCTGAATTAACGAAGTGACACAACATTACTATTTAAAAATGTATTTATTGCTTTTCAAAGTATTCTCCGCGAAATTTGACACATTTTTTCATACGATGAAACCAATCATTGAAGCAACCATTCCATTCGGAAGTTGGGGTCTCCAAAATGGCCGTTTTGTAGGCGTCCACAGCTTCTTCAGGTGATGAAAATCTCTGTCCACGCAATTTATTCTTTATTTTAGGGAAAGTATAGAAATCATTAGGACTTAGGTCGGGGCTGTACGGCGGAAAGTCTAATAATTCTATATTTTCTTGCTCTAAAAACTCTTTTGTTCTGTGCGCGGTGTGAGAACTCGCATTGTCGTGATGGAGGATGATGCGGCGGTTGCAGTTCTCTTTACGGAGTTCAGAAACGACCTGTGGCGAACAAATGCTAGCATACCATTCTGAATTAACCGTTCTTTGTCCCTCAAGAGGAATAGTCGTAACATGGCCGGTTTTGGAGACAAACGTGGCCACCATTTTTTTTGCAACACTCCGTGAACGAACAATTCTTGTTGGCTTTAACTCATTTTCGAACACCCAAACTCGTGACTGGTTTTTTGTTTCGGGTTCGTACGCTTATATCCAGGATTCGTCACCTGATACAATGTTGTATACAGCATTTGAGGATCCTGCGTGGAATCTTTCGGGAGTTCTGACGCACCAAGTAACGCGAGCCGCTTTTTGCTCTTCACAGAGCGAATGCGGTATCCATCGGGAAAACAACTTTTTTACACCTAATTGTTCATGCAAGATTATTTGTATTTGACTCATGCCAATGTCTAAAGTTGCCTGAATTTCGCGGTATGTCACATGTCGATCTTCCTCAATCAGCTTACGCACAGCATCAACGTTTTCTTGGGTGACTGCAGTTTTTGGACGACCTTGACGGGGATCATCACTGAGCTTGACACGTCCACGTTGAAACTCAGCAAACCAGCGATAAATTGTGGTTTTGGATGGGGCTTCATCACCAAATGCAGAAATCATCCGGTCAACACACTGTTTTTGTGTTAAACCACTTCGAAAGTCATAATAAATCATCGCTCTTGAATTTTCTCGAGTCAATTCCATTTTCTCAACGACTAAACAAGTTTGACAAAACCTCGTGACAAGACCGAGAATCTTTTTTTAAATAAATAAATGGTATTCGATTTTTAAAACCAAGGAGTTTTCAATTAAAAATATTTTAATATGACAGGAACAGTGGAAATATTCCATTCCCGATACTTTTAGTGCAGCCTCTGTAAGTATCAAAGTCAATGATATCAAAATTCGTACACCGAGCTGTCAAGGGGCAGATTGAGCCCACTGAGTTTCTCGCCGGATCTTCTCAGTGGGTCGCGTTTCCGATTCGGTGGTAGATTCTGCGAAGCACGGCTCTTGCTAGGGCTAGTGATAGCAACGTCGCCAGGTTAGAGCCCCGTGAGAGCTCACCTATTAGTCAGGTTAGGCTGGCATAGCCCTGTAAGGATGTCAGCTTAGGTAGGAAAAAAATAGGGCAGTTTGAACAGAAAACAAGAATCGCAGAACAGGGAGAGGGCGGAAAACTGGGACCAGAGATTAATTGTAATCAGCAGAAATGGGAAGTAAAGAAGCCCCAAGAAGTGTGAAGAGCACCGCAAATCTGCAGGAACAACTTCGCACGAGCGTTCACACTCGCCTATCCAATGACTCAAACATTGCCACGTCCCATCGAATAGTTCTTCGCTCAGTTGTACACTTCAGGGTCGATTTATGTACTACAGATATCTCAGATTTTTTTATTGAAATTTGGACAAAAAAAAACGTTTTCCAAAAATTTTATAGCACTTGTGAAAATGATAAATAACTTATTAAACAAGAACAAATGATAATCAAGGAGAAAAATAGGACTTAACAGTTTTTTCGGTGGCTATTTAACATGTGAGCAATTTCCTAACAAGTTTAAAAAAAAATTTACTACAAATAAAAACAATAACGTCACATAAATAAAGCAGCTAATTACTTAACACGCTATTAACTAATCCGCGCTCAAATCAACCCGGAGGGCGCACAAAGAATATCAAACAGTTAACGCTGAGCCTTATAAGCTTAGTTCTACCGCGAAAGCCTTGCGAGTAATACGCTTCGAAGGCTACCACCCTATAACAAATATAACAAGTACATCTAAGATTATTTCGGGAATATTTTCGTACAATATTGTTAGGTATATTCTTCAAACATGTACGGTTGGCTGTTGGAAAGCGTACAACATTTCATTGTGGTAAGCATTCAATTAAAATAGCATAGCATAGATAATAAAAAAAATAGCATATTAAAATAGCATAGACTAAAAAAATAAAGCGTTTAGAGCTATGTATTTAATAATAAGGAATTAGTTTGATGCAATTTAATTAGTTTTTCTATAATTTATTTAAAATAGATTCTATAAATTTGGGGCTTTTTGATATTGGTCAGCATTTAACTATTAAGTAATTTGTAAAGCAATATACCTAAAGATAGTTAGAAATGTTATCAAAACGGTATCATTATAGCTCAGCATAAATTGATTTTATAAATTTTTTCTTTGTAATTAAATTTGTTTTAAACGATTTAATCTCACATTTTATATTGTCATGAAAATGTTACCTAACCAAATACTATATTTTATTTGTTGTTAAGAACTAAACTATGTATATTACATGTTTGTATATATACGCTGGTAACTGTACAATATGCTTAAGACGAATTTAAAAACTTCGTAACATTAAGACCGGTATTACTCACTAAAAATAAAATTTACCTTGTAAGAGAAGGTAATAAGGGACAACGCCATAAGAAGAAAAATGAATTCGGACAGAGAAGCTCGTATAATCCTGCCCCCCCCCCCCCCGATTTTAGGAGATTACTAAAGGCTACGGACATTGTCACCGCCACTGTCCCCCATCAAACCCGTACACATATTTACTTAGCAGCAAATGCTTGCATGACTGCGGCAACTAACAAACCCTGCCAATTCTACCAAATCTACTTCAGAACTAGTATTTGGTAAAAATTCCTGAGAAACCTACTACATCTAAATGATAAATTGAAATCGAGAAGACTGAGATCGTATAGCTTTTCGAATAGTAAGATGAGACTTTCATCCCTATCTAGACTATAAGCCGCTCAGAGCTATGCTACGCTAGAGTCGTGACAATGCATGACACTAATCCTAAATATTGAAGATTAAGCTGTTTTTGCCATAAAAAAAAAAAAAAAACGTGTAATAAACCTCAATGGATTACTGCCAGAGGGATTACTGGACTGGACCGCACAAAAGAAAAATCTTTTGAGGAGATATTCCACAGAAATTGAAACTCCATTTTCGTAGAGTCGTTTTTTTTTCATCAACTTGTCGAAATACACGATTCAAAATGATTTGGAATTCTGAAGAAAAAAAAACAATCATGTCGTCAATGGCACTAAAATTTATCAGTGGCTTCTAAAAATAATAGTTAATCGTATTTTAATTATTACCTGTTATATTTATTATACATACTATTTTAATTATTATCTATTAGCGTAGTTATTAGCTACGTTACGAATATCTAACTGTTTTCGTGATTACGGTCAACTGACGTAAGTATTATAAAGACTATTAAAAACCGTAAAATTAGTTTTAAAAGTAAATCGGATGACAAACAGGGAACAAAATGTACTGAAAATTGGTGGCCAACTTGATTAGAACCAAGATCTACTGTTTACTGACGAAGTACTCTACGATCTACCAACGACTCCCAATGAACGATACCAATTCTTGAAATTTAATGAAACAATGTAGTTCAGTATACGAATAAGGAGTACGAGTATATATTCTTTTATTAAAAAGATTAACATAAAGCTGAAATTATATAATAAAAGAGAACTATTGTGTGGAATAAATAATGTGACGTAATGATACAAGGTGAAGATGATGCGTGCAGCAATTGGTGATTACGTTGCACAGTCTACGTATATTTATAGAGCCTATGGCAGCTTCAAGCCTAAATCCATCATTACATAGGAAGCAACAGAAACAGCAGTATCTATAACCAAATTCTATTGAAAACATTTCTGGATAGCCCATCTCAAGTATCGTCGGCTGTGAACAAAAGGAAAACTCGAGAATTTTACGAAAATAGGGGGAAACTGTCATTTATAACCGCCGCTGGCAGCCGATAGGTTGTTTGTTTCCAGAGAAGTGCTTACTCGTGGCGCGCTGCATTGTGTTTGTTACTTATCCAAACGTGATGAATACTAATGTACTTTACATATCTGTCAACAATAGAACGATGTTTATTTGCTACATATGAATTTTCGTGTTTTCGTTGGTCGTAGGGTCTATATTTTAAGACAACTTGGATAGGCACCATAGTCAGTATCTTCGGTGAAGCGTTTATTTATAATTGAGAGATATTATAATAATTTATTGTGAGATCGAATGCAGGTGTTCGAATCCCGGAGGCGAGTAACAATTTTTTTAATGAAATACGTCCTTACCAAGTGTTCACGATTAACTTCCACGGTGAAGGAATAACATCGTGTAATAAAAATCAAACCCGCAAAATTATAATTTGCGTTATTACTGGTATACTAGTAGGACCTCTTGTAAGTCCGCACGGGTAGGTACTACCACCGTGCCTATTTCTGCCGTGAAGCAGTGATGTGTTTCGGCTTAAAGGGTGGGGAAACCGTTGTAACGACACTGAGACCTTAGAACTTATATCTCAAGGTGGGTGGCGCATTTACGTTGTAGATGTCTATAGGCTCCAGTAACCACTGAACACCAGGTGGGCTGTGAGCTCGTCCACACATCTAAGCAGTAAAAAAATGTATGGGCTTTGGTAATTATAGCAGATGGAGTAGAGTTCATCCACACTACCTGGAGCCACTGCGTTCATCCACAGTGCGTTTCCAGAGATCTTTTTCGCCACGTACCATCCGGCTTTGGAATGAGCTCCCCTCTACAGTGTTTCCTGAGCGCTATGACATGTACTGCTTCAAACGAGGCTTGTGGAGAGTACTTAACGGTAGGCAGCGGCTTGCCTCTGCCCCTGGCATTGCTGACGTCCATGGGCGACTGTAAACACTCACCATTAGGTAGGCCGTAATGTTCGTCTTCAAAACAAAAGTAATAACATTTGCTCATGCATGCCTATTCGCTTACTACCTTTGCCAAAAAGAAAAGACAACAAAACTTATAATTTCAGACAACATACTGACTTGTTAATTTCGCGTTGTAATACCTCCATACCTGTTTTAGTTGCGACCTCTAACTGTCATCGTCGACGTTGATTGCAAACTAAACATTAATTGAACAATAAATAATTCACAAGCGCCGACACTTTTGGCTGGTCACGTTCGCAAATTCACCCGTCCAAATATCGAAATACCTTCATTCATTATTATATAGGTCATCGGCAAACGATATTAGTAACACGTACATTACGACACACGTAGGTACATGTTGCTGTTCGCATTTGTAATTGAAAGATCTCAAAGTTTATCTGGATTTGATGTAAACTAGTTTTTTCACTCGAAAATAATACAAACCTTTCGCTTGGTAAATTCAAGACGGACAAAACCGCTTTGCTTTTGCACATAGCTTAACAAAGTATATTTTGAACTTATACCTGATAAAAAAAGTTTACTCAATATAAATATTAGCGTTTGAATACATAATTAACAAAATAAAACTTATAATGCAGATAGATAAGTATCTATAAGATAGAGATAAGAACTATAAGCGCAAAAACATAAAAACCACGAAAATTCAACAATATAACTATCCAAAATAAAATATTATTCTTCTTGCTCTTTCTCCACCAACTGGTAGTCGGCGCTATTTCCGCACTCACACACTTCTCTCGCAAATTCTCATTCACACAGTGCTTCCTAAAAACATTTGGACGGAATGTGCGAAATCCCTTGTCACTTACCGTCTACTTTCATACACAAGGCCTTTTTGGCCACATGATCATCTTTTCTTCGGATAACATGCACAAATAAAACATTATTGCGAAAATTACCACAAATCAAAAAAACCAATAGCAACAAAACCCAATGAAAGACTAGACTGACTAGATTACGTGACAGGATAGCTATATGATTTTACGTAATTTACCAGTTCAATTCGAAATGATCAGAATCATTGTATACATTGCCTTAATGACATCAGCTCAACCAATTTTGAACTAAAAGTACTACAGTAATAGTATTAAGAAAAACTCTTCATATTTACGCGGACTTAGGTATAGCAATAATTTAGTAATACCATAACGATTCACTAATTTAACAAATATCTACAGGAGGAATGCGGGGAAGAAATATGGGAAACTATTCTAAGGGAGGCAGGTGCCAGAAACACAGTCTTCAGTGCGACACAGGTAAATATATATTAATATTATTTTTTATAATAATATTATATATTATATATAATAATATTATATATATAATATTATTTTATTATATTAATATAATATTAATAAAATAAATATATATTTACGTATTTCATAAGAATTGGAAATATAATAATCATACATCTGAATGTACAGCAATACCCAGACGCCCTGATGCTCCGACTAGCCAGCGCTTTAGCTCGTCTCCTCTCAAAAGACCCCAACAGCCCTGTACCGTCCCGGCCAGCGAGTCCAGTACCAAAGAAACCATCTTTCAAATCCAAGCCCAGCTGGAGAAGCGCGTCAGTCCACGCAGACAATAGACCTCAGACCTTCAAATGTCCTTTCACAGCCACAAACGTACTGACAGCTGTCACTAAGAAAGAAATTAACGCTTACACGTCTACTGAAGAGATTCGACCAATGACAATGTCAACTGACCGCATAAATATGGAAAAGGGAATAGAAGTAGTCAGAAAGGAGTTGCAGAGGCGCAGTTTGGGGATCAAATTAGAAGCGGTGCATGCAGAGAAGAGTAAGGAAACCCCTGAAGAATCTATTCCAGAATGTGAGCAAGCGGAGAGTCAGAACGCCGTCTCGGAACCCACATCCCCTGAGCACGAGAATATGAAAAACTCCATGTCCAAGCCAACAAGGAAGACTAGTTGTACCGTAGCATTGGATGTATACCGGCGGCGAGGGTCAGGAGCTCCAGGAAGGCAAAGACTGAACAGCATCAGCCTCATTTCGTGCGAGAAACTAAACGCCATGAAAGAGAAATTCGCCACACCGGAAAAGGTGATGCACTTCTTCGGCAGGTGCTTTGTGAAATTCTTCAGCAATTACGGGTAAGATGAACTACATGACACTATTGCTACGGAATTAACATTATGAACCCATCATATTCATTGACAATTCGAATTGGGTATTCGAAATCTTCAAGTTCAGCTTACAAAGCTATATCTGAAATTAAACAGTATTTATTAACAACGGATCTGTCACCCTAATTTATCGAGTCAAAAAGCAATAAGTCACCCAAATTTATCGAGTCCAAAAATAATAAGTCACCCAAATTTATCGAGTCAAAAAGCAATAAATGATATTCGACTAGTATTTTCTGGCCTCTTGTAGGTTCATGTCTCGTAGGAGAATTCGCGAATTTAGATAGAATACGCTTAGTGTTTGGCTATACCAAATAACTAACCCACTTCAAAACCTTTGTATCAATCTTTCGTAATATTATATTATAATCTCGCAAAATATGTACAGAAATTTGATTTCGTTGTTTTCTGAGTTAATAAGGACCAACGTGCTATATGTTGTACAATTACAGAAAGGACCATAGACAAAACAAAGTGAATGCTGTCACTGACTAAAACATGTAATTCATTTAAACTTTAAATACCTCACACCTCTGTTCTATGTTTGTAACAATAAACCTGACGTTTGTCATTAAATTAATCCAAATCGTAAAGTATACGCTAATGAATTCGCAAATAAACCACAGATTTAAAGAATCTTAAAAATGTACAGGTTCAAGGTTAGCTGTTGTTACAATTAGTCGGACAAGCTCCGCATTGGGTACGAATGGTATTGTATTGAAAGGATTTCTATCTGAGAAGGCACTGACCGTGTAATGAGATCTGGGATTACTGAGATCTGGATTACTGGACTCTGCGATTTTCAACAGTAATAATAGTCGAACTTCTTAATGGAGAACATTTCTTCATTTATTTAAAACTGAAATAATGGACTTAAATTTAGAGTTGAACTTAAATTTAATAACCATTTTTAACGTAGCGATTCTAGTCAAGACATTAGGCCAAATTAATTAAATTTTATGTACTGTTATCGGTCTTTAATAACTATGTAAGCTATCGTGTTAATAAATCGTCTATAATTTTCAAATATTTACGTTAAAAGATTTCAGTACACAGACAGATTTAGGTCAAGCTAATAAAATCGAGTTAAGTTTTCGAATATTTACAGAATGCCTATTCTTAAATATCTTCTTTGACGCAAAAATATAAATCTGGTTGACTCATATTATTTTCAATCACAGATTTTTCCGACTGAATTAAAACTTAATGCAGTTTGTTGTGGGCACTTCAGAGAAATTTCTGACATTGTATAATGAAAGGGTGTATTATATCTCAATTTAATTGTTGTAATAGCATTTGGTTTAATTTATGGTAGCATTGAACCGTGGTCGGGATCCACTAATAACTATACTTCTTTTTCTTCTTTCTGTTCTTATGCCAATATGTTGAGGGCAACATGTCCTATTTTTCCATTCAGGTCTTATCATACGTCATCTCTGCACTCACATCCTCCTCCCGCGTATACTCTTTCACACAGTTCATCCAAGTCTAGGACGCCTCCACCTCACATTGCCGTCCAATTTCATACCCACTAATAACATTTATAAATTTAAAAAAGAAAACATGGCTCAGCTGATGAAAAGTGTAAATTATTTTATCCTTCTGAGGATTATTTACTCAAAGTTCATACAAAATCTCCTTCGTGATAACATCAGTATTGATTTAAACTTTTTTAAACAAAATACCACGAATTTTGTGTAAATTTAACCAAAGCTAACTGTAAGCATTCCAGTAGAAAGTTATCTTGCTCTGAGTTTTAATTAAAGTTTGGAAAATCGGTTAACTTAATTCGTCCTCTATTACCTAGAAGATATACGTCTCACTGTTCCCTTTCGTAGAGATTTATTTAGGTCACATTGAGGAAACTGTTTTCTAATTGGTTAGTAGATATTACGCAAAATTTTCCTTTACAAAATGCTAATGCTTCACTGGTGGTAGGACCTCTTGTGAGTCCGCGCGGGTAGGTACCACCGCCCTGCCTATTTCTGCCGTGAAGCAGTAATGCGTTTCGGTTTGAAGGGTGGGGCAGCCGTTGTAACTATACTTGAGACCTTAGAACTTATATCTCAAGGTGGGTGGCGCATTTACGTCGTAGATGTCTATGGGCTCCAGTAACCACTTAACACCAGGTGGGCTGTGAGCTCGTCCACACATCTAAGGAATAAAAAATAAAAAAAATGCTATCTGTCTCTGCGATAAAAGTCGCTAACTGAAATACCCAAAAAAGTTACCCCATCATCCTCTTTTAAGAATCTATGTGACTTAATACAATTGGACCAAAATGTAGGGAAACTGAATTCATGTTAATACGCAGCTGTTCAATTTTAAATGAAACAATTGATTGAACAATTACGAGACAGTCCATCTGCTCTGTTTAATCTAAGTATCGATCTATTTATCTCGAAAAAAAATGAAGATGTTTTCAGCAAAAGATACTTTGATTTGGTACCTATATATTAATACGTGAAGCAAAAACTTTACACCCCTTTTTACGAAAATTGCGCGGACGAAGGAATATGAAATTTCCCACACTTATAGAGAATATAGAGGAGGAGTGCAGAATGTTAATTTTTTTTTTAATTATGCACAAGAAATACATTAAATCAATAAATAAAAACATTACACACACTACTATGTATTTGACACGCACACACGCATGAATACTATTTGTTTATTGTCAAACTTTTCTTATTGCTGTAGTTAAATTGAGAATAGATGAAATGAATATTGTTTGTCTTTACTAATATTTGTTTAAGTGCAGTCTTGGCGAAATCTGTGATTATAGAAGTATAATAAATAGTCTTTGACAATAGAACCATAATAGTGCACGCGTACAAACTTATAATTTCAATTAATTATAGTCGAATTTCGACTACCGGGGGACCACTAGTCAGAATAAAAGAATAAGACGTACGGTATATAGAGCGATATATCATCATCACCAGCCCAAATCCGCCTTTGGGCTGGTGATGATGATATATCGCTCTATATATGATGAAATCAATGGTTCACCTGCGGACCATAGGCCTCTCCCAATTTACACCTCAGAGACCGGTCTTCGGTTTTCCTCGTTCATTTCTGACCGACCGCCTCTTGATGATTATCACACCACCTAAGAGGACGGTCTCCCAAGTCTTCGTAATACAACTTATAATGTAATTAAAGAAATAAGATGAAAGAATAACATGGTGTAGTAAAATGAAACCGATAAAACAATACAAAAATGCATAACTCCTAGCGATATGGGAGTCCGCACGGTCGCTTTTCTTTGTGGATTTCCGCCGCAAGGTATCATGCCTTCTGGTTTTAAAGATGGGACAGCTTACATATAATACACGCAACACTAGATGGACTACGTCATCTATATCACGAGAAAAGCCCAACAAGAACCATAAATTGTGTAAATCATGATATTTATGTCTACGTTGTTGATTAACTTTTAAATGAAAAGTAGCTGACCCGGCAGACTTTGTAGTAAATAAAATACCTAAACTTTTGTATAAAATAAACTTAAAAACAAACAAAAGGAATCGGTCGGGGGGGGGGGGGGGGTTACACATCAAAGGAAAAACAAAATTGTTATTTTTATTTAATTCCGAGCATTTTCATATTAACTACCTTTTAAACCTTCTCTGGACTTCCACAAATAATTCAAGACCAAAACTAGCCAAATCGGTCCAGCTGTTCTCGAGTTTTAGGAAGACTAACGAACAGCAATTCATTTTTATGTATATAGATAAGTGATATCATGCATTATATTTTTGGTATTTATCTAAATTATTTTATTTCGATTAGTAAGTACACCGGGGCTAATTACTTTCCTTAAATGATCCTTGTTTTGCCCAAAATATGTAGATCGATCAACAAGGTCGCCAATTGTATTTTTTGTGTTTAATGTTCTGCATCTGTTTCGATTTTATATTGGTGGCATACTCTACTCAATCCTAAAGCTAGATAGAAAAGTAATGAAACAATTCAACGAATATTCTTCGTTTAAAAATCCGTTGTAGAACAATGAAAATCTATTTGACAGGCCCGTTAACACAAATAGGTCGCTAACGTTTGCGATATCAAGAAATAAAAGCACGCTTTGCATTACGTTCCATTGACCGAAAGTTTTAATTGGTGGTGACATCAGCTGGTATATCACTCACTTATATAAAAGTGATTTTGCTTTAGCATTATGTGAAACAATAACAGAAATACATATGTACACACACAATATTAAATATCTATATATTAATACGTGAAGCAATAACTTTGTACACCTTTTTACGAAAATTGCGCGGACACAGGAGTATGAAATTTCCCACACTTAAAGAGAATAAGGAAGAATAAGGAGAAGAAGGAGTGCAGACTGTTAATATTTTTTTTTAAATTATGCACAAGAAACACATTAAATCAATAAATAAAAATATTACACACACTACCATGTATTTGACACACACACACACGCATGAATACCTACTACTTGTTTATTGTCTAACTTTTGTTGCTGTTATTGTTTATTTGACTATTGTAATCTTGGCGAAATCTGTGATTATAGAAGTATAATAATAGTCTTTGACAATAGAACCATAATAATGTTCAAACTTATAATTCCAATTATCTAATTATAGTCGAATTTCGACTACTGCTTGACCACTAGTTGATATAAATCCTTAAGTTCACTAACTGATAAAAATCCTTTGATTTTGTCAAGGATCAAGGTCAAGGATCATTAAGGTGTCGTTAGTCGACGTCTGAATGTTGTGGTAACTACCGTCTATTTTTTATTAAAAAAAATCTTTACTTTTACGTTTCTTTTCATTGAAGCGAGGATTTAAAACAAAAAGAAAATTATAGAACCGGAGTATTGATTAGATTATTTTAATTATAGAATATTAATAATACGAAAATTAAAAAATTAAAATGAAATAGGAAAAAGACAAATGTTGTTGGTCAATTGAGAAATTATGAGCGACACTCTCAGGAGACATAAAATATATACATTGGACTTTTTGTCTAATCAGGCTGATACAGCGAAATGTGTCGTGTGTTCAATACGCGGAATGGGTATAACAATTAATTAAAAGTATTTTTAATTACAAAGATTAATTTTCATGCGAATACTTCTCTTAATGTCTTTTATTAAAGCGAAGTGACGACGTTCACTGACTCTTTATTAAATTAATATTAAATTAGTCTTTATGTGAGTTCTATTTTTGTGAAATTGGCAACATTTATGACGCACAAATTAGAACTAACATGGAGTTAATAAGTATACTAACTCTATGGGAACTAACTATACGGCAAGCAAGTACATTCCCTCCCGATCCACTAACGGTGCTTCTAGGTACTTCAAGAACCGGTCAATGTTCTCGTCGAACTCGTCGCTTGCGACGAAGGGCTCGACAAGCAAATTAACCCTCAGACACAGCCCACTGAGTTTCTCGCCGGATCTTCTCAGTGGGTCGCGTTTCAGATCCGGTGGTAGATTCTGCGAAGCACGGCTCTTGCTGGGGTTCGTGTTAGCAACGTCGTCAAGTTTGAGCCCCGAGAGCTCACCTACTAGTTAAGGTTACGCTAGAATAGCCTATCAATGCTACCAGCTTAAGTAGGAAAAAAAAAATACATACTATTATCATATCACATACATAGTGGATTCTAATCTTCCATTTGATCTAATAATACGTAGTGTTTATTCCTTTGGCTAAGAGACCAAAATTGAAACATTACCATTAAAACGAAATGTTTTCCGATGCCTACACTAAGCTACGCCATATTATCCCGACTCAAATAAGGATTTATTTATTTATTTGCCGGTCCTTCCCCATGCAGCTTAAGCAGGAGAGACTTTGCGGCTTTGTGTCACCGATTATCAATCCAACCAATAACAATCCACTTTTTTTTTAGATTAATTAAAATTGGTAATTTTTGGTGCTTTCAAAACTTTTTTTCGACTGAAATGTATTACAGCTACGACACTATGATACGTGCGACCGGTCGATACTTCTGCACATTCCTGCAGTCCGTGGACAACATCCATCAGCGTATGCGGTACACTTTTCCGAGGATGCGGTCTCCGAGCATGCAGCTCACGAGGGCTCACAGGCACGGAGCTGAACTCGTATACAGCAGTGGAAGGACCGGCTTTACGCATTACCTGATGGGTGAGTGGTGTTGACAGAAAATAACGAGAAGAAACTTGGTGTGTGTGTGTGCGTATTTTTTCTAATTCTAGATGGACAGACAAGTTGATTTTGGGTTGATATCCGAGTATAAATGCATAAGCGGCTAGATGGTACGTCCCTAACTTTGTTGAAGTCTTTATGTGATAGTGGCCAGATACACCGTATCATCCTTTGCTTGTAGTGGCTATATATAAGTAGATTTTTAAAATATTTACAAAAACTTAAACTTACTTTTACTGGTGGACATCTTGTGAGTCCGCACGGGTAGGTACCACCACCCCGCCTATTTCTGCCGTGAAGCAGTAATGCGTTTCGGTTTGAAAGCCGTTGTAACTATACTTGAGACCTTATATCGCAAGGTGGGTGGCGCATTTCCGTTGTAGTCTATGGGCTCCAATAACCACTTAACACCAGGTGGGCTGTGAACCCGTCCACCCAATTAAGAAAAAAATAAAAAAATTGTAAACCTCCAAGCCAATTATCAAGATTCTTCTTGTTGTCTTGACAGGCCAGCTCTACGAGATAGCCGAGGACATCTTCTCATTGAAGTTGAAAGTTTCCATCATGAAAGAGAGCATGGAGGGAACATACTATAATGCGGTTCTGAGATTGGAGTTCGACAATAGTGATTACGTAAGTTACAATTTAAGTATCAATTACATTTTCGGAATGTTCCTTAGTTTAGTCAATGGTTTATTTCTAGAAACAGCTCAATTTTGGAGAGCATATCTTATCTTATACCTTTAAACGAGCAATTCTTTTATATTAATATATATATAATCTGAATCTCGGAAACGGCTCCAACGATTTTCATAAAATTTTGTATCAGGCGATTTCGGGGGCGATAAATCGATATAGCTACGATTTATTTTCAGAAAATGTTGTTTTATTCGTGTTTTCAATAATCAACTCTTCCCGACATCTATTGGCGAATAATAATACTATTTTTCTTAATTGAGGGCAACTAACCGCTTTAAAGACACAACAAGATGGCGTTGTCAAAAAAAACCATCTAGTTTATTAAATTTGATAATAGCTTTCGACTTGTCTACAAACACGTTTCTGGCAGACCTTCCATTAATAGCAGATGAAAATTATATTTGTGTGACAAAATAAAATATAAAAAATTTAATTTAAAAATTGTTTAGTAGTAGCTCCACTTTTCCAACTGGAAAGGCGAAGGAAAATGACAGCCCTACCTACAGCCTAATCTGTTATATATTCTATTTCATGAAAAATAATATAGAGCGACATGAAATAAACTTAATTACTTTGGGACATTAATAAATTACTGAAATTAATTTCATTATTAAATGAAATTAAATGAAACGAGATCTTATAGGATAAATTAGAGTTTTAGTAAAATGGTAGTTATTTACTGAGACTTTTTCAGTGGACTTTTTCGAAGATCCCGAAAAGTTATGTAGGGTGACTTGGTTTAATTTTACCACATTTGTGCACTTTCACAGCAACTAAACAGTGAATAAGCCACCATTATTACAAAACTAAACTTGAATACATACTAAATTAACAAAATAAAAAAATTCACACCACTTCGCTCCACGCGTTCCCGCCAAAAAGTCCTTCAATTCAGTTAACTTAAAACTACATGTAGTTGCTGGAGAAATTTTATAATTGATTGTGACTGAATATTAATTTTTCATAATTATATCCGGATAATACTACAGTAATATTTTTCTTGTTACATTTGTAGTATTTGAGGGATTCAGCACAGCCTACCTGGCTTCAATACCAGAGTCCTCCGAAGTCTCACTTTTATTGTTTAACTGTCTCTATCTCCTAACCGAAACGGCCAACTGAGAGAGCATCGCGGCAGAGATGGGCCAGACAGTAATGCCAATCCATTTATCCTCAAAATACGGCCTATTCTGAGTAGATAGTAACCCACGTCCATAGCTCGAAGCACTTGGACATTAAATTATATTCGTGCTTCAGACCTTTGTCCGATACCATTCCATTTATGTAATCTATTCGGACAGTTGTCCGCGACATAGGTCTATAGAAATGGAAAAGTTATCTCATTATTTTGTTGAAATTCTGTTTGCTAAGATGGTTATAACAATTCCATGTGGCTTTCATTAATTTCTGCGAAGCACGGCTTTTGCTAGGGTTCGTGTTAGCAACATCGTCATGTTTGAGCCCCGTGAGCTCACCTACTAGCCCGGCGACGCTGACATGGTCTCTCTAGATCATCAGCTTGGGTAGGAAAGAAAATATCTCATTATAGCTTAATTGAAATGAAATATCATATTATGAAGACTAAAACAAGATTTTTGAATTGATTTCGTGTTTTCATTGCTAAAGATGGTGTATATTGTTGCGTTTTTAAAAATGATGAATCTAAAACAACACCTGAAAGAGACAAATATAAACATCTAGACGACTTAACATAATATATGTTAAATCATTTCTTTATTCTTTATTGTACACACAGTTAATACAACTAGAGGTACCGCAGTAGTCGAAATTCGACTATAATTAATTGAAATTGTAAGTTTGTACACTATTATGATTGTATTTCATACTTCTATAATCACAAATTTCGCCAAGACTACACTATAAAGAATATTAACAAAGATGCCATAACGTATTTGAATTTTGAATTTCAGGATGTGGTATTTTGGTCTACCCTATTGCCTTGTTTCGAATATAACTTTCATGACATGTTGAGAGATGTGGCTGTTGATCTAATCAAGTTTAAATCTAAAAATGATTTTCTGGAGTTCCTTGAAGATAAGACTGATTTTGTTAAAGTGTATACAGATGGCTCTAAAACTAAAGATAGAACTAGTTTTGCATTTTTTGATTCGTCCATGAACATAGGATCAGTTTATAAATGTAGCAATTTTTTCTCTGTTTTTTCGGCTGAAGTACTAGGCATTATATATGCTTTAGAGCACATTCGAGTAAATTACTCTGCAGGGGACAAAATTTTAATTCTATCTGATTCAATGAGCGCCTTGCAAGCTCTTAAAAATAAATGTATTAGTGCATCTGTAAATTATTTAATTTATAAGTTAAGAAGTTGTTTGAGTTTTTTGTATTTCAGAAATATATTTATTGAATTTTGCTGGGTGCCAGGTCACTCTGGTATTGTGGGTAATGAATTTGTTGATAAATTAGCGAAATCTACAAAAGATATAAATATTTCCGATTTTAAAGTTCCGTACTCAGATTTAGTTTATTCAATTAAACAAAATATGATGAAACGTTGGTCTAATTACTTGTCTAAGTCCAGAGAAACGAAAGGTAAATGGTTAGCTGAAATAGTCCCAGTACCTAGTACTAAATCTTGGTTTGATAATTTTAGATTCTTCCCGGGAAGAGCCTTTATATCGATTATTTGTAGATTACGTATAAGCCACGGCCATTTTCCTGCGCATCTTTTTAGATTAAAGTTAAGTGAATCAGCTGCATGTACTTATTGTAACTCTGGCATGTGTGATCTAGATCATTTTTTTTTTAATTGTCCTGAATTCAATCAACAGAGATTATTGTTTAATGCATTATGTAAAGACACAGGCTTAAAATCTATTCCTAATTCCATTCAAGGTATTTTAAAGCTTCCACAACTATTCTCAATAGTGTATAATTTTGTACTTAGACTATACTATACACTATAGAACGACTATGAATGTATAATTCATGAATGTATCATAGGTCTCCTGCTTATGTGCAAGTTTAATTAATTATTTTTTTATAACGACTCATGTTCTTTTTTGTTGTTTGTTGAAAGAAAACTTGTATTTTTTTATAGTAAGTTCTTGCAATTCATTTTGTCATGAATTTGTTGTTTTCAATGATTTGTAATTGTTTCTTGGTTTGGTTTGTTTCTTTTATTTGTGTTTTTATTGTAAGTTCTAGTTCATGTTCTATTTTTTTGTAAAATTAGTTTAAGCTGATGGCCGTGTTGCCAATGCTTTCAATAAATAAAAAAAATAAAAAAAAATATTAACAAAGACAAACAATATTTAATCTATTCTCAATTTGACAACAGACGTCAAGAACAAAAGTTTGACAATAAATAGTATGCATGCCTGTGTCCGTCAAATACATGGTATGTAGTGTGTGTAATGTTTTCTGTATTGATTTAATGTATCTTTTATGCATTATTTAAAAAAAATATTAGAATTGTGCACTTCTTCTCTATATTCTCTATAAGTGTGGAAAATTTCATACTCCTTCGTCCGCGCAATTTTCGTAAAAAGGAATACAAAGTTTTTGCTTCACGTATTAATATATACAATATAATAATTGCGAAATGTTATAAAATGGCGAGCTTAACTCAACAATTGAGTTATCTACCAGCTAACCGTTCTTAAAGAGGGTGAGCTTTACATTGGTGGGTAGAAGAGTATTGTTATATATTTGTTATTCCACACATCATTTCCTTATTTTCCTTTATGAATTTTACTGTACTTTCTACTTTGCAGATGCTTACAAACTTACATAATTTGCCGTATAAGGGTATATTAGGTCAAACTCCACTTGATTGTAAACGATTACTGACACCTTTAAACGCAAGAGTCTCAATGCCGCCTCTAACCTCAAAATAGTTTATATCTCAATTTAAATGCAATCATGCATGCTATTCAAATCGCAACGCACTTAATATAACTCATAACAATCAAACACATCTAAATAACCAAACCTTTGCCCTTTTAATTGTTACTTTGAAATTAAGTTGTGACATGTGACATTTAAACGTCAAACAAAAATCACATCCTTAATGTAGCTAGCGCGAGCATTGCACCACGAAATGAAAATGACAGTTGATTTATTTGCAATTTAACACACATTTTAACTATTCAGCTTCTATTGACGTCATCGGTCACGAGGTAGGTAGGTACTTCGTTGCTTTTATTCTGTGACACAATTCATTTCACTAGCAGTCCGCTCTAAGCGATACTGGGTCGCTTATTGCTGCAAATACGAAAGTTTTTTACTGATGGTAGGACGTCTTGTGAGTCCCCACGGGTAGCGGTAGGCAGCGGCTTGGCTCTGCCCCTGGCATTGCTGAAGTCCATGGGCGACGGTAACCACTCACCATCAGGTGGGCCGTGCGCTCGTCTGCCTACAAGGGCAATAAAAAGAAAAAGGTACCACCACCCTGCCTATTTCTGCCGTGAAGCAGTAATGCGTTTCGGTTTGAAGGGTGGGGCAGCCACTGTACTGTAAAAACGGAGACTAAGAAATCATGTCTCAAGGTGGGTGGTGGCATTTACATTGTAGATGTGTATGGGCTCCGGTAACCACTTAACACCAGGTGGGCCTTAAGCTCGTTCACCCATCGAAGCAATAAATAAAAAATAGAAATAAAAATTGGCTGATATTATTTTATATTGTAAAATAGTTCAATCGAGTGATTCCAATTAAGTTGGATAGCGCACCGCATTGATGTTCCAATATTTGGCTAAATGTGCATTACGTGTGACGTCAGTCGCTAATAAAGCAAACTAATCTAATATATAAAATTCTCGTGTCACAGTTTTCGTTGCCATACTCCTCCGAAACGGCTTGACCGATTTTGATGACATTTTGTGTGCTTATCCGGTATCTATGAGAATCGGCCAACATCTATTTTTCATCCCCCTAAATGTTAGGGGTAGTCCACCCCTAAATTTATTTTTATTTTTTAGACAAAATTTTTAATTTCTATTTTTTTATGATACAACATACAAAAATACATACAACCCTAAATTTTCACCCCTCTACGATCAACCCTTATTTTTTATTTGCTAATTAAAAAATTAAATTTTTTTGCGAGAATTTTGTTTTTATTTTGTCATGACGTAGAATAAAAAAATTCATATTACTCTGAAATTTTCACCCCTCTATGATCAACCCCTATTTTTTATTTGTTAATTATAAACTTTAATTATTTTGCCAAGATTTTCATTTTTATTTTTATTTCGTCATGAATTAAAATAAAAAATCTGATGTTACTCTCAATTTTTCATCCCTCTATGATCAACCGCTATTTTTTATTTGTTAATTAACTTTAATTTTTTTGGCAAGTTTTTTATTTTATTTTGTTATGACTTAAAATAAAAAAAATAATATTACTCTCAATTTTCACTCTTATATGATCAACCCCTATTTTTCCACCCCGATTAATATTTTATTTTCTATGCACAGATCTGCAATAAGGTTGCAAGATGGCAATCAAATTTTATAATTGTAGTACGATAAATTCTTATTCAGAGTTTATAATTTCAAGTTCCTTTAATTATGATTTTTTTTAAATTGAATTTGATCTCCCGCCCTCGTCGGTCGACTACTGATCAACTATCAGTTGATCAGCTATCCCCGCCAGGTGTCACCACTCATCCAGCAAACATCACGTAGTAGGGCGAAGCCGGTCTCCTGTCTTACTTACTCACTATACATCATAGATCACTTAATATATAATTTGAGAGCTATACAATACTATACATTTTTCAGCCATGTTTTTTTGATTTTATTTGTGTATCAATAGTATGTTCAGTAGGTCTGAGAATCGGCTACTATCTATTTTTCATACCCCTAAGTGAAAAGGGTTGTCCACCCCAAACGTTTATTTTTTATTTTAATTTTTTGGATATTTTTTTTGTTTATAATGAGGTATTATGTGGTTAAATGAGGTTTCTACAGTAGAATTTCCCTAGAAATCTTATTTAAGGCAACACAACGTTTGCCGGGTCAGCTAGTAGTTTTATAAGATTAAGCACAACGATTAACCACATGTGACGTCAAACGTTGTGACTTTTTTTATATAATGGTATATCACTTTATCGTTCAAAAATTTTCAATCAACAAGAAACCCGAGTTCAATTGCATACAAGTGAAAATACTATCAAAGTACTCGAAGTCTGCATTATTACGGATAACTCAAAAAATATTGGTCGGTTCTTGAGATAATTTAAATGGGAGCATATTATAATCATATCAAGATTACACACAAAAATGTAGTTGAGAATCTCCCACTTTTTTTTGGAATCGATTAAAAATAGTACATTAGATACATTCAAGTGAATGTTTGACTTAACAAAACAATATACCATGCAATTAAAAGAGGTGCTTTATAAATAAATGCATAATTGTTTTGTTTTAAAGCTCTGTGTGCTTAGTGCGAGTTTTTAACGTTCTCGATAGCGTAAAAGTTAACTTAATTTTGTATGGAGTTGGAACGTTTGCCTGCGTTTGCCACTAGGGTCGCTGTGCCAACTCCATACAAAATTGAGTTAACTTTTACGCTATCGAGAACGTTAAAAAACTCGCACTAAGCACACTGGTTGTCTATTCGTATTCATTTTATTTATTTATTGCCTTTGTAAAAAAAGTAATATTTAATGCTCCGTTGAAAGCAAAGCGTTGGAAAGGCGAAGTTCAATGAAGCAGGACTCAATTACTCAACAAATGAAAACAAAAAATCCAATTAATCAGCTTTTTTATATATTCTAGTTTTTTTATTGCCCGTGTAGGCAGACGAGCATACGGCCCACCTGATGGTGAGTGGTTACCGTCGCCCGTGGACTTCAGCAATGCCAGGGGCAGAGCCAAGCCGCTGCCTACCGCTTAATACTCTCCATAAGCCTCGTTTGAAGAAGGACATGTCATAGCGCTCGGGAAACACCGTGGAGGGGAGCTCACTCCATAGCCGGATGGTACGTGGCAAAAAAGATCTCTGGAAACGCACTGTGGATGACCGCAGTGGCTCCAGGTAGTATGGATGAACTCTACTCCGGAGGCGGGCGGTGCGATGGTAAAAACGAGATGCTGGTATCATCTCGAACAATTCCTCAGAGCACTCCCCATGGAACATACGGTACAAAATACAGAGGGAACCGAAGTCCCTCCGCAGACCCAGAGGCTCCAAACGCTCCTATTCATTTTGATCGTCCTAGATCTATGTATTGTTGTATTCTTACATAACTACATCGTCCCCTCATGTTACATTTACAAAACAAAAGTCACACAAAACACAAAACGAAAACAAATAGACTTCAGCGTAAGTTATTTCACGTCTTTCTAGGGAGCCATTCCGTTGCGTCCCGAATTCGTAACAGTTTTGTGAATGTTTGATAGAGTTTTATTTTTCCTTATCTGTCTTCAAGAGACCGACGGCTTGTGTTCGACTTTAGTAGCTTACTTAGATTAGATTTAATTTTTTTTTTTTTTGGAGAAGAAGAAGGTAGATTTTATCAGAAGATCATGTCACGAACCCAGGCCATCAGCATTTTTTTTTATTCCTACCTAAGCTGATATCCTTGAGTGGCTATTTCAGCGTAACTTTAACTAGTAGGTGAGCTCATGGGGCTCAAACCTGACGACGTTGCTAACACGAACCCTAGCAAGAGCCGTGCTTCGCAGAATCTACCACCGGATCGGAAACGTGACCCACTGAGAAGATCCGGGGAGAAACTCAGTGGGCTGTGTTTGTGGGTTAATTTACTCGTCGAGCCCTTCGTTGTAAGCGACGGGTTCGACGAGAACGATGACTGATGCTTGAGGTACCTAAAAGCACCATTAGTGGATCGGTAGTGCAATAATTAGCGCTTCTGACAGTTACGCCGCGGGTCGTGGATTCGATTCCCATATCGGGCAAACATTCGTGTGATGAAAGGTTTGTTTGCTCTTTGGCTAGGTGATTAATATCTATATATGTATATATTAAAACGTGTGTAAGTATTATATGTATGTCAATCTGTGGTACTCATAATATAGGGAATCCCAAATTGGGCCGGATGACCGTGCATGATTTGCTCCCAGTTATTATCATTAAATAAATATTATACCATTTAAAAAGGGCCTCCTAATCGCGAATTGTAATAAGATTTACACACGTTATCTTATTTAGAAATCAAAAACGCATATCATTTTGAATGTTCTATTCGACCTGATACTGAATTAATCGAAATCTTCAAATAAAAAAAATACCGATTGAAATATATGATTTCATTCTGAAAAAAATTATAATCGAGCTTTGATGTTTTTCACGCAAATCTCACGGCCTCTAGGTTTTGAGTGGTTACAGGTGGTTACTCTCCGAAAGTGAAAGCTCTCGTCAAACATTAGACTTGGAGTTGAAGTCACATTTGTATTGTATTTTTTGTCATAGATATTTCTAATCAATCTCAGACACAAACCATTTTGTTTTTTATCTGATTTGACGTCGATGCAAACACATTTCTAGTATGTGGTGGTAGGACCTCCGCGCGGTTAGGTACCATCGCCCTGCCTATTTCTGCCATGAAGCGGTAATGCGTTTCGGTTTAAAAGGGGTGGGGCAGCCGTTGTAACTATACTGAGATCTTAGAACTTATATCTCAAGGTGGGTGGCGCATTTACGCTATAGATGTCCATGGGCTCCAGTAACCACTTAACACCAGGTGGGCTGTGAGCCCGTCCACCCATCTAAGCAATAAAAAAAAAATAATAAAAAGTACAATGTATAATGTATTTACGCTTTACGTCCGTCTGATTAAACATTACTATAGATTCGCTAAATGGAATCCAAACGAACCCTATACAGATGTTGCTTACATCCGTGCTCACTTAATGTATGCCAATGTTTTATTTATTAGAAGAAACATTCGAAATTATTTAGACAAACAAATCCATTGTACTATTTTTGTTTTGCAGCACGGGGTCGAAAAATTCAGTTTATGTCTGTAGATAATAATCAAAATATTTCCACTATATTTTTTTATATAGGATGTTTTTTATTGCATACTAGCTGGCTCGGCAGACTTCGTAGTGCCTCAATCGATAGATAAAAGACCTAAGCTTTTGTATAAAATAAAATTAAAACAAACAAAAGAAATCCGTCCGACGGGGGATACGTCAAAGGAAAAACAAAATTGTTATTTGATTCCGAGCATTTTCATATTTATCTACTTTTAAACCTTCTCTGGACTTCCGCAAATAATTCAAGACCAAAATTAGCCAAATCGGTCCAGCCGTTCTCGAGTTTTAGCGAGACTAACGAATAGCAATTCATTTTTATATTTATTGCATATTTGGAAGGTGACGAAGAGTACTGTATCACTTCGGAATCTGTTTCAGTCATGACTGGATCAGTTTAGGAAGTAACGTTAGACTGACAGTCCAAACCTGTAGACTTATCTTGAAAATGTCGTTAGCGAGATTCAAGCAAAATCTTGTGTTTTTCTTTTATTGCTAGATGAGTGGACGATCTCACAGCCCACCTGGTGTTAAGTGGTTACTGGAGCCCATAGACATTTACGATGTAAATGCGCCACCCACCTTAAGATATAAGTTCTAAGGTCTCAAGTATAGTTACAACGGCTGCCCCACCCTTCAAACCGAAACGCATTACTGCTTCACGGCAGAAATAGGCAGGGTGGTGGTACCCACCCGCGCGGACTCACAAGAGGTCCTACCACCAGTAATTACGCAAATTATAATTTTGCGGGTTTCAATTTTATTACACGATGTTATTCTTTCACCGTGGAAGTCAATCGCGAACATTTATGATAGCTATTACACATCATCATCATCAACAGCCCACAGTCGGCCACTGCTGGACAAATGCCTCTCCCGATCCACACCACTGAGCCCGGTCTACAGATCTTCTCATTCACTTCTTGCCGGCCACCGATTATTATTATTATATTACTAGCTGATCCGGCAGATTTCGTAGTGCCTCAATCGATAAATAAAAGACCTAAGCTTTTGTATAAAATAAACTTAAAACAAACAAAAGAAATCCGTTAGACGGGGGACACATCAAAGGGAAAACAGAATTGTCATTTTTATTTAATTTCACACAAATAATTCAAGACCAAAATTAGCCAAATCGGTCCAGCCGTTCTCGAGTTTTAGCGAGACTAATGAACAGCAATTCATTTTTATATATAAAATAAGATTACACATGAATTGGTAAAAGAGCTCATGACCCAGTTGGTGTTAAGTGAATAACCATTGATATCATGACGTGAAAGTAACCACCTTGAGACGTCTCAATTGTCTATCCCAGCCCTCAAACCGGAATACAACAAAAGACACTAAGCGACAATTAAATAAATATAAACAATTTACCGAAGACAATAATAAATACGTGCATATCGACAATGAGCGTTAAACAAATTGAAGGAACTATTAACGGATATCGAATAACATAAGGGGAGGTCGTTCGTTCCTTAACTGTGCGGTTACTGTCCATTGTCACAACTGTATTGTCTAAAACCTTGAACTTAATGGCGGAGTTATTAATTATGTAACGCTGACAGGACCGGAATTAGGGGAAAATGAAGACAAAAAGAAAAATATCGCCATAGGCTCCTAGTATATATAGGCTAAATTAGAATTACAGTTTTAGAAATAAATTAGGAAATGTAACGTATATTATTTATTTATTTTTCCTGCCAAATCGTTGGTTTGACAGGTGAGCTCATAGGGAGGACGTACTGATGCCTAATACTAGACCTAACCAAAGCATTGCTTCGCTGAATTTACCACTGGATCGGAATCGCGACCTACATCTAGAAACTTAGTGGCCAATGGTACTTTAGCTTTGGTACGGTGATGAAATCAAATTAGCCACAATACTCTTTGCTTTCGCTTCCTACAACTGTAAGTGGAAGCGTTATTTAAATCTGTTTAGTTTTAGAAGATCTCCCGGTCCGAGCGGTAGAGATACGAGATTGCAGTTGTTAAAAACATATAGAGATTCCGAACTAGCTCTATTTCAGAATGCCTTAGATCAGATTATATCCAAAGTTTTATTTCCAATTACGTCCCTGTTCGCGTTCGGTAGCCGCAAATGAGGCTCGCCTTCTAAGGAATGTTTTCTTATTTACTAACTTTCTTCAGCAAATTACGTACAACATACCATTTACTATGTACATTTGTAATGAGAGAAGCTTGAGTAAATTTGTAGATAGGAATGTCTTGTAAAATTTGTTATAAATAACCGAGTACTAGTACAAAAATAATTAGACATAGTTCAAACACTAAAACGATTACGTACAAAATAAAAAATATGTTTTTTGTTCCTGAATAATTCTATAGCGAAAATAAACATAGCAATTTTTCTTTATTACTTAGATGGGTGGACGAACTTACAGACCACCTAGTGTTAAGTGGTTACTGGAGCCCATAGACATCCACAAGAGATATAAGTTCTAAGGTCTCAACGCATTACTGCTTCACGGCAGAAACAGGCAGGGTGGTGGTACCCACCCGCGCGGACTCACAAGAGGTCCTACCACCAGTAAAGCTAAAATGGAGACCACGTAATGGCAAGCGCAGTGTGGGCCGTCCACCTACCAGATGAACCGACGACCAGGTGACAATCGCTGGGACTTGTTGGATGCAGGCGGCAATGGACCGGCCGCACTGGAGATCAGTTGGAGAGGCCTATGTTCAACAGGCTGAGATAATGATAATCAAGAGTTTGTGGTGGGTAGCCATCATACAATGCAAGATATTTGACAAATGCCTGAATCTCGCTTACGACATTTTCAAAATGAGCTTGCGTATATACAAGTTCCGAACAACAACATTCGGACCGTCGGTCTACCGAGCAATATCACCCGCTCAGTGGAAGATCTTTCCTTTCGTCGTTTAAGCCTTCCACAAGTTCAATGTTTTTAATTGAACTTCAATTAAGTTTACTCGATTTAAATAGCTGAATATATTTATTGTTGTGATATGTATATTTTTTGGAACGAAGTTCCTGAAAAAAATGTGATAGTAAAACCGTAAGAAAAAATCCGTGGAAAAAAGTGCGTGGAATAAAACCGTTAAATGAGACGTGCGCAGGCGCGACAGTCGCATACACAAGCGGGTAGTGTATAATACCTTTCTCTTTCTCCCTCTTTCTTTTCGTTCTCTCATCCATTCTCTTTCTATTTTACGTAATTTATTATTTCCTAAAATACTGAATTTCCTAAATACTTTCCTATAATTAAAAAAAAACTAATCAGCAAAATTTAAGAGAAAAATCAAGAAAACCTACATAAAATTGAGCACGATTTTTTTTTTGCAAATTGTGTCGATTCTACATTAGCCGAAGGAACTTCGTTCCTACCTGGTGTCCCACGACACCACATCTTTTATTTTTTTTATTTTTACGTAACTTGAAATGGCTCTCCTGTAAAATTGCAAAAATGTCGTTTTAACCAAATAGGATTTCATCCCTCGATTTGTTCTTTAATAATAACAAATGATTTTGTTGGTACATGATACATAATATAATTGGTATCTCCGTTACGAGTACGAGCGATTCCGTATTAAATTCTTAACGGTTAATATTCGCTCTGACCATATTATCATCTCGAAAATTTACAGAGCCCATAACTACATTTCTTTTTAAATATAAAATTATATGTTTGTCTTCAATCGTTTTTCATTTAAGGTACAATCGTTGATGTTCCGCAAGAACATAGCTTGTCCTCTACCATCGGTGCCGGCTTCGCTACTGCTGCAATTGTTTCCGTTTGGAGTACTGCTTGACCGAAGAATGAAAATCTTAATGGCCGGCGAAAAAGTAACTCGTCAATCTGTTTTTAAAGCTATTTAGCGTTAAAATAACCCGCAAAATCTTGGAACGACTTTTACGAGTGAATTCAATATTTAAACGTGCAACCGTAGTTATTTTATTGTCCTTAAATAATTTATGTTCATGTGCATGCATGTGACTAGGAGATGTATGAAAATGGTAGTGCAAGGTAGAGGGGAAGAGGTCGACCGAAGAAGACATGGATGGAGTGTGCGAATGACGATATGAGAGAGAGAGAGAGAGAGGAGTGAGTGTTGAGATGACGGCTGATAGAAGAGAATGGAAGAGAAAAATTTGCTGTGCCGACTCAACCTAGTGGGATAAGGTGAAGTAAAAGAAAAAGATGCCGCTGATATGTTGTACATAGTAAAGTACTTAAAGCAAGATAAGCCTTTTTAATTCCTAATAACAATATTTTCAACCCGAAATGACATACATTATAAAAATATATATTTTTATAATGTATGGATTTCGTTAACTTTGTTCTTATGTTAAAATTAAGTATTGATGTAATTTTAAAATTTAATCATTTACTTTAGTTGGTAGCGGCTTGGGGCGGACCGTATAATCGTATTGAAAAATCGTCAATCGTCGAAGTTCTACGCCTGAGGAAACCAAAAGTTTCGTTTACTTGGGATAAGGCGAGTATCAATTTATCATTTAAATTAACATTTGGAAACTCATTTCGATGGACATGACCGGCGCAATACAACGCAGGTAAACTTTCCGGAAACACAGGAAGTCGGCATCGGAACGTTACTTCGATAAGGCTATGCGTCATGCAGTAATGCGTTTCGGTTTGAAGGGTGGGGCAGCCGTCGTAACTATACTGAGACCTTAGAACTTATATCTCAAGGTGGGTGGCGCATTTACGTTGTAGATGTCTATGGGCTCCAGTAACCACTTAACACCAGGTGGGCTGTGAGCTCGTCCACCCATCTAAGCAATAGTAAAAAAAAATCGCCATATCGTTGCCGCCGCTGGCTACTCCCCGAATCCTGATCACGCAGGATTCAGTCATCGTCGACGCCCTAGACACGTTCCTACGAATCCATCAGATCCAATAACCTTTGCAATCGATGCCTTCAGCTCTAACACTAGGAGCAGGCTTAGGGACCCCGGTAACCATACTCGTCGAATTTGACAAAGAGTTTGACGTGTAACCTAACCAACTCGCTGCAATCACGCATCAAATCGCTGAGTTTCTCGCCGGATCTTCTCACCGGGTCGCGATTCCGATTCGGTAGTAGATTCATTCGCGAAGCAGCTGCCCTTGAGTTGTTAGGTCTCCTTTGGAGGCGCTCGGGCAGCTGTTAGCAAATCCCACCCCTCCTGGCTCAGCCTTTGCTCCCCACCTGTCCTGGTGGAACTGGAGAGGCCTCCGGGCCATCAGTAATAACTCAAAAAAAATACTAAACTTATTACACAGTGTAATTAATATTTATCAAATTTGGTTGTTTTGGATATAAAAACAAATAGATCGATGATATTGTTTTTTGTTTGGTTCGTTTCCCTAATTATCTTGAAATTGTCTCGAGTTGCTGGTTTACACAAAGGCCAAAGGGAAAAAGGTTCAAGTGCAAATGCGTGGATTTTTAAGCGCTCCCGTATTGATTTAAATGTTTCTGCTACAAAGGCAACGAATTCTGATTGACAAAAATATTTTTTGTATTCATTGATAGTATTACTATTACTGTTAAACATCTTTTTTATTAATTTGAAAATGCGTTGGTGAGTGGAAGCTTCTTCTGATTTGCCTCTAACGTTCCCGAAATCTATGTGCTTATATTTTTCGTAAATTTGTCTTATTTTTCACATTTTTTTGTTTTTATTAAGTCATTTTAAATATAAATTTGTTCAATAGGTGGTCTGTATGCAGACAATGATCTTTGAACTGGAGTTGGTGCGTTGGCGTGCGAAGTCCACGAGTGAGGCGAGACGAGGGTCTCAGGGTGCCCGTTCCATATTATTAAGGGGACCCATTTATCTACTCGAAGAAATTGACGCCCTCATCTTCTTATGCAGTCCCATGTATGGTTCAGATATGTTTATTTTAACAGTCTTCTGGAAGAATCTGATTGCTAATGAATTCAACCATTAAAATATTACAAAATATTGCGTTTATCATATTACTAGCCGTACTCGTCCGCTTGGCTGGGAATTTAAAATTAACATTATTATTTATTGTCATTATTATTAGGGAGTCCAACACTTATATAAATATTAGCCTATCTATTAATTACATGTATTTTCTACATGGATACCAAGCTTCAAGTCAATCGGATGCACGGTTCAGAAGTTGTAACGGAACATCCGTAAAAACCACTGTAGATTTATAATACATAAAATCAGATATTTATAATCAGCTTATTTTTTGAAAAAGTTAAAGTATTAATATAATAATCACTAACTATATAATTTATTTAAATATTACTTTTTCAATCGGTACTTAGCGGTTAATTACTTTTCTTAGATTATTCTTTAGTCCACCTGATGATTATTTGGAAGATATCGGTTTTAGTCAACGCCAATTCTTTTAATTGTATATGATTTAAAGTTTACTTTAAAATAAAAGTTATTAAAACGAATTTACATTTCAATCCAGTAGATCAATATTATAGTTAAGAAAACTTTGAAAGCCTTTTTTTAATTTGTTAGGTAGTTTCAACTTATGTGCAATGTACAGTTATTTATTATTCTTATAATAATTTCCAGCTTCAATGATCTAGAGGAAATCCGGCAAGCAGGCCTGTACGTCGCCGATATGAACGGACACGGACTCTCTAAGGAGATGCTCCTAAACGGTTGGCAGCATCTCTCCAGACTAGAGCTACTGTTCGAGAAAGCGGAGACCCGATGTTCGTCTTTGGAGAAATCCTGTAGGCTACTGGACCAATGGAAGAAGAGAGGCGATCAGTTGTTATACTCCATGATACCGAAGGGAATAGCTGATCATTTGAGAGCAGGACGAGATCCGATGGCTGCTTGTCAAGTTAGTGATTAAGGCCAAATCTATAGAAGCATATTGACACTAAATCTATTGAAAACATATCGCACATACGATGCTACCAAGTCACTTATGCAATTTTTATTAACACTGAACTGAGTATGAGAAAATACATTTTTATACTTATTAGTTATAGTGAGACAAGAGAGATGTTTGCTTTTACTGATGTAGTTTGTAGTTTAAATAAACTACTCAAAACAAAATAGGGCCCACTCTAAATTAATCTCGAATTTCGTCTAAAAAAAATGGTTTGGTAGTAAATAGTGAAGTTAAACATTTCGAAGTATTGTTGACATGTTTATCTAACGTTATCAATGTTTCAAGTCAGAAATTAAATGGTAAGTTGACAAAAAAAGTGAAGTAGTTTCTATAGCCTAGCAGAACTATTTATGAATTATATAATAAGATGTTGAATATTCCAACGTTTCTCCTGAAAAATTACATAATTTGCTTAAGTGACGTTATCGCACCGTAGGTATATGCGATATTTATACCGATTTCGGTATTAATACCGAAAATCAAATAAATCAAGAATTCGATAATCTCATAGCACGTAGGAATATTTGGTTGATCTTGAAGATACAATGTAATTTATCACGCTGCGGTAGGCAGCGGCTTGGCTCTGCCCCTGGCATTGCTGAAGTCCATGGGCGACGGTAACCACTCACCATCAGGCGGGCCGTATGCTCGTCTGCCTACAAGGGCAATAAAAAAAAAAGCTTACCAATTATTCCAGAACTCGAATCAGATCTAATTAATAGCGTATAATAATAATTAATTAATAGCAGCGTTCAAGAAATATGTTAAAGTACACTATTTATCCTATTACTATATTAAATAAAAGTGTATAAAATATATTTTTATAATGTATTATAATATAAAGTAAGTAGTTTATATGTGTGTGTATTGGTATGTATATTATTATATATTGTTTTGTATCTTATAATATGTATATATTATTATATGTAATGTTTACTGTATGCCACTAGGTTGGTGTTCCTAATTCTTGTTTCCTTCTGCGGGCCTACTGGAAGAGATTTCAACATGAAATAATTAGTGCCCTTGTACTCTGTATCCTTATTATCGTGTTTCTTCTAACAGTTGTGTGTACAAAATATATTAAATAAAATAAATAATATTTCAGGCGTTCGAATCTGTGACGATAATATTCTGCGGAGTCCAGGTAGCAGAGGCGGGGACTCGTGCCGACGTCATGCAGACCGTCGCTTATATTAACGATGTGTATTCGAGGATCGACCGGCTCCTGGATACTCATCGAGTTTATAAGGTAGCCAACACCTCTTTTACTGGTGGTAGGACCTCTTGTGAGTCCGCGCGGGTGGGTACCACCACCCTGCCTATTTCTGCCGTGAAGCAGTAATGCGTTTCGGTTTGAAGGGTGGGGCAGCCGTCGTTACTATACTTGAGACCTTAGAACTTGTATCTCAAGGTGGGTGGCGCATTTACGTTGTAGATATCTATGGGCTCCAGTAACCATTTAAAATCAGGTGGGCTGTGAGCTCGTCCACCCACATAAGCAATAAAAAAAATATAAAAAAAACAACAACAACGAAACGAATGGCTTAATGTTCAGTGTGCTTAGTGCGAGTTCTTTAACGTTCTCGTAACGTAATAGTATATTGTGCACCAAAGGAGAAAAGTGAAGGGATGAGATATGCTACTTTTTTCCCGCGGTGCACATACTATTTTTTCTCCTACCAGGCCGAAAGATCGACATTGTAAAAAACTTAGCACCCGTGGAGTACCGAGCCGGGGTACAGGGGCGAAGCTCTAGCGAGGAATGGGGGGCCGGGCCCTCTCACTCATAAAAAAAAACAATTTAACTGTTTTTTAATTTTTAAATAAACTACTACTAATTAAATAAGAACTGTCTGATGAACTCATCTTTGTTTAATATTTGACTATTAAATTTTATTGCCTTTTGTTTATTTCACTTTTACACTAAACACAATATTGCAAATTACCCGAGCACAACAATGGCGGCGAATTTTAGGTGCGTGAGAGCAGACGTAGACACTAACGCGCATGCGCACTTGTCAGTACCCAGGGAGGAAAAGTTACACTTTCTTTCCTGTACAGCGGGAGGAAAACCGAACTTTCGGCGTAGGTAGGAGAAAAAAGTTAGCTCATATTTGCATGGAATGGGATCGTTTGCCTACGTTTGCCGCTAGGGGCGCTGTTCCAACTGCATACATAATTGACTTAACTTTTACACTATCGAGAACGGTAAAAAACTCGCACTAAGCACACAGACCTCCTTTGTACATCACATTATTACTGGTAGGACGTCTTGCGAGTCCGTACGGGTAGGTACCACCACCCTGCCTATTGAAAAAGCGCGCGAAAATGGCGCGAACGTAAACAAGTGAACCGCGTATTTTAAATCATTAAAAATAGTTTTAATGAATAATAAGACACAATTTATAGTAAAATAGAATATATTTGTGCTAATTCTCGTGGATAAGTGTTATCTCTTCAAAACAATAAGTGTTAGACTTTAAAACCTATCAAAACCGAGTGCAAAACAGTGACTATAAAATATCAATTAACTATAAGATTTAAGTGATAAATACCATGATAATACCTGCTGAAAACAATCACAAACTAATAAGACGATAATTAGCAGTGTTAAATTCTTATAGTGACTTTCATATTAAACATTTAATTTTAGAAACAAAATTGTAAACAGTGCGCGCGCAAGTCATTCAAAGTCAAAAATTTGAAATACCTAGGCGTCCTAACGAACATTTGAGAGTTTTGCGTAACAGAACCATTTCGCTACTATTTTTGTAGTGAATGTAGCTTGTAGTGAAGGGTGTCACGGGTTTGTAACCGAGTTTCGTGCATGCTAGTTTGTGACTTTTATGAATTCTTATGAACAGTTTTTATACAAATAAATACCTCATAAAGTGCCGTTTATATTGCATGGCGCTTGTGACATTTTTTTCCGCTAAGCTTCTAAGCGCTTTATTGAATTTTTGCTTTTCTTTTTTATTCATCGTTTTATTTATAAATTAACAATAACAATGCCTCTTCAAAGAACACCAACTACATCTGCAAACGAATATGTAACTCTTCGTCGTCACAGGACCCTTACAAATGATTCACTTGATCTTTCCTTTGGATCGACAACTTCGGAAATAGAAAGGCATAGCCCACTAGACCTGGATCTGCAACTGGACTTGTCTACTCGTTATCGATGTGACATAGAAGAGCTCAAGAAAGAAATATTTCAACTAAAAAACGAATTAGTAAATGCCTATGAAGAAATAAACAAATTGAAAGAAAATATGTTGCAAACAAATAACAACGACTCAAAAATATTACATTCAGAAACAAACCAACAAGAAAAACAAGTTATTCGAAAGAAACCGAAGAAGAAAAAGTCCCGACATAATAATATTAGAACGTCATCACCTCTCTCGGCAATAGGTAACTCCAGTTGTTTTGAGGCATCGACCACAGATGACGACACTGTTATTGAATCTAATAAATCAGCGATTGAAATCGCGAACGAGCGAAATCCACCTGATACGCAAAATAAATTAAAAACCACGCCATCTATGGAAACGATGTGCAACCAACAACTTTTGAACCTAATTAATAATAAACATAAACATACTTTACAGCACCTCTGTAGCTCAGTTACAGGTGGGACCGCTATTTCAACTCAACGTAATCTTAATAATAGAATAAGCTCTAACAAAATTTGTATTATAAGTGATAATAATGTAAACAACATATTGAAAACAGCTGAGTATACCTTCACAAACTCTAAAATAATACATTATTGTTTAACAAATGCAGGAATAACTGAACTTTTTGTAAATTTAGAATTAAAACTTGTCAACTATACTTTACAAGATTACTGTATTATTTTCTTAGGTACAAAAGACTTTGAAATGTCTTTCAACTATGAAAAATTAGTAGAATACATAAAAAATAAATTAGAAAAAATAACTCATACTAATGTTATAATATGTTCCCCAACTTNCAGAGTACGTATTTAAAGCACAAAAGAAATGTGTGCGTGCTATAGCAAACATTCATGTACCAGACTCATGTAAGCCTTTCTTTCAAAAGTTTAAAATCATGACTTTTACATCGTTATATATTTATGAGGTAGCGATTTTTGTCAAAACGAACAAACATCTGTTTGCAAAACCGCAATCTGTTAGGAATACTTTAAAGATCTCTTCGCTACCTCATAGAACTGCCCTTTATGACAAGAGTTTTTTTAGTATGTCATCAAGAATATTTAATAAACTACCAATAAAAATTTTGAAGACAGTAGATTTACAAGATTTTAAGCAAAAATTGCAAATATTTTTAATAGATAAGGCTTACTATAGTATGTCAGAATATTTAGACGATAACTTTAGATAATTAAGATGATAAAGTAGAATAATTTAAGTTTTATTTTTTATTTTTATGTAGACTTACACCTAATATTTGTACGCTTTACTAGCAGGACATAGTCATACATTTATTAATATTAGCTTATTAATCTTTGTTAAACTATGACCACAAATAATAATAAAATAAATAAAATAAATAAATAAATAAATATTTCTACCGTAAAGCAGTGATGCGTTTCCGTTTGTAGGGTGAGGCAGTCGTTATACTGTGAAAACTGAGATCTTAGAACTATGTACATTATATATATCTCAAGGTAGGCATTCGTAGAATATTGTTAGGTATATTCTTCAAGCATGTACGGTTGGCTGTTAGAAAGCGTACAACATTTCATTGTGGTAAGTATTCGATTAAAATAGCATAGCATAGATAATAAAAAATAGCATATTATTTAAAATAGCATAGACTATAAAAATAAAGCTTTTAGAGGTATGTATTTAATTAATAAATTAATAATTTATTTAAGCATTAATGCATTTCGGTTTGAAGGGTGGAGCAGCCGTTGTAACTATACTTGAGACCTTAGAACATATCTCAAGTTAGGCGGCGGCATTTAAGTTGTAGATATCTATGGGCTCTGGTAACCACTTCACACCAGGTGGGCCGTGAGCTCGTCCACCCATCTAAGCAATAAAAAAAATTACTATTATGCTTTTTTTTGCAGGTGGAGACAGTAGGAACAGTGTACATGCTGGTGTCCGGAGCGCCCGAGCGGCGCCGGGCTCATGCCGCTTCTGCCGCCAGTGCCGCGCTCGCAGTCTGCCGCGCCCTGCCCGCGCTCACTATAGGTAACTTGCATCTTGTACTGTCATAGGTACTGCACCACTGCTGCTTTATAAAGCTCAGGAAGGAATTAATTAGTTTGACAGTAATCAGTCACACTGAATTTCACGTCACATCTTCCCGCGATTTCAATCCAGTATATTCAGCTAAGCACTGCTCATGCTAGGATTGTGTTAGTAAATTCTCTCAAGTTGAGCCCGTGAGCTCGCCTACCCGTCCGGGGCGTAGCTAGAATAGCCCTAGCTACCAACGATTAGGCAGGGAAAAATAAATTCGTGTATTGTGGTGACTTGACCGACATATGGTTAAAGTAACTTTATTTACTAGATAAATGTCAGTATTTCGTTGAAATTACATATTAGTTGATGCCCGTGTTGGCTTCGAATTTAAATTATACAAGTCAAGAAGAAGAAGAAAACCACGATATCACACACCGCAACAGAATTTTCACTTTTATTTTTATTTTTTTCTCTTTTTTTTATTGTTTAGATGGGTGAACCAGCTCACAGCTCACCTGGTATTAAGTGGTTACTGGAGCCCATAGACATCTACAACGTAAATGCGCCACCCACCTTGAGATATAAGTTCTAAGGTCTTAGTATAGTTACAACAGCTGCCCCGCCCTTCAAACCGAAACCTATTAACGCTTCACGGCAGAAATAGGCAGGGTGGTGGTACCTACCCGTGCGGACTCACAAGTGGTCCTACCACCAGTAAAAATACAATTTCAAATTTCACGTGCATCAAGTTTCACGCGCACCATTTTTATTTATTTACTCAATTTATTTTTTACCACAGGAATACATTCCGGTCCGTGCGTCGCGGGAGTTTTGGGGTTGAGGCTTCCTCGTTACTGTCTTGTGGGAGACACCGTGAACACAGCGAGTAGAATGCAAACTTCTTCTGAGGCACGTATTTAACACATGTTTATATACATTTCTTATCAGTTTATATCTTGTTCTTGCTCTTATACTACTTCTTATCTTATTGTTACGCGCTGGGGTTCGGGATAAATAAAAATTCTACCGAATTACAAGTTAACACTTTATTAGCACTTAGAAAACTTAAAACACTCAACAAACACTTTAAAACTCTCAATTCGCTTCTTCCGCTTCGCTTCAGGTGAACCGTTCGCTGTTTCGCTTCGAGTGGTTTCGATTACTAACCGACTGCGTGCCATCTCTGTAACGCTTATATAGCCGATACCACAACCCTAGCATTATCGAGAACATTCCACACATCTCTAGTATTGTGTTTCCGCTGTCTGACAATAAATGGCGTTGTACTCCACGAGCGTTCTAGGTGCTACTAGGTCCTTCGGTATTCGTTCGACTATTCGGCGATAGATGGCGTTACTCTTACCGGCGTAACATTATTATATTGAACAAGATTCTTACACTTATTCCGCATTACGTGTGGTCAACATGTCATGTTATCTGGCATTTGGCAGGATTTGGCAGGAGTTTCACGAACGGCCCTCTGCCTAACATCAAGCCTCCTCGAGTTATCTTACTAGTATATATTTCGCACGAAAACACACTTTATTAATAAAATATGAAGCTCTTACTGGTGGTAGGATGTCCTGTGAGCCTGTACGGATTCGTAATCACTCTACCTATTTCAGCCCAGATGCAGTAATAGATCTCGGTTTTAAAGGTGGAAAAACTCTACAATTGCGTTCAATCTTAAGTCTTAAAGTTAATAGAGGCATGTTGTGATGTCAATGAGCTTTACAAATATTAAACAAACTTTTTCATTATTGAATTTTCATCAATTTCATGATTGCTTACAACGCACGAATGCTTTATTGCGAATCAACTCATAGACACAGCCCACTGAGTTTCTCGTCGGATCTTCTCAGTGGGTCGCGGATCCGATCCGGTGGTAGATTCTGCGAAGCGCTGTTCTTGATAGGGCTGGTGTTAGGAAAATCTTTCAGGTTGAGCCACTGAGCTCACCTATCAGCTGTTTTAGCTGATATATCCCCTTAGGCTATCAGTGAATGAGTAGGGACATTAAAAAAAACCATTTTGTGCTACCTACCTATGAAGGCTCACCATGCACCTAATCATGTGTTTATGTATTTTTAATTTTAACAATTGTTGTAGCCGGGGCGGATCCAGATCTCCGCTACCACAGCGGCACAACTGCCCGCGGGAAGGTTCAGGCTTCGTCCTCGAGGTGTTATCAAAGTTAAGGTATTGTGATCCTATGATGACCTATTTCTATAAATATACGTATAATTCTTCTGTCCGTGTGTATTTTTTTTATAGCTTAGATCGGTAGACGAGCTCACAGCCTACCTGGTCATCAATCATCATCATGATTGATGACGAGTTTACAGCCTACCTGGTGTTAAGTGGTTACTGGAGCCCATAGACATCTACAACTTAAATGTGCCACCCACCTTGATATATAAGTTCTAAGGTCTCAGTATAGTTACAACGGCTGCCCCACCCTTCAAACCAAAACGCATTATGTATGATAGTGTACTCCTCCTAAATGACTGATTTTTTTTTGTGTGTGTTCGAGTTGATTCGAGAATGATTTAGATTAAAAATTCGTTTCACTATAAAAAAACGTATATTTTTTTAAATAAATTTTTCAATCTTTCTGATTTAATACGTTTTTACAGTGTGCTTAGTGCGAGTTTTTTAACTTCCCGATCGCGTTAAAGTTAACTCGAAATCGTATGGATTTCGAACAGCTTCCCTTCGTTTGCCGCTAGGGGCGCTGTTACAATAATATTTTATACCATAATAATTATTAATATTAGAAATGTGTGAGTGTTATAGAATTGTGATTGTTTTTTTTACGTCGAAACGTATTGCAACGGATTGATGTGCTTTTTAAAAAGAAATTGTACTCAGTCAGGGAAGTGACAGACTACTTTTTTTTACTTAGATTAATGGACGAGCTCATGGTCCACCTGGTGTTAAGTGGTTACCTGAGCCCATAGGCATCTAAAACGTAAATGCGCCACCCACCTCGAGATACGAGTTCTAAGGTCTCAGTATCCGGAAACTACACTGTTACACCTTGAGACATTAGATCGAAGTCTCATTGGTACATTGCCTATCCCACTATTCAAAGCTCAGCGCAAAAATACTTCGCTGCAGAAATTGGCAAAGCAGTGGTGTGAATCTTTACATATAAATAAAATTGGAGTGTCTGTTTGTAATATTGAAATAATCGCTTTTTACTACATGCGCATGAATACGGTACATACACCAAAATAACATTTTTTACAATTTTTGTCTGTTTGTCTGTCTGTTTCTTCCGGCTAATATCTGGACCGGCTGGACCGATTTTGATGAGACTTTTACTAATAGCTTATGATATAAGAAGTAACTTAGGCTACTTTTTTTAGACTAGCTTCGCCCCGCGGCTCGTGGATCGCTAGTCTACAATAAGCCTTACTTACCACTGGTGTATTAAGATTGACATAAATCGTCATTTCATTCACAATAAACCAATAATTGGTGTTATTCCAGGGTAAGGGCATGATGGAAACGTTCTGGTTGGAAGGAGAGATCGAAGAAGAGGAACAAGACGAGGCTTTGCAGCTGTTCTCGGCCTTATGCGGAGACGATTAATGGTTAAATTCCAATGGCACGTTTCGAGCTTCGAAGGATTCTCCTCCGGCCGATCTGCGCTAGTACTAGTACTTTCTAAGCTTACGATTCGAACTACATTCTTAACTATACATATAAATAAAAATGGAGCGTCTATTTGTAATATTGAAATAACCACTTTTTACTACATGCATATGAATGTATATACACCAAAATAACATTTTTTACAATTTTTGTCTGTCTGTCTGTTTGTTCCGGCTATATATAACATCGCGGGACTCAGCTAGTCACACATAAATATATTGTGTTCACAATATATTATTCTTTACTTATAAACTTTTGATCTTCATTAAATAAGTTAGGTACCAAAAAATTTTCTATAATAAGGCAATAGCCTTAAAACAAACTGAACCCTTTTTTTTACGTAGATTATGCGTTCACTAGCTCTAGGATCATTTAGCGTCGATTGCTTTTTGTCGTTAGCTTATTCCTTCTATCCATGTAACCATTGGTTTAGCGTTTGTTATTGAATTCGGTAAGGTCTTGTGAGTCCGGACGGGTAGGTATCACCGCCCTGCCTATTTCTGTCGTTAAGCAGTAATGCATTTCGATTTGAAGGGTGGGACAGCCGTTCTAACTATACTGAGACCTTAGGTCCTTAGAACATATATCTCAAGCTGGGTGGCGCATTTACGTTGTAGATGTCTATGGCCTTCAGTAACCACTTAACACCACGTGGGCTGTGAGCTCGTCCTACCATCTAAGTAATAAAAAATAAATAATTAAAAAATCATACAGCACCACTAAGCGATAATCGCAAGAAAGCACATCCAAGCCTCACTAGAGATAAGTAAAACCAAAGACAAAATTCTATTCATGATCATTTATTTATTCAACATTTGAATTAAATTCGACTTTAAAATATATTTAATTTTTTTTAATAATATTATATTTTTGTTAATTATTGCAACATTTTATACATTATATAGTCACAATGAAATACATTTTTCTCATATATCATGTTGAGTAGATAGTATTTAAGCTTATTTCTAAATAATCTTCTAATTTGTTCTACGTAGAACAAATTTTAAATTGATATAAAATTTAGAAAAAATATAACAATTGCATTGAAGTGAAGAAATTAAAGCTAAATAATATATTTGTTTTTTAAATGATTCAAAAAAAAAACACAAATTAGAAAATAAATACTAAATTTATCAACAAATCAACGTTTGAATTTCTTTCAAACCCTTTAATAATATATTATTGATGTTTCTATTATTTTATGTACAAGATAATGCTGTACACAAGAAATATTGTATAGATTAGATTTTTTTTTATAGCTTAGAGGTGTGGAAGAGCTCACAGCCCACCTGGTGTTAAGTGGTTATACTGAGCCCATAGACATCTAGAACGTAAATGCGCCACCCACCTTGAGATATAAGTTCTAAGGTCTCAAGTATAGTTACAACAGCTGCCCCACCCTTCAAACCGAAACGCATTACTGCTTCACGGCAGAAATAGGCAGGGTGGTGGTACCCACCCGCGCGGACTCACAAGAGCTCCTACCACCAGTAAAAAGTTTCTTCATAAATGTATACTGGTCTGTTTATAAATTAACGATCACACTATAATAAGACTTGTAATTGGTACGTTGGCACTGAGGTACATTGGGACGGTTAGATGTCTAATATTGATAAAATAAAGTTTAAACTAATTGAATTATTTTCATTTAATTATACTCGCCTTTATTATTTTCATTTAATTATACCAGACGTTTCGAATTAGTTTCATATATCGAGGGGAGAAAGGCTGTTTCATTTAAGAGACATTTTTACAACTTTACAGATTAAAATTTAAAGTTTAAAATATTTTTTAACTTTTTTTTACATATCGTTCCCAAAATTAAGTTTAATTTTTTATTATTATTTTTTTTTTAAATATCTTTACCAAAAAGTCTTCTTCAGCTATTTGAATGGGTATACTTAATTGAAGTTCAATTAAAAATATCAAAATGTTCATGCTTATACCAAATAATACGCATCTTTAATTACAAAGGTACATGTCGCGTATTAAGCGAAATTACGCTTAAACCAAACAGCTTTTTACCCCTCGATGTAATTGATAACATCAGAATCGATTTTCTTTGAAGTCTTTTTTTAAATAACATGTACAGAAATACGTTTTTGCTTGCGATTCTTCCGAGTAATTGCGTACAATAGATTCAAGAAAACAATGGCTAATAGTTTATGCATTTGCACATACATTTGTATCGGCAATTACTATTACGTGTTTTTTTTTTATTACATATAAAAAAAAACGATCTGTGTCGAATTAAAATGTACTCTCTGCGCTCGTCCCTATTACGAGTAGGTATTTTATGTGAAAATCGATCGGAAGCCAGCTGCGTGGACTCAGTGCCGGCATGAAAATAAAACACTTCGGCTGACCCAGGTCGTGCCGTGGGACTAGTCAGTAAGAAGTAATTTGTGTCTTTATTTAAGGCTGTATATATCTAATTCTTCTTACGTTTTTATATTCAAACAAATTCACTGAATTCAGATTAACTCAAACAAATCTCAATGATTTCTCTTGTTAAATAATTACCACTATTATTTCAATTACAATTTTATTTTAAATACTTGTGAAAAGCTGCCGTAAGATATAAATTATTTGTGATAACTATTTTTTTCAACGCAATCTGTTATAAGGTAACCACTATTTATTCCTTTATTTATCGAAAGAGCAATAAATTCGTATATAAATATATTCAACTTTCAAAAAAAAATCTAAGCAAAAAATACTTTACACAATTGATTTACAATTCTAGAGGACACACGTTCCGATAGAGATTTATCTCGAATAAAAAATATATCAGACGTACTGTTACTATTATTACTAATATGATAATTTATAAAAATGCTTATATAATGAAATAAATAAGTGTACATGTAAACAATTTGTTTTATTTACATTGTAAAAAGCATAGTTGTACATAATTATTAAAATATCGAAAACTTAACAACATATAAACTTAAAATTAAATAGCGAGTTGATTACAACGTAAATAGATAATAAATTTTACATTTTAATCACGTACATACGTAAAAATATTCAATAAATCGATTTTAAACTGTAGACACGATTAAAAACACTTTTACGGTTTAATCGCGGCAGTTAAAACAAAATTTAAATATTGACGAATAACGAACCTCGGTCTTACTTGACCACGAAACCTGTAAAACATTTGATACGTTACAAATAATATAGGCGAAAATAATAAACTCGTGATTAAGCCGTAAAACTTGTTTTAATTATGTATATCGAAGAATCTAAAGAAATCAACTAAGTCTCGTAAACCGAAGAGAATATTAACTATAGCTTCACAGCTGCGTTTTTTTTTATTATATTCAAAATGTGTCTCACATAAAAATATTATAAATAATTCGTTCTCTAAATATTGATTTAAAAAAAAATATATTCTAAAATACCTTCAATAACCATCATGTAAACATTTCATAGCTCGACGAATAAGTACTTCACATATACAGTACGTTACGTACTCAATGCTATTTGTGAATGGTAACCGAATCCTTCAGTCTTAGTGCGATGAGGGAAATCCAAAACTTATTACGACGCCCGTGTGCCATCTACATTTACGTGTATTTCTAAATCTAAATATCACATACGAATCGTGGAAAGAGTGAAAATAAATAAACAAAAGAAAACTTTACGTCTTGCACCGAAAAATCACCTTCAATCTATCAAAACACGTCCAGTATGCTTAGTGCGAGTTTTTTAACGTTCTCCATAGCGTAAAAGTTAACCCAATTTTGTATGCAGTTGGAACAGCGCCCCTAACGGCAAACATAGGCAAACGATCCCATTCCATACAAATATGAGTTAACTTTTACGCTATCGAGAACGTTAAAAAATTCGCACTAAGCACACCGATTAAAGTATCACAACGTGATCTTAGACTAACAAGTACACTTACGTTCTAAGGAATGCGGTTTACAACATACAAATTCGTCTACTTCTTGAAGAGAGCCGTCACCTCCTCGATAGTTCTGTTCTTAGTCTCGGGCAGCTTCAAATACGTGAACACGAAGAATATAATCAGTAGGATCGTGTACGGTATGAAAACGTAGTTCCCCAATGCTTCCGACATAGGAATGAACGTTAGACCCACGACGAAGTTCGCGAACCAGTTAACGAGAGCGCCGACGCTGACGGCCGCGCTCCTGGCTCCCTGACCAAACAACTCCGACAGGATCATCCACGGGATCGAACTAGGTCCGACGCCGAAGAACGCGACGTACAAGAATGTGAATATCACGGCGAATATACTCATCGTCGTGTTGTTCTCGTACGTGAAGAACGCGATCGTCATCAGTATAGAGAACGCTGTCATGCCGCCGAGACCGCACAGCTGCAGTGTCCGTCGGCCGAGTCGGTCCATAAGGGGTATCGACACGAGGGCCATCACGAAAAGAATGCTGCCCACACCGATCACAGCTAACCGGGCGTCTTCTTCAGACAAACCGGCTTTTACAAATATCGTGGAGGAATAGTACAATACCGCGTTGATTCCGCCCAACTGTTGGGATAAATGCATCACGATACCAATCACGAGGGGTATCCTCAGGGCTGGGGTCGTGAACAAATCTTTCACGGAGAACTTCTGCTCTTCCCTGGCCGCTTGATCTTCAAGGTGCATATCGTTAATTTCGTTTTCTACATCGCTGCTGCCTCGAATTTTAGTCAAGGCCACTCTCGCTTTCTCTTCGTCGTGGGCGCATAGCAACAAATACCTTGGTGATTCGGGCGCGAACGGCAGCATAATTAATTGAATGGCAGCCGGAACGACCGCTAATCCGAGCAACAACGGCCAGCCTTCGTCGCTACCCAAAATCACATCAATACCCAAAATCTGGCCACAGGTCATGCCGAATCCCACAGCTAATTGGTTTACGGTGCCGAAAGCGCCGCGCATTCTTACCGGAGCTATCTCGGACACGTATGTAGGCGAGGCCGTCGTTGCGAAGCCACAGTTGATTCCAATAAGGAATCTACCAATGATGAGCATTTCAACTGAAGTCGCCAATTTACTGAAACCCATAAAAGCTGCTCCAATAATACCGAATGCTGCGTTATAGAGCAAGGCTTTCTTTCGTCCCTGAGTATCGAGCATCCAACTGGCAAGTGGACATCCAATCATGCCTCCTACGGCGAATATGCTCACGATAACACTAAAAATGAGCGACGGCTTCGCTTCGTAATTATCACGTACGAAGTTCTCTATGAATTTTCTCGGGGCATTGATGACGCCGGTGTTAAAACCGAATTGTAGCATTCCCAAGACGGCCGCGCTCACCGCGTACAGCAGTGCCCCCGTTGTACCACCGCTCGACATCTTTGCAGGACGAGACAAGGGACCTGAAATGAGAAAAAAAATCTAATTTAATTAATACTGCATATGCGTTACAGTCTCCCGACTCGCTAAAAGACGATTGCGCGGTATTCAACCATTACCAGACCACTACACTACTACAGTCCACTACAGTCGTCCAGATAAACCGTAGTGGTCCCGCAGTAGTCGAAATTCGAATTTCGACTACTGCGGGACGGTGATTAATTAAGATTATGAGTTTGAACATGATTACGGTTCTATGGTCAAAGACTATTTATACTTCTATAATCACAGATTTCGCCAAGACTAGTTACACTATAGAAAAATAATATTAAAGAGTTACAATATTAACCTATTCTCAATTTGACAACAGACTTTAAGCAATAACAAAAGTTTGACAATACACAAATAATATATGTATATATTGTTATGTGTGTGTGTCAAATACATGGTAGTGTGTGTAATATTTTTTTATTGATTTAATGTACATATGTCTAATGCATAATTTAAAAAAAAATTGCCATCTGCACTTCTTCTCTATATTCTCTATCAGTGTGGGAAGCCTCATACGTCCGCGCAATTTCATAAAAAGGGGTACAAAAATTTTTGCTTCACGTATTAATATATAGATATCCGAAAGAACATACTTGACAAATTTACGATTATTTCCAATATTATTATTAAAAACATTATTATTTGCAATCAAATGTAGCTCTTATAAATGTCAATGTCGGGATCAATTTTATTTAAAAAAGATTATCAGTAGCCTTCTCCGTTGAGTGCCAAGAGAGAACGATAAACCAAATGGCATAATTTGAAACATTGTTTACGTAACTGATATCAACAAAATATCCGTTTTGTTTCTAGATATCAAAGAATTTTAGTACATAATTTTATTTATAAGACACTAACCGCAAGATACCATTTTTGTGCTCTTAATAAGTGAGTTTGTTTTCAACCGAAAGATCCAGAAAATTCAAATCTAAATCGTTTATTTTAACTTAAATGTCACTGAAAACATGCTTGTTGAATTTCAAAACGTTACCCGTGACACATGCTCCAGAAAATTCTACATTTATAACATGTTTTTTTCTTATCGATGAAATATAATAATAGCTTACTTCAAAAAGAAAAAAAAACTCGCGAGCACAAACTATTAAAAAACATCATTTCATACGTGTATGTAGACTTTTTTTTTTTATTGCTTAGATGGGTGGACGAGCTCACAGCCCAACTGGTGTTAAGTGGTTACTGGAGCCCATAGACATCTACAACGTAAATGCGCCACCCACCTTGAGATATAAGTTGTAAGGTCTCAGTATAGTTACAACGGCTGCCCCACCCTTCAAACCGAAACGCATTAATGCTTCACGGCAGAAATAGGCAGGGCGGTGGTACCTACCCGTGCGGACTCACAACAGGTCCTACCACCAGTAATTACGCAAATTATAATTTTGCGGGTTTCACTTTTATTACACGATGTTATTCCTTCACCGTGGAAGTCAATCGTGAACATTTGTTGAGTACGTATTTCATTAGAAAAATTGGTACCCGCCTGCGGGATTCGAACACCGGTGCATCTCTTCAACACGAATGCACCGGACGTCTTATCTTTTAGGCCACGACGACTTCAAAAATACTTAAAAGATTTAAAAAATAAGAAAACATTCGGAAAAAGACATGGTACAAACTTAAAACGATACGTTATTTATTTTACTCGCCTCCTCCATTGATTTCATTCAGAAATAAATAAGTTCTCGCGTGTTAAAACTAATAGCTCAATAACAAAAAATCTTCCAACCGTACAGAAATAACTTACAACACATATGTATTATATTTAATTGACCGATTCAGAAATGACGAGAACAAAATACAAACTTGTATGAATTCTAGACATCAGAATTTAAAAGTGTTTTTTATTCGCTTTTACGTCAGCGGGACTATATTCAACATCAAATATTTTACTACCTAAAGACGTCTGACATTTAAATTAGATTTAGCTTGTTTGATATAAATAAATAAATAAATAATATAATAATATTGGGTACACTGTGCTTCAATGTGAGCAATATAAACAATATTACTACCAAGATTTTGTGTATACTTAAAATATTTCGATCAAATTTTGGGTTTCTTCTCTAAAATCTATACGCAATTATGATGCATTTAGGTGATCTGAAGAAAAATTGTCTCACTACTAAATTAACCGTCAGACTGAGGGGGAGAGAGAGAGAGAGAGAGAGAGAGAAAATAACAATCAGGCTGAAATAAAACGATGTACAAATAAACTAGTTCTTATCAATAAAGGATACAGTATAATTGATCGAATACATGATGATAATCACACTAAGATTTTTTATTAAGCTATAGGAATTTCGCCAAGATATGAGACTTTTCAGAAAGTTTTAGTGATCGGTAAATGAAGAAGCGATCCGTGGTTATTATGCATTAACACACTATAGTCACCAAAGAATCCATAGACACAACCCAGTGAGTTTCTCGTCGAATCTTCTGTGGGTCGCGATTCTGATTCGGTGGTAGATTCAGCGAAGCATTGCTCTTGCTAGGACCAGTGTTAGCAAAACCTCTCAGGTTGAACCTGTGAGCTCACTTACTGGTCCGCAAGTAGTTGGAATCACCCCTTAGGCTACCAACGATTAGGTATGAAAAAAAAAAGCAGCCCGGTTATCTTCTACGGGCTTTAAAATTGACATTTCATTGCCTTAACCTATTTTAAGAAAACGATCGAGCACCTGTTAACCCGGGGCAAGGTAGACTGCTTTAGAGGGCGCGGCAAGTCTATCGCAACGTGGACTGACCAGATCAGTGCGCTTAGTGCGAGTTTTTTAACGTTCTCGATAGCGTAAAAGTTAGCTCATATTTGTATGGAATGGGATCGTTTGCCTACGTTTGCCGCTAGGGGCGCTGTTCCAACTGCACACAAAATTGGGTTAACTTTTACGCTATCGAGAAGGTTAAAAAACTCGCACTAAGCACACAGGACCCTAACCAATTGCTTCATACACGTAAGCCCAAGAAGCGCATCCGAAATAGGGCAGCTAAGTAGCATCGGGATGTAAAACCCGTGACTAAGCACATGATGTTCACATCCACTCTACCCAGAGAGAGATATTAAAGAAGAAGAAGAAGAAGAAGAAAACACAAAATTATCACCAAAAATGCAGAAAACGGATACTTTTTATAGATATACTGACAAACTGATAAAAAACCATATGCCGAACATAGCGTTAAGATTATTATTAATTTCTACAGAAAAAAAAAACTTGTAAAGATAATACATATAACATGACAAACAAGTAATTGTAGTCATAGCAAAGTAGCATATAAAATTTTAAAATATGTACACGACTCACTCACGACTTCTTGAAGCGTACAAGCGTTAGAACAAAACTGGATGTAGTAAAATTTATATCTTTGCTACTTTGAGTTTATCGTTACTGAGATAAGAAACGAGATCTCTAAATGAGATGAAACAAACGGTTGATTGCGATAATGCTTTTAAAATATCGATTGCTTGATAACAGCATAAGCGAATAGACACAATGTAACAGCATGAATACTATCGTCGACTAAGAAACATGAGACAATCATCTGATCGCACTCCAAGCTCTAGTTTTTTTTAATTAGTCGTTATTTCATACCACACATAACGAATTCTGTTTTGAGTACTAGTATCCTCTTCCCTGGGTGGTACTCCTTAGTGGTGAGGGTCGTGACCAACCTTTTGTATCACTTTCTCTCGCTCGATTTTCCTGCAACTGTTTCTATCTCTGGCGGTGTGGGGGGCGTTGCGAAATGTGGAATCAAGAGCGGAGCGGATCTGTATAGTCTAGTCTAGATCTAGTATAGTCTCCTTTTTTATGATTATTTTATTGGCTTATGAACTGAACGATTTCATCTGGTGTTCAGTGGTTACCAGAGCCCACAAGCATCAACAACGTAAATGCCGCCACACAAATTGACACGTAAGTTCCAATTCTCGATTTTGTTTTTTCGAACCTCGCGTATGACATGTCATAAATATAGAGAAACATTATAGAAGGCATTTCGTCTCAGAGCCGGATATTAAAATTATGTTTAGAAACCCAATGCAAATGAAATTAGCGAAAACTGTAGGGTTGAATCTAATAAGCGATGACTGGATCATCTAAAACAGTTACAATAAATACTTTCCATGCAGCCACGTAAAAATACAAATAGAAGCAGTCTTTCCTTAGATCAAAGGATTTCTAATGTTCCATAATAAGTCTAGGGTAATCGCTTATCTGAATATCTGTAAGCGATAAAGATTGTTTACTATTTATTATCTTTGATGGCAATAAAAATAATTAGATAGTCGTTAACCGACAAATAATCATTGTAGGCAATAGCGTTATCAAATTTTTTATTTGTAATAGATTAAATGTTACTCTACAAGAAAATCCTGCAGCTTCGTCTGTATTCAATTTGTAATATTTATATTATACTCGTAATTAATGTAATCCAAGTCAGTCCACAATCTACAATATCTTTTTGCGTCCAAAGCGATACCCTCCATTACTGTCTAAACGAGCATAACCAATGTGTACACTATTGCATTAAAATAACAAATAAATATTATTAACTATTAATAATGCGGGCGCCAAAATGGCATTTGCGAAATGGTAAGAAAAACTTTACGGTACATCCATAAAAACTATTGATAAAGACACGTACCGAGAATTTGACACAGTCGGTACAATTAGCATGACTAATTAACGGATAATAGCTTAATGTTTGGTACCGACCGCAAAAACATCTGTTTCGTTCAGCAATTCTGGAACTACCACTGGCATAGTCAAGTTTTGACTCAACGGCCAATTTAAGATTCAGAAACTACGATAAGAAAGTTTCGAATACATTCCGTGGATAAAATAAACAAGAGATTGTTGTGCAATATATAAACACGAGATGTTTATTCAACAGCACAATTAAGGCATCTGATGTAGGAGGAACAGGAGTAGGTACATACCAGTATTCGCGTTTTGGCGAGGGCTTTGGTCACCAAAAAATCATGTCTTAAGTCTCAAAATTGAGAAATATTGAATAAAAAAGCGCAACCGGCATTCTAGAACAGTTATGGATTGAGTGAAGGAGAGTTCCTTGCTCGGCATCAGCTTTAGCGGGAAAAAAACCGTACCGAATTGTCTTTCGAGAAGTTTCTTTTGTCTTTGGAGGTTTGCAAATGAAAAGACAATTTTAAGGTTATAATGAATATTTGTTTTATGTAGTATTTATATTCAAGCCAAGGCGAGCGTTCGCCGTGACTGGTTTAGCAATTCCAGTCACAAACGACATTCATTTCAACATATAAAATAAAAACAAAACACTATACAATTTTGCCTTGAGATCACTTTGAACATATTTGTTTTTTTTCCTAAAAGACTATTTCTCAGAAACCGTGTACCTGCTGTGTGAATACATTAGAAAAAAAAAACAATTGACACATCCACAAATATTATTATGATGAAAAAAAGTCTTAGTTTCTTTAAAAACATCATCGAATTAAGTCTAAGTCAGTCGCGACACGTACCTTATATGAAATGATTAGCACTTCCACTAACTTTCGATATATAATTAATATAATTTTGTAATAATTTCAACAGAATATCAATACTTTGACGGTTCACTACGGCGGTGTGAAACGCACTGATGGCGGACGTAAGGTCGTCCGAGTGAAACCGCTGTTAAGGTGCAGACACACTGTGGCATTTGTTGATATCATTAAAACTCGAATTAAAATTAAAATAAAAGTTCAGCCACTCTGAGACTAATGAGAAATGAAAAGACATACAAACAAACAAAAATGTTCTTCTTCTATTTCGTGATACATACATAAATTTGTGTTTAGCGGAGGTCGTAGTCTAATATTTCAAAATTTTATGAAAGCGAATTTTAAATACTTATTACTGAAATTTTTCATTAGTATAAAATACTTTATAATTATTATGGTTCGAACAGCACTGTGAAATAGATGTATTATTAGATAGGTACCAAGTAATAAAATTTAAAATTTAACCCTCAATCCAAGACAGTTTGCTTTTAGTTTTAGTTACAGGAAACCTCATTTTGATTACCGAATTCTAGATCTTTCTTGATCGAATCTATAAATATGTACCTGAGTACACATTTAAAAAAACTTTTAGAATAAGTTTTGCTATACTTAGTAATACATAACGACCTACCATCCTTATTCAGCCAAACCTTATCACTAGTATTAGTAATTACAGACCGGATATCGATAAGTTATAATGAATGTTTTTCTTTTGATTTATACATTTTATTGTAATAGCCCTTCACGTACTCTATGCAAAAGTTCATTTTTTCACCTACAACATATTAATTATCATATAAAATAACTATTATCTCAGACTTCAAAAACAACTCACAAAGATAAATGAGAAAATAATCAATTGTACACTCGGATACGAACATAACTTGTGCTCCAAGCTTTACAATCGTAAGAAAAACCAGTTTATTCAAGCACTAACATTGAAGACAATAACAAGACTAAAATTACCTTGCGCGGTCTCATTAATTCCAGCAGACACGTGGCATTTAAATATGTACCTACTCGGATATTTAAATTCACGGCACAGACTGTCTAGCACCAGCTTCTACAAGCATTACTGACCCATCATTCATTCGCAATAGTTTTATCAAAGCCTTATTTCTCTACCAGTCGTGTACCACGGTTCAGTTAAAATTTGTAAAACATAATAGAAAAAAAATACGTTACATTTTGCGATATAAAGTTACTTATGCCTCCCTTCTCCAGTTCTATTTTTTTTTGGTACGTATAAAAGATATACCCGATGTTGCCCGGGCCATGTCTGTTAATTAAGGCTACAAAGCGTATATTGCGCGAAAGTTCATTAAAATCGGTTCAGACATATGTGCGTGATTGAGTAACAAAAATTCAAACACAAAAACTTTCATATTTCATTATCACTGCAAATCTAGCTTCCTTTTCACCTTCCTCATTCCTTTCTTTATCACTAGTGCTGTAAGATTATTCGGCCAAGAAACAGTCGCGTACTCTAATTTTTATAATGATAATAACATCTGGGAACAAATCACGCAGTCATCCGGCCCCAATTTAGGATTCCGTGTTATGGGTACCAGAGACAGACATATACAAGTTTAAACATATAAATATATAGATGATAAACACCCAGCCAAAGAGCAGACAAATCTGTTCATCACACTAATGTTTGCCCGACGTGGGAATAAAACTCACGATCCTTGGCGCAACAGTCAGGGGCTTTAATTACTGCACCACCGATTTGAAGAGACAGCCGTAATTAAACTGGAGACTAAGCGTGATATCTCAAAATCGGCGACTGCATTGACGCTATAGTGCCTTGCCCTATACCTTCCAACACCAGGACCGCGTATGTCTTTCAAATCTCGTTAAAAAACAATAATTTTCCCTGTAATTCCCTGCCTTGATCTAACGGGTGGTATCCAGTTTGTAATTTGTTTTGATCCACAATTTGACCAACCCCAAATTCGTAGACTTTAATCAGCAAATCAATTATCTATTAATCTATCTTCCTTTAAAAAAAATCTATTCGTATCACATGTAACCATTCGTTAAAATATCCGGTTCGACGTAATTTTATGTTTGTCATTTGATAATACAATTTACGCCATTATTGTGACTGTTATTATAAACAGTAGATCATTGTGAATCAATTGTAAACATGCGTCCACATATGTAGTACCGACGTCAGAGGTAAACTTTAGATAGACCGATAGATTCTTCTTCTCTCTCTCTGTCGCCTCACCTGATAAACTTTTTATCCTAAAATTAGATGACATTATGAACACCGCCGATTCTCAAAGATTCACTATCAGCAAGGCTTATTTTTTTTATTAAAGGTATACCAACAGCATACATATTATCCAATAACATAAATCCACTCAACATGACAACGCAGCTCAGTTATGCATGTCATTGAACCTTTAGTACAAACAACATTCAATGAAAACGATAATTACGTAACTCAAATTACATGATGTAACAAATGAATATAAAGTTAGGGTAACCGATTTCGCATTAATTTCTTAATTAACATGAGTATTAAGAACCGTAATGACGCAACAAAGATAATTCTAAACAGAAGCAAAAATACGGGTTATTCTGATTTTTTTATTTAATTCTGAATGTATTTTATTGGTTTAGTATCTAATCTAAATTAAAATTTAGAATCTAAAGTTTAAATGGTTCTTTTTTTAACAGGTTTTTGCTAGCGTGACCCGTATATATTTATCTATATATTTAACGGAATCTTTGAATGTAATTTTAACCAACTTCAAGACGTTCGATTAAAACTCAAAAATTTGCACACGAATATTAAGACTGATGACAACACAATAACTTTATTACTTTGACCTAATTAATATCCTGACCAGGGGCCAAAGGGTAATTTGTATTGTTATTTAAGTTATTATTAATGTTTTTAAGTACAATATACTTCTTCTTATCAGCCCACAGACCTCTTCTTATCAGTCCACTGTTGGACATAGGCCTTCGCCGGGTCGGAACGCGATACACCGCCCACCGGGTTGCCCTTCCATAATATGTTCGGCGACGACAGCGACGACGACAATGCGGACCGCATCGCAGTCCGCAGCCGCCGACGCGCCGACTCTTCCTCCTGGTGCCAGCGCGCTAGAGTGACCGTAGCGTGCGGCGCAGCCTCAACTCCCTTAGGTCGCCCCATAACCATCACCGGGAGGAGACTGCTGGACATAGGCCTACCCCAAGCCTTGCCACAAAGACCGGTTCTGCGCTGCTTGCATCAAGTGAATCCCCGCGAACCTCAATAGGTCGTCGGTCCATCTTGTAGGAGGCCTACCCACACCATGTCTTCCGGTGCGCGATCGCCACTCAAGAACGTTCTACGAGCAATGTGCCCTGCCCACTGCCACTTAACGTCGCCATTCTTTGGGCTATGTCGGTTACCATAGTTTTCCTGCGAATCTCCTCATTTCTGATTTGATCTCGTAGGGAAACTCCAAGAATAGCCCTCTCCATTGCTCTTTGGGTGACCTTGAGCCTTCTCATAAGGCACATTGTGAGCGACCACGTCTCAGTACATCGTATAACGTATCAATAAAAGGATGTCACGACGTATAAATCGTATTCATGTGATTAGTAAACAAAACCGACTGAGCTTCTGACCAGGTAGGTCATCTCAGTGGGTCGCGATTCCGATTCGGTGATAGATTCTGCGAAGCACTGCTCTTGCTAGGGCTGGTGTTAGCAAATTCTCACAGGTTGAGCCCGTACGCTCACCTACCCGTCCGGTCGTAGCTGGAATTGCCTCTTAAGCTACCAGCGAATAAGGTAGGGAAAAAAACTATTAAACGCATACAAATCTGTTATTTTTATTTCTTAAATAAAAGTATTTCCAAGGTCTCTCTGCGAAGAAATACCATAAAATGTATTTTTGTTAATCTGTTTTATCGCAGACTTCTTTTATGAATAGAGAAAATTACTGTCCATAATCTGTTATTTCATTCAATTTGTCGTTCGAATTACAAGAATTATTTTTCAACACAGACACCGTAATAACAAACTGTTCTTTACCATATTTCATGTTTTCGACTACGATTGACTGTAATTAAACTTGTTTTTCTAGTAGAAATTAAAAAAAAAACTTCTTCTAATGATTTTAATTGAAGCGTGTTTACAGAAACTTCGATATCGGATTGACCTTGTGAGTACTGGTGATAAGACCTCTTGTGAATCCGCGCGGGTACGTACCACCGCCTTACCTATTTCTGCCGTGAAGCAGTAATGTGTTTCGGTCTGAAGGGTAAGGCAGCCGTTGTAACTATACTGAGATCTTAGAACTTATATCTCAAGGTGGGTGGCGCTTGGCGCATTTACGTTGTAGATGTCTATGGGCTCCAGTAACCACGTAACACCAGGTGGACTGTGAGCTCGTCCACCCATATAAGCAATAAATAAAAAAAATTATAGTTAGCTTTTGGATTCTGAACTTTATTTCTTTTAGAACAATCAAGTTTGATTTTTTTTAAGGGATTTTATGACCTGGTAACTGAGACCTTTAAGTCATGTCTTATTTTAATTTATATTCATATTTTATGAAAAATGATATTATGGAGTGAAATGAAATGAAGATGATCAATTTGAGACATTAATCAACTGGGATGAAATTAAATGATATGAAATGAGATGATATGGGATGAAATATAATCTCAGTAAAATTGTGGTGATTTACTAAGATTTTTGCAGTGGACTTTTTGGAGGATCCCGAGAAGTTACGTCCAGCGGCTTTGTTTCATTTTCCCACATTTGTGCACTTTCACAGATATTAAACAGTTAATAAACCACCATTTAAACCCGAAGAAACACTAAATAGACAAAACAAAACAACTCACACAACTTCACTCCTCGCGTTCCCGCCAAAAAGTCATTAAGTTTGAAAGACTCCGTAAACAGACTCCGGAATCTCAAAGACTACGGAGGTAGATTAGAAGGAGGTAGGTAGATTAGATAGAAAGCAGATGCTAGATTACACTAAATTTGCATTTAGCTTTGACAATGCTTTATTGCTTGTTAGGATGACGAACTTACGATCCACCTGGCATTGAGTTACTGGAGACCGTGGACACATGCCACGCAGCTTTGAGACTATGTTCCGTCATACAAATCGGGATGCATTTGTGCTTCGTGACGCATTTAGGCAGGGCTGTGATACCTACCCGTAACCTTAACAATACTTAAACGACATATTACAAACTAACGGCCTTCTGGTGTAGTGGTAAGTGACATGGTCACTACACAAGGGGGTCGCGGGTTCGAATCCCGCCAAGGGAAGATATTTGTATGATAAATATAAAATATAATTTCCAGGGTTATGGATGTATATTAAATATATGTATGTGTTTAATAAAAATCTTACATTTATTTCCGTTCTCTGGTACCTGTAACACAAGTTTTTTTTCGAACTTAGTACGGGACCAGTTAACGTGGCGTGATTGTTAGTAAATATTTATTTATATATTATTATCGTGGAAGTTATTTGAGAATGCAGTATAGGCACGTATTTCCTTAGAAAATTTTATAACTGTCTGCTGGATTTGAACACCGTATCGTATCGCTTGACGCGTGCACAGAGTCGAATATAATATGTATGGTTTTTTCATGTTCAATACAACAATTTCTGTTCTTGACCTAATTAATTTTATCTCCTTATTATTTTAATACTTTACATTGTTTAGTTTATCTATGCTTCCTGTTATGCATAGTTTATAGGAAATAGTGAATAATCTTATATCTTCTATATATATATATGTATATAAAAATGAATTGTTGTTCGTGTGTCTCGCTAAAACTCGGGAACGGCTGAACCGATTTGGCTAATTTTGGTCTTGAATTATTTGTGGAAGTCCAGAGAACGTTTAAAAGGTAAATAAATATCAAAATGCTCAAAATATCAAATATCAAATATTTGAAGCTACAAAATGCTGTAAATAAAAATAACAATTTTGTTTTCCCTTTGATGTGTCCCCCGTCGGACGGATTACTTTTGTTTGTTTTAAGTTTATTTTATACAAAAGTTTAGGTATTTTATTTATCGATTGAGGCACTATGAAGTCTGCCGGGTCAGCTAGTCAACAATATTTGCATTCAAATCAATATTACGGTGGCTCATTATTATTTTTTATTCAGTTAAATTCAATAATGTATATTATACACAATTAGAAGTACTACAAATCTGTACCTAAGTCATTTATATGATCTCGATGAAGAGTTATTAATGGCACTCAGGGCACTTGTTAATGGCAATGGAGTTATTAACGGCACTTCTAGGAAGGATTTCTTCAAAGTACCGTCGGTGAACGATAGGTGGCACGCGAGTGTTTTCAACAAATATGTATGTTTCGTGCATTCAGTCGTAGACAGAACGAAGTGTATACCGCATTTTATTATACACGTGAATTATATGTTATACCTTTAAACGAGCAATTCTTGTATATTAATATATACTTATATAATCTGAATCTCGGAAACGGCTCCAACGATTTTCATAAAATTTAGTATACAGGGGATTTCGGGGGCGATAAATCGATCTAGCTACGATTTATTTTCAGAAAATGTTGTTTTATTCGTGTTTTCAATAATCAACTCTTCCCGACATCTATTGGCGAATAATAATACTATTTTTCTTAATTGAGGGCAACTGACCGCTTTAAAGACACAACAAGATGGCGTTACCAAAAAAAAAACATCATTTAGTTTTAAAAAGGCAGCAAACCGCATTTGTCACCGACAAATCAATTTAAAGTTATCAACCCCGGCAAAACCCAAGGAGTAATTTCATTGGTTTTCCCATTTGTACTTCAAAACATTAACACAATAAACAACGACGATATCACAGTCGTATTTTATTTGATACAGAGAATTACAACCTTTTTTTTTCCTTTTCCGGGGCGCGGGCCGAACCTCCTACGAGGTCCCCGCGCATAAGGGGCGCGTGGGGTATGTGAGACTCAACGATCTGCATGGTGTTGTGAGCAGACCCCGGGCCCAAGGATTTTAGGGCCCACCCACTAAACGACTCCCCTGCACTCTTACACCCGACGTCCGATCCCCTCCGAGGCCAGAACCCGGATGAGGTAGGGGGGTTACCGCGGTCAACACTACAACCAGACGGCGCGGCTCACCCTAAGGACGCCCAGCCGACGGAGCCTTCGAGGCGAATCGAAGGCTCTGGGACGTCGGCCGTCTCGGTACGGCAGCCCGTCAGGCCGCCCAGACGGTGCTGCTGGTGTCCCGGAATACCCCGCTGGACCAGAACCAGCCTGCCGGGTCGGGACGCGATACACCGCCAACTGGTCGCTCTATTTACCCCTCGGGGGCGCACTAGAGTGCTGGTAGCGCGCCGCGCGGCCTCTACCCCCTCAGGTCGCCCCTTGAAGAGAATTACAACCTATACATTCCATTTCTTTGTGGGGAAATTTTATTTTGCCAAACAAAAATGTATACATATAAGTTGCTTTGTATTCCTCCTAGCGCTCCTATTCCTAAAACTATCATTTCTAAAAAATAAATGCCAATAATTTGCTTCGCTTCGACGCGAAGGAGGAACAAACAAACAAACACACTTTCTGTTTATAAGGTTAAAAAAGTATGGATTTATCCCAGCTAGCCCGATCATGTTTATCACGCGACAAAGTGACTAACTTACCGTCCAAATAAATAGTCCCTATATATTTATATTGTTATTACTACAACTACGACTTAAGCCTTGTTCGGACTAGGCGAGTATTTTAGTCGAGGACCGAGTAATTTAGTAGCTAAACTACTCGCTACTCGCCCGAAAAAATAGAACAAAATGGATTGACTTGACTAAATTATTTACTAACCTACTCGACAAAATTTTTGGTGCTCAGACACATTTAGCTACTAAATTACTTGGTACTCGACTAAAATACTCGCCTAGTCCGAACAAGGCTTTAGTGTTTCGAAGACTAAAAAACCACGTTATATCAGAGATAAGACGCACTTAATCAAACATTCAATCAACAAAAAATAAGCTGATCGACTTTAATGTAATCAAAACTACTTTTAATAGGTAATATCCGTATTAATCACTAATACGATATGGAGTTATGGAAAATCGATTAAATACAATTTGATAGGGCACTGATTAGAATTAGTTGACCAGTATCTCGCGTAGTATTTATTTCATATGTACAAGTCAATTTGGTTCACATGTAAAATTATTATCTTCAAAGACTAAATTTCGACCATCGATAAATTTTGTAATTTCGACCTTGAAAGACTTTGGACTTTGGACGCGTTATAATGTCCAGGGTAGTCACGGTTTTAAGCCGTGTATGAAGAATTTCTTTTGACATTGTAAATTTAATTTTCAAGTTCAGATTAAAATCGCACTACCTTGCACAATAATATGGCTCCTACGATATAACTGTACAAGTTGCTATTTTGTATTTACTTGCATATTTTTAGTGTTTATTTGTATTTAATCGTATGTAAGTCTATCTTATATTGTATTTATTTTTCAAATGTGTATATAAGTATTTATTTTTGTGTAAGTTTATTAAGATATAGCACGTCCAGTTTACTTATTCCTCTCCCTGCAAGGTTGCCTAAAAGAGATCGCTTTCAGCGATAAGGCCGCCAATTTATGTCACCGACTTTTATTTGTTTTATATGCTTACTCTGTACATGTGGTGTTAAATAAAGAGTTATATTATTAATGCATTTAATACTGATGATACATTTCATACTGAAGACCAGATGGCGATAGTCGAACGGATAGAAAATAAAGTTTCTTGTCAATTTAAAAACTATAATTATTTGCATTTGAAAATGTTTCATTCAAATGATTACCCAGTTTGGTATTACATGGTCTGAATGTATGGACAACGTGAAACTGGCACGAGTCAGTTCTTGGTTTGTGAAATGGATAAGGCACTCTTATTATAGTTGTTGTTTGTTTATAAAACCAATACACATACTGCATTAAGCGGTAGGCAGCGGCTTGGCTCTGCCCCTGGCATTGCTGAAGTCCATGGGCGACGGTAACCACTCACAATCAGGTGGGCCGTAAGCTCGTCTGCCTACAAGGGAGATAAATAAATAAACCGGAAAAATGTTCGTGGTCTGAAGGATAAGACGTCCGGCGTACCTACTCTTACCAAACGATACGACCGTGCTGATGTTCGTATCTCGTACATAAGTATCAATTTTAGTAAGGAAATGCGTACTCAACATGTATTCCTTATAACATCGTGTAATAAAAATGAAATATTGTAAATTTGCCTAATGACTGGTGAACAAGGCGACTTGCGTAGTTACAAAATTATTAATGTACATATTTCTAGTACTCCTACCGATTTGAAAGGTAGGACAGCCTTAAAGACGGTGGTAGCGCATTGTGACAGATCAAAATTCAAAATCATTTATTTCAACTTAGATGACAGTATAACACGCTTGTTGAATGTCAAAATATAAATAACAATGTTAACTCTACCACACCGGTACCAAAAAAAGCCACAGTCCTGAGAAGAACCGGCGAAACAAACTCAGCGGGATTTACGATATACGACGTAGATCCTGAGCTATTAACAACAACTTATGCAATAAATAAAAAGATGTACCGAAATCTAGTCACCACAAAATGAAACTCGTGAAGTGCGTTAGCCAATGAAGTTCTATTTAAAGACATTTTTTTAACAAGAAGCTTTATCAAAAATCAAAATAAACTCTCGTGAAATTCTCTTTCCTGTGTACATTTTAATTAAATTTTATCTTAATGATGTTGTCGTGATTTCCTTTAGAGCATTTCTTCACGAGCGACCGAACACGCAACGTTTTTTTTTTCCATCACGATACAATACGTGGACAAAGAACACGACGTGTAGGTAATTTCTACGTTTTTCCACGAAGACAATTCTGGTAAAGGAACGGCAAAAAAAACGTGTCTTGTAGATTTTCATCGACATCTTACAAAATCTTCTTCTTCTTCTCAGTCGTACACTCCTGGCGGAGTGGTTGTGGTTACGTATGTCTTATTGCTGGGTTGCGGCTTTTGAGAGACTTCTCCATCTCTCTCTATTTGTGGCGGTACGTGTACATTCAGTAAGGGAACGCTTCGTAAATGACTTAATCAAGAATACAAACTAAAATTACATAATTAAATAATTACAAAATAGAAAGGACGAATATTATTACTTCGCAAATGATTGTTTTTTTTTTCTTTTTACTTCAATATTCTTTTTCGTCGTTCCCTCAATACTGAGGATCGCGAACACACGTATGCAAGTATGTATATGAAGATTCGATCGAAGAAGGAGATCGGTCCACTGCGAGGGGGATCGCCTGTTGGATGCTGCCTCCGACTGACCACTTTATAGTGTCTGACCGCCTCATTGGTGCCCTTGCTTTGGCTCCGCCCACCTGCCCAAGAATGAGAAGCTTTTCCAGACTATTTCTTGGACATCGCATGATATGTCCGAAAAAACTGAGTGTTCGTTCTTGACAAACAGTAGAGAGCCACCTTGTGATGTGGAGTTCTTTTATACTTTAATTAGCCGGAAACTGAAACCTTACACCCAGAATCATGGACGATGTGTAAAAAAACAAAAAAAGAAACTCAAACCGTATCTTGTATTGTATTTGAATACTTGAAGAATGACCTCATACAATCGTGATTAAGAGTCGCGCCGTGAAGATATTAACATGATGTGTACTCAATATTAAGATAGTATGCGTAAATCTATATAGGTTATTTTTGTATGTCCTACTTTTACGAGACCATATAGCTGAGATGGTATAAGATAAATATTCATACTATTTCTATATTCGTCTAGGAAACCGAGAGCACTTGCCTTTTGATATACGGATACAACGCTAAGGTTACTACAATGTTACTAAGATTATCTTGCTGATATTAGACTGTAACACAGCGAAGATAAGATGTGTTGAATAATAATATGTTTCGCTATGGTGCATCGTGCACGTGCGAATATTCCTTTCATTTAGGCAAAGGTCTGATGATGAGTGGTTCCGGGCTGACGCGATTGGAATCTTCAGAATTCCTTCACCAGAACAATCCTTTACCTACACTGATACCCCGTTAATTCACTAGGCATGGGAACTAAAATGATGGGGGTCGCAATCATTTGGAAAAGTTTAAAAATACAAAAACAATTGCGTAAAAATTAGTGGATAGCTGTACGCTTTAGTTTTCACCCGTGCCTGTCGTGATAACACTCATATGTCATATTTTATTGAAACAATGCGAGCTTTTGACGGATCCTGATAATCTAGCCGCAATATACAACACTAGGTGATTTAGCTTCGTGCTAATTTCGTTTTTCTTTTTTTCTAAATTGGCAACATTTGTTACTTTACAGTTTTCTTGACCACGGAATGATATGTAGTGTAGATAATATGCAACGTTGCATATTGCAGTGTGACGTGTGCGTGTGTGCTATGTCGGGCGACGCTCCTGCGCGGACAGTCGTTCACCTAAGCCAGCTAGGCAAGGTGTGCAATAAATACCTAATATGCCATCAGTATTTTATTGAAGAACCCACCATATGCTGAGTATAGAAACTATTTTCATTTGAAAAAAAATTTATAAGGTATTCAAAATGAAAACAATGTATACTTAAATAGACGCAGAGAAAATGGTTCAGTGCCTTTCTCCTCTCCTTTCTCTTCTCTCCTGTCTCTGTCCTGATTTTCTGTTCATTTTTGTCTAGTACAAAAAAGAGAAAGAATATTATTCCTAGCGTCATTAACTTGAATTTTCACTAACAAACCAGCCCTGATAAAACAAAATACTCGATTAAGTCGTAAAACTCAACTCTTGTGAAAAAGCAATGAATGAAATCCGTATGCACACAACTCTTTTGAAAGAAAGAAAAATGGATGTCACGACTACGTAAATTACTAAAGTTGCTTTACCACTAACAGTCAGTTGACAATTTTGTTTATTTTTTGTCATGTGTTCATATAAAGATAAAACTCATATTAATTTAAGGTGCATTCTTGGAATGATACCAAAAAAATGTACGTGGTATATAAATAAAAAAATACCTTATAATATTGGACACCATAAAACTTCAGTCGCGAAAGTACAATATATTTGAATGTTTTGTTTGTATGTGTTCTAAATATAATAACCAACCAATCAATAAAAATAACACATCATTGCTAAATACCTACTTTGAAAGTACAATAAAATTAATTGGCGCAAAACGCTGTTTACTATATTATATTTTTAACTAAACGATTGTGAGAATTCAATAAGCCCACGGCATTCGTACAATGACCTACTTCACAACTACAATAGAACGCTAGACGCTAAAAACGGTAAATGACTTTATTATTGGCATAAATCAGCAAGTCATCTATATCTATTATGATCTGTGATAAGTTTATAGCCCATTGGGATTGATACTGACTATTAACTGGTAATGGCGATATACGGAATAGTTCCAATAATTTTAATATTATTGTTTTAAAGGATTAACGAACGCATGGTCTACCCAATGTGTGTCTTCGGATTCTTCCTGGGGATGAAATCCCGTCCTTTCGCCAGAACGGGTACCGGCAAAGGCGGACTTTCGGCGCTCACTATGCGGCACCATTTACCTGTGCATTTACCATTTTAAAGGCACTAATCGTCTTAGGAAATTCCAATCCTGTTTCATACAGCGTGTCCTTTACCTTTTGCGGGTTTGATTTTTATTACACGTTGTTATTTTTTCACCGTGGAAGTCAATCGTGAACATTTGTTGAGTACGTATTTCATTAGAAAAATTGGTACCCGCCTGCGGGACTCGAACACCAATGCATCGCTTAACACGAATGCACCGGACGTCTTTTCTCTTAGGCCACGACGACTTCAAAATTGTCTAATCTAAGCATTATACCGATATAGCTATATGTAAATTCGCCTTAGAATTCAGTCATTCATTCATTGATAACGGTTCAATTATTTTATTATCAGTAAAGTCATCGTCCGCTTCATTGAGAGACGTTAACGGTTCGCGACTCGCATACAACGGTGCGCCTCGTGACAATGTTGTACAAAGTACCAACAATATCTATTTACGTACATACATTAGAAAAATGAAAATTACTTTGTCATATTTCCGGACACGTGACCTGAAACGTGGTTGATATAAAATTTAGTATCTATATATTAATACGTGAAGCAAAAACTTTGTATCCCTTTTTACGAAAATTGCGCGGACGGAGGAGTATGAAATTTTCCACACTTATAGAGAATTTAGAGAAGAAGTGTACAATGCTAATATTTTCTTTAAATAATGCATAAAAGATACACTAAATCAATAAAGAAAACATTACATACCGTGTATTTGATGCACACACGCATGCATACTATTTATTGTCAAACTTTTGTTCTTGACGTCTGTTGTCAAATTGAGAATAGATTATAATAATATATTGTTTGTCTTTGTTCATATTTTTTATAGGTAATCTTGGCGAAATTTGTGACTATAGAAGTATAAAACACAATCATAACAGTGTACAAACTTACAATTCCAATTAATTACAGTCGAATTTCGACTACTGCGGGACCTCTAGTTTCTTTAAGATAAGTATAGGTTAATTGAACCGTATATTTTAGAAATATCTACTACTAGCTTATGCCTGTCCGGACTTCGTCCGCGTGGAATAGTTCACGAATAATGCTTTATTTTAGAACAAAGGTTAGCATAAAAAACGTTATAGTGAGCCAACCTTAACATATAGACATATTCTGCCGCGGACTTTTTTTTTTAGATCTTTTAAAAGGGAACAATTCTGTCATACATTATTTTAGCGAAACTTAACCGATTCTGCAGCGCACGCAACGCATGCTCTCAAAAGGGGAAAAAAGCCCAATTTTGAAACATTCTTTATTGGTGCTCCGCTTGTCTTAGCGTGATGTTATATAGCCTTATAATCTTCCTCAATAAATGAGCTATCTAACACTGAAAGAATTTTTCAAATCGGACCAGCAGTTCCTGAGATTAGCGCATTCAAGCAAACAAACTATTCAGCTTTATAATATTAGTATAGATTTTATTGTATTTCGTTTATAGAAGGGCAGAGAAAATCACATCCTATTCGATTATTTATAATAGCCTGAACTTTATCTATTGCTAGCTGATATTACTGGTGATATGGAGGATTGTATGTTCACAAGGGTAGTTACTTCTTTCTACCGACCTAATAAAGGCCGGTAGCCTCAAAGGGGTATTATAGCTTCTCCGAACTTGTAAGCGAGCTCACGTAGTTCAACCTAAGAGATTTTGCTAAGATCAGTGCCTCACTGAATCTATCACCGGATCGGAATTACGATGAGAAAATTTGGCTTAGATTAGTATACTGTTGCCCGTCGAAATCTTACGATAACCGGTGCTTAAAATGTCTAAAAGCACCGAGAGGAGATAGGGAGGATCTGTGTACGGATACTGATCCGATATCCGACTGGGCTATCCAACGCCCGCGCCGGCGTCTCCAGAGAAGAAGATGGCGGAAAGAAAGACTCACCTGACCTTTTCTTTCAATTTCTCCTAGAAGACTAGGTGATGAGAAAGGCGCGTAAGGTGCAAGACTAGCCAGGCAAAATCAACTAGTAACCAAACCCCATCGAACTCCATCACTCCGATTAGTAGAGGGTCATACTCGCTCATGATTGTTATATTTTCAATAAGAATATTCTAGTATGAAAGCTTTAGATTACATTACGGCGATGGACTGAAGTCTTGGGTCAGTCACGTAGTAGCCACGAGAAATGTAGTTTTGCGTCCCTCACGTAAGAGCTGTTAGAGCTAAAACCTTACTTTCATTTTTTTAATTATAAAATAGTATACCTACCACCCTGTCTAAGTAGTGACGACGTAGGCTGTATTTCCATTTCCCAATGTACTCAACGAATTTCCAATATCACTCTAAAGAATTGCACTCAAACATTAAACGCACAGCAAAGTAGTTTTATTTTATGGATTAAATTCTGAATCTTCTAGAAACAAGCGACACGAGAATAGTGGTTTTAGCAACACATCACTTAAAATACTGGCATCATCTGCATAGTGATGCTAAACCATTCAAAAGGAATGCGAATAACTTAAATAAATATGTATGATGGGTTACGTGATTTGAATAGAAATCGATGTAGTTAAAATATTTCAATCTTATTGCCTCCGAAGCCCCACATAACGAGGACCGGTTATCAGCGATAATAACGTCGCGGACTCTGATATTCTAACCAGTCCGTCAAAAGACACGTCATAGAATTCATTAAATAACTTTAAGTACCAAAAATTAATCACTTTGTGGACTCTGTTCCGATGACGAACAGTGGACAAATAATTACTCAGAGTTGCAAATGACGAGCACCGTAAACTACCGAGGCAGACGCAAAAGAATTGATACCGAAGCCGAATAAAATAATGTTCATTTAAAAATTAACTTGCTCTTCTAAAAAGTTGTTTTGTTGATTTTTTTACTATCGATGCCATAAATCTAAAAAAACTATCTTTATGTAGTCACTATTCGTGCACAGTCGCAGTTTCTTGAATTTCTTTCATATGCATGAAAATAATGTTGTGTTGCCGACAAATCAATGTCAAACTACGAGTGTGATATTTGAGCACTGTTTCTACGAGTAATAGTATATTCCAACTCAGCGCGGACCATCAGAGCTTAATGTCAAACTACGAGTGAGATATTTGAGCACGGCTTCTACGAGTAATAGTATATTCCAACTCAGCGTGGACCATCAAAGAGTTTAATGTCAAACTACGAGTGAGATATTTGAGCACGGCTTCTACGAGTAATAGTATATTCCAACTCAGCGTGGACCATCAAAGAGTTTAATGTCAAACTACGAGTGAGATATTTGAGCACTGCTTCTACGAGTAATAGTATATTCCAACTCAGCGTGGACCATCAAAGAGTTTAAGCGGCGTCACGATGTATTCGATTTTTGGTGTTAACACTTCGTGTCAGCTGAACCAGGAACATATCGCGGAAACTGAAGTCTGTCGAAAAGTGAATAGTTGGATGGCTTTCTTCGTCATGAGACACCTAGGGCTAAACAAAGCAGACCCGTCCTCACAGGGGGTTTTCTTTTTCGAAATCGTATTTATGTAGTCACTATTCGTACACAGTCGCAGTTTCTTGAATTTCTTTCTTATGAATGAAAATAAAGTTGTGTTGCCGACAAATCAATGTCAAACTACGAGTGAGATATTTGAGCACTGCTTCTACGAGTAATAGTATATTCCAACTCAGCGTGGACCATCAAAGAGTTTAAGCGGCGTCACGATGTATTCGATTTTTGGTGTTAACACTTCGTGTCAGCTGAACCAGGAACATATCGCGGAAACTGAAGTCTGTCGAAAAGTGAATAGTTGGATGGCTTTCTTCGTCATGAGACACCTAGGGCTAAACAAAGCAGACCCGTCCTCACAGGGGGTTTTCTTTTTCGAAATCGTATTTATGTAGTCACTATTCGTACACAGTCGCAGTTTCTTGAATTTCTTTCTTATGAATGAAAATAAAGTTGTGTTGCCGACAAATCAATGTCAAACTACGAGTGAGATATTTGAGCACTGCTTCTACGAGTAATAGTATATTCCAACTCAGCGTGGACCATCAGAGTTTAAGCGGCGTCACGATGTATTCGATTTCTGGTGTTACCACTTCGTGTCAGCTGAACCAGGAACATATCGCGGAAACTGAAGTCTGTCGAAAAATGAATAGTTGGGTGGCTTTCTTCGTCTTGACAGACACCTAGGGCTAAACAACGCAGACCCGTCCCCACAGGGCTTTTCTTTTTCGATATCATGCTACAAAGCCTGGCACAAAGGTATAATTTATAAAATATACACCATGCGAGTGCCAGAAAGTTCATGCTCATCATACGAGACTTATTGTTAAACCATACGTTTCGGTATCTAGTCGAGGGAACTCGCTCTCTTCCGCGACAAATCTCAGCCGAGGTCCCGCAAGGCTCGGCTCTCTTCCCGCAATTTTTTATCCTATATATTAACAATACACCCTGGTCGGTGGTTACCCAGTTAGTCCTTATTGCGGGTGATACGGCTATCTACTACTCGAGTAAGAAAAATCTTAGCTCATGCATAGTAAGCTCCAGATCGCGGCCACCAATTTAAGACAGTAGTTCTGAAAGTGACGTATCGACATCAATCCCACGAAAATCACAGCAGTGCTCTTCAAAAGGGAGCGTCTACCCGACACCAGTGCTATTGTCTCACCATCCCCACATTCCCACCATCAAAATCTTTAGCCGGTCTTTGCCATGGGCCAAGTACCTAGGCGTCACCAGACCCACCTCGACAGAGGGATGACATTTGATGCCTACATCTAGATAATATGCGACCGTGCCGCTACTCCTACTCGGTCGACTATACCCCGTGATTTGCAAGCGAAGTAAATTGTTCCTTCGTAACAAGGGGACACTATAAAATATACATACGTTCCGTCATGACCTATGCAAATATAGTGTTCACCCACGCGCCTCGCATGCACATAAACTCACTCAGGACATTCAATACCGTTTCTGCAGGTTACACGTGAAGAATATCGACCTTCAAGACGAACTACATTTAGAACAGTAACAGTTACGTGAATATCTTAAGGTAGCGTCAGAATGCTACTTCGACAAGGCGGCGCGACAATTATCGAGGCAACGCAAAGCCGCCGTCACCCGAAAGACGTCAAACATGTACTTTATTTTACAAAACTTTATTGACAACAAACTTCCAGCAATGGAGAGCCAAATGAAAGAGATGAAAGTTGTCATACATATACAAACAGAAGAACAACTTTGTGTGAAGAAATAGATCGTTGACGCCTATGAAAATAATATGTTCTATCTTTATACTTTCTCATTATGGCAATGAACGATTGAGTGAGAAGACTCGAAGGATTCTAGCCTAGCATGATATCCAACAGACAACATTCAGCCTAGGGTTGTGTAATGGCATACACTGTAGGACCTTGCTGTGAAAAGATGTGTAGACCGAACCATGCCACGTTCTCTTCTTTGTGACCTTGCACAATAAATTGTAAATGAATAAATAGACACAGTGCATTTTCAAGTCTCTTCATAAACATACACACTCTGGAATATTTTATATATGTAAATGCAAATATGCTTCACAATAGGAATAAAATACACCTACAGGTAACTATACTTGAGACCTTAGAACTTATATCTCAAGGTATATAAAGAACTATTTATTATAGCAGTGGTTCAAATGGAATATTAATTGGCTACTTTAAATTTATTTATTTACCTTTAAAAAAACACTATCCTTTATCTTTTACGGGTTTAGGACTTCTACATCTGTTATAGGTCTGAAATAATTTAGCTGGCATAAATCATACTAGAGTGCCTCATATATAAAGTACTTCTAATAAAGGTATATTTTTTTTCTTTTTTCAGTTAAGTTTACACATCAATGCAGTGGAATATGAGAGTTGAAAATGATATAATTTACTGTGTTACAATAAGTCACTTTATGTAGGGATTTCAATTAATTTCAATTAAGACACTGACTGATAATTTTATCTCTACAAGCTCTTACAATGCAGCCACATCACAGACACGCCTATCCCATAAGAACATATTTTGGCTTTAGATTTAAGATTCCCATTCATTTAATACACTCATTACAATAATATTATAGAGAAACATTATTTTTCTTCATTAAATACTTCACATATTACTAGCCAACAGTTGAATACAGCTCTAACTTGTGAGGTATTCCTCTCCACCAAGATGGAATATTTAATAAGATGGAATAAAGATTATTTTAGCGTCAGCTTTTCATTTTAAAGATCTTCAACAAAAATATCGCACTTTTAAATATAATTTCCTAGTTTATTGAAACAGTACCATAGTGAAGTTTAAGAAACGATCCTTAAATAACTATTTGGAAGTAATGTATGCATGTCTAAAAAAAAATGAATTTGAATAAGATAAAATAAAATTACCTGGAAGTCAGCAAATAATTTAGTTCAAAATAATTTTACCTTAGCATTAGCTTTTATTAAGAACACACGTTCCGTTAAATCATACTTTAGAAGAAAACACTTTTTAAAGCACTTAATTGTAAATAAACCAACCGAAAAAAAATTAAACAAATAACTAACACCACACTTTACAATTTAATCTCATTTCATGATAAAAATAAAATTGTATGTACTTTATTTCAATTTTTGAATTATTCCACCAAACGTCATAGCAATCAAATGTCATCATAGATTATACACTTAAATATTGAAATGTCATGAATCTCAACAATCTTCCATGATCCTGTCTGTCAAAATGGATAGACTTTTTGGCGGGAGCGCGAGGAGTGAAGTTGTGTGATTTGTTTTATTTTGTCTATTTAGTGTTTCTTCGGGTTTAAATGTGTAATAATGGTGATTTATTAACTGTTTAATATCTGTGAAAGTGCACAAATGTGGGAAAATGAAACAAAGCCGCTGGACGTAACTTCTCGGGATCCTCCAAAAAGTCCACTGAAAAAATCTTAGTAAATGACCACCATTTTACTGAGATTATATTTCATCCCATATCATCTCATTTCATTTCATTTGATTTCATCCCAGTTTATTAATTTCTCAAATTAATCGTCTTCATTTCATTTCACTCCATAATATCATTTTTCATAAAAATATGAATATAAATTAAAATAAGACATGACTTAAAGGTCTCAGTTAGCAAGTCATAAAATCCCTTAAAAAAAATGAATATAATTTAACCATAGACCTATATAGTATATAACACAAAATTTCAGTGCAAGTAAACATCCATGAATTTAAGTAGGTACCGTAAAATGGGGCGATTAGGGACAAATTCCAACTTTATGAGCAATTTTAAGGTAGTTGTTGATGTATATAATGCTATATCAGGATCAAAATGATTGAGTCTTGGGGGCATCTTTGTTGTCTAATTTAAAATTATGCAACTAGCATTCCAGTTTATGCAAAAAATGCAAAAATAGGTGTAATCCCTATTTACCCGAAAATTGCGGTTAATTGGGACGAAATGAGAAATTTGCTAGGGTTGGCACTACTTTTATTTTTATATATAGTTTTAATTTATTTATTTATTTAGTTGCACCAACAAAGTGATCATCAATAAAAAAAATTGAAAAACTGACAAAAGTACATGGCAGACATCACCTCAATTATAGGTGCAATCGACAGTGCTGATATTTCTATCTGGGTTAAGAGATTAGGTGTGTCGGTTATTCCATGGATTAATCAGATGAATACCCCCACTCTGAACAAATATTAAATATTTTATTATGTATTACTTAGACATTTTTGTCCACCTTGAGATTTCATTGATCTTGTTACATGTCTCTGCAAAATCGACTTACTTATATTAAATTGCTTATCTATTTCAACTAAAGACTTATTCCCAATTTCGCTTCGAATAAACCAGATTTTTACCAACAAATTTAAAAAATATTGTTATAACTACATAGACAACCCTACAAACCTGTACCTATTTATACTTAGGTCGTTTCCATTTCACGTATTCTCATCCCAATTGACCCCTTTTTCGTTGTTATTTGTACCTAAGACGTCCCCAATATCCCCAAAAACAACAGATTTTTACATGTATTTTTATTTAATCAAATACATTAAAACCAATAACAACTGAGACTTACCTTTAATATATATGCTGGTTCAAACACTAAATAACGTTTATAAATCATAGTCGTCTTCTATTATTATCAAATAAATAAAAGAGAGCAAAGTTTCTAGCACTAAAATAATTACCACCACAGGAAGTTAATTTGAAACGCGATTTTTTATAAGTTAGCAGCTATTATCATGCATATTCAGAGTTGTTTTGTGAACTATCAACATTCTACTATTAAACTACAAAAAAATGGAAGATTTTGCAACGAATATAAAACTTATATTGAGCGTCGAAAGATTTTCCCGGTTTTTTCCCGATTCGCCTTTCAATCCCTAATCGCCCCATTTTACCGGTACTGTGTATTTTGCATTAAAATTTGGATTTAATACATTTTTATTTCCCTCCGTTTCAAACCATAGACTTAAAAATACCTACATTGACGTCCAAAAAAAATTTTAGATCCCTCGTGTCGTGGGGTATCCGAATCACCCCCATGTATGTTCCGCGATTTTTGATAGTTTTCGAGTTATGATTTTTTTTTATTTTTCGAGAATTTACGACCTGGCCCACTTAAAAAATTTTTTTTTCAAAATTTGAAGACTTTTCGTGACTTTTTTTGCAATTAATTTTCTATGTGTTGTTTTTTATGCATAAAATAACCAGCTTCGTTACATTTTTAGAAAATGTAAAAATTTTGGTGTAAAGAGAAAAAATTACGGTCGGTGAATAGGACTTACGTTTTCAACTTTAAAATAAAAACCTAAACAGATGATTAAGTAGTTTCTAAGTGACTTTGAAAAATGCGTTAGACTCTCAGCTTTCATAACCAATAAAAAAAAGTACTGCTTAACGGGCTAGTTTGGCTAAAATTGGCCTTCAAAGACAGCGAGGTGGAAAATTCTTAAATTTTTTTGGTCCAAAAAAAATTTTTTATTTTGAAAATTCTATCATTCGTAATGTTAATTAACGATAGAGAATGCTAGAAATTAACCAAAACATATCGAGGTTGTTTAAAAAAAGTTTCAATTAAGAAGTGGTTAAAACACAGAAATGATAATGTCAAAATTTATTTTTAAAATTTACAAAAGGTTTTCAAAGTTACCACCTCCAGCAGCAATACACCTTCTACACCTGCGTAAGAAATTGTCTTCTAATCGGCTAAATTTTCTTTTATCCTACCTACGCTGATTAATATTATGCTGCTTAATACCGAGAACTCGGCATTAAGCAGCATCTTTCTTTCAGCGCTCGTTTTTTTTTTTTTATTGTTCATATGAGTGGACGAGCTCACAGCCCACCTGGTATTAAGTGGTAACTGGAGCCCATAGACATCTACAACGTAAATGCGCCACGCACCTTGAGATATAAGTTCTAAGGTCTCAGTATAGTTACAACAGCTGCCCCACCCTTCAAACCGAAACGCATTACTGCTTCACGGCTGAAATAGGCAGGGAGGTGGTACCTACCCGTGCGGACTCACAAGGGATCCTACCACCAGTAATTACGCAATTTATAATTTTGCGGGTTTGAATTTTATTACACGATGCTATTCCTTCACCGTGGAAGTCAATCGTGATCATTAATTGTTAAATACGTATTTCATTAGAAAAATTGATACCCGCCTGCGGGATTCGAACACCGGTGCATCACTACATACGAATGCACCGGACGTCTTATCCTTTAGGCCACGACGACTTCAAATGAACACACTGTGACACATGTGAACGCATACTATCATTTTTTGGACATATCTCCCGGCGAGGAAATTACTCCATAGAGCGCCTTGTCGTTCAGGGCAAAGTAGAAGGCACCAGACCGCGTGGAAAGTTGCCCATGCGATGGACCGACCAGATCAAGTCGGCAGTTGACGGCAGTTTGCATGAGTGTACCAGGCTCACCACAAACCGACAGGAGTGGCGATTGCTCGTGAGGTGCATAACATCTGCCCACAGCAATGATGCTGGATGACGATCACGACCGCTCTGACAAGAGTGATACGACATACGAATACGAAATGCTGATAGCCTTGAGAGGCTATATCAGCTTCTCCTTGACGTGTAGGTGAGCTCACGGGGCTGAATCCGGGTGTGTTGCTAACACTGGCCCTAGCAAGAGCAGTACTTCACAGAATCTACCACTGAATCGGAAACGCGACCCACTGAGAAGATCCGGCGAGAAACTCGGTGGACTGTGTCTCGGTGGCTTAATTCACTCGTCGAGCCCTTCGTCGTAAGCGACGGGTTCGACAAGGACGATGACCGGTGCTTGTGGTACCTAAAAACACCGTTAATGAATCGTGAGGATCAGTAATGACGTGTTTAGGGCGACGTCGACTGTTTACCGTTCGGTCTACAGGATCAGGTATGTCGGCTAAAAGCTATCCTGTTCTCTTTTATAACACGTTTGGCTTCTGTAATCTTCTGCCTCAGCTTTTCTTCACTAGAAAATTGTCCTTAGACCTTAGCTTTCCTGTAGTTAATTTTGGTTAGTTAACAAACAAATTAACCTTAAGAATGATAAAATTGTCCAACAATTTTTTTTTGTCACACAAAAATTTTTTTAAGAATTTTCCACTATGCTGTCTTTGATGGCCAATTTTAGCAAAAGTAGCCCGTTAAGCACTACTTTTTTTGTTGATTATGAAAGTTGATAGTCTAGCGCATATTTTAAAGTTACTTAGAAACTATTTAATCACCTTTTTAGATTTTTAAAAAAGTTACGAAGCTGTTTATTTTATACATAAAAAAACAGCTTGTAGAAAATTAGTTGCAAAAAAAAGTATCGAAGAGTCTTATCATTTAAAAAAAAATTTTTTAAGTTGGCCAGGTTAAAAATTCTCGAAAAATTAGAAAAAAAATCATAACTCGAAAACTATCAAAAATCGCGGAACATACAGGGGGGTGATTCGGATATCCCACGACACGAGAGACCTAAATTTTTTTTTTTGGACGTCAATGTTCCGGCCACCCTGTATATATAATATTGACTGTAAAATTATTTTGATTTGAACATGATTTGATCGATAGCGCTCGGTACCCTGTGTTAATTATTATCTATTACATGAAAAAAACGTTTAGTAAAATAGGGATAGGTAAGCTATTTGTATCTGAATTCCAATGATCATTTAGTGCCTTTAGAACTTTCAAAAAACAATTTAAATGTATAAATAGTTAAATATAGCTGAATATACTAGTTCATGTAATTTAATTGTTTCAAATAAAAATTATGGATAATGGGGAGAGATTAAAAAATCAACGACGAAATTCAAAAAAATACAAATAGCCACTATAAAGTTATGGCTGTAAAATTAAATACAAAAGATTAATTAATAGCTTTGATAAGGATAAAATTGTTTTTATTCTGCTGAATCAAGTTGAAAAAAAAAAGAAATTAGCCACTTTCACAATATGTATTGCCCGTTGTTTTAAAAAAAATTCATTTGCTCTAGGCTTGTGTGATTTATCCATGATTATTTTTGTAATATTTTTTTTCAAAAAATTATATCTGGAGGAATTTAAAAGTATTGATTGATTGAATTTCCGAACTGAAATTTCTAAAAAACTTTTTACCTTCATTGATATAAGCAGCATATTGATATTGTTATCTTTTTCACACTCACTATGTGTCACATAATTCTAGACTACTCTTGTAAAGGCTATGATAGAGAATTCTAGAATATTCAACTGGAGCGTGATACAGCTGTTGAATTGGTAAGTTTTTGTTTGTTGCGCAATAAAAATTATAAAAACAATGTAAATAGTTATTCAACGCAATAATCCCAAATTCCAGCTACACATAGACAAGAATTCATAAGGTTACTACAGCCATGGCGAACAGCGCCTTTATGGACAAATTACGTTCGTTTCTCGGTATTCGGCAAGAGCCGCCTCGGAACGATTTTCGAAACCCAATCTGGGGTTCCGACGATGAAGACGACGGAGATGAATTATACTCTAGGAACGAGATGTCCGCTATCATAGATCCAATGGATCTCCACAGAGATTTCACCAAACATATGCACGAAATGTTTCGATCGTTTGGAAGCATGTTCGGTGACGTACAGTCATTTTTCCACGATGAAAACTTTGATTTTCCCGGAATCAGCGACTTGCCTTCCGACGAAGGTTCCAACCACGGTAACATCAGAGATTACTATTTGAAACCCGGCTATGACAATCACAGAGAGGCTCTCAAACAAGATGTGGATTTAGATGGGAAAATATCTTCTAACGAAATATCAGGACTCTTGAAACAAAAGGATAACATGCAGGATGCCAATCAGAAACCACTTTTTAATGGTAATTTGGTACCGGGAAGATCATTCTGTCAGACTATTATTACAACAAGTGTTAAGAAACCTGATGGAACAGTAGAGACAAGGAGAATTGTTAAAAATGGCAATGAAGTAACTGAAGAGACTGTCACATCAGGCCCTGTGACAAACATTGTCAACCCTACGATGGACACCATGACCACAAGCTTCATTTACAATGGTGTAATTTCTGAAGTTCTTTCATCATTGTTCCGAAATTTTTACTAGAACATAATATCATTCCCATTTGATATATATTGATAGCCATATTATAGTCATTTTAATTTAAGATACTAGCTTGTAATTTGATATCAAAATAAGTTAGTTTTTCCAATCATAAGTAACTGGAAATCTGTAGTTCTTCCTCACATATAAATGTTACAGTATAATCTTTAAATAGTACCTACTAACACGTATTGACATATATAAATATCAATGAAAGAGAAATAAAACAATTATATTATCTAGAATAAAATAATGTTTACACATAATTCATTGTACCTAGATAGATATTAATATCGATGCTTGAAAGGCAAACGTGACTAAGTGACAATAACTGTTTTGTACATAAATGATAGGCAATAACCATATTCGATGCGCAAAAAAAATATATTTCTAGGTCTATTAAAATCATTTCAATCCTACAGCTACTAGCTAGATTCTACTACAGCTAGATTCATTAAAATAAATTTTGTTTTCAGGTATTCCAACTTTAAATTAGTCTACTGTAAAGTTCACGCATTGTCGCTTAGTCACGTTTGCCTTTCAAGCGTTGATATTATCTAGAATAAAAAAATGTTTACACACAATTCATTGTACCTGGATAGATATTGATATGTAGAATGGATTTTTTACATTGTGTACTTATTTATTTGTATATTTTTTTAAATAATGAATGTATTCCAAAAATAGAAGTTCAATAAAATTTTCATTGCTTCTCTTATGTAATTAATTTGTGATATTTGTGTTTATTCTCTTACAAATTATTGCTGTTCTTGACAGAACTCAAATGTGTTAACTGTTTGTCTGTCCCAGTACACATCGCAATGTCCTGTGGCTCATCTTGAAATGAGATCTTTAAGGTGGACTCTCTGTATCTATGATTAATTCATTTCATATCATTCAAACTCAAAGGCTCTTCGCCTTGATGTAAATTTAAAAAGCAAAACCATGTTTTTATTCGAGATAACTAGTTGACCCGAAAGACTTCGTAGTGCCTCAATCAATAAATAAAACACATAAACTTTTGTACAAAATAAACTTAAAACAAACAAAAGGAATCCGTCCGACGGGGGACATATCAAAGGAAAAATGGTAGGCAGCGGCCTGGCTCTGCCCCTGGCATTGCTGACGTCTATGAGCGACGGTGACCACTTACCATCAGGTGGGCCGCACGCTCTTCTGCCTACAAAGGAAATAAAAAAAAATTATTTTTATTTAATTCCGAGCATATTCATATTTATCTACCTTTTAAACCTTCTGTGGACTTCCATAAATAATTCAAGACCAAAATTAGCCAAATTGATCCAGCCGTGCTCGAGTTTTAGCGAGACTAACGAACAGCAATTCATTTTTATATATGTATACTAGCTGACCCGGCAGACTTCGTAGTGCCTTAATAGACAAATAAAAGACCTAAACTTTACTTAAAACAAACAAAAGGAATCCGTCCGACGGGGGACACATCAAAGGAAAAATAAAATTGTCATTTTTATTTAATTCCGAGCATTTTCATATTTATCTACCTTTTAAACCTTCTCTAACGAATCTGTCGTGAGTTAATTTATTCTTTAAAAGAAAATATATATTTTTTTAAATTTATAAGAAGTTTTACTTCAAAAACGTAATTTGGATAAATAAACATTACTTTGTTCGACACTATAATTGACCGTTACGCTCGCAAAGATTTTGATGTAATCTGATCAAAGCGAAGACCGCGTGAAGGCTTCCTACCACGTAATTTTAACATCTCTGCCACCCGGTGCATTTTATACTCATATTATGGAATTAGGGAAACTCGGCGAAAATAGGTAGGAAATTAATAAAAAACACTATTTATAAATAAGTTTTATTCACACTAATCAATAATTTAGTCCACAATAGAGAGCTTGCCTAGTTTTCATTTAAATAAATCATAGTACACCCGCGATATCGTCTTGCAATATTAATTTCATTATGTTAAAATCGAAAGAGTAAATTATTAAATAAAGCAAAAAACCCTACTCTATTAAAAACCTTTAAAGAAAAAGTGGAATAATATAAAACTATAACTATGTTTAACGGGTTTTTTTGTTTTATTTAAGAATATGTATAATGTATTATAATCATTACTTTTTCGCGGTGGCCATATTGAGATATTATACACAATGTCACTGTCACAACTGAACCAAATATAATAACACCTCCAATTTTGAAATTCGTTAAGAGGACTTTACAGTTTGTTATGAAATTAAATAAACAACATACATAAGCTCGAAAAACATTACTTTCCTTGGCATTTGGGTAAAAGTGTTGAAATGGATTGTGCAATTTCAAGAAACAGGAGATACAATACCTCGTAGGTACCTATTTATAATTTTCATTGTTCTCTAAAGCACTTTATGACTAATAATAATTGATAAATTAGGTACCGGTAAAATGGGGCGATTAGGGATTGAAAGGCGAATCGGGAAAAAACCGGGAAAATCTTTCGACGCTCAATATAAGTTTTATATTCGTTGCAAAATCTTCCATTATTTTGTAGTTTAATAGTAGAATGTTGAAAGTTCACAAAACAACTCTGAATATGCATGATGATATCTGCTAACTTATAAAAAATCGCGTTTCAAATTAACTTCCTGTGGTGGTAATTATTTTAGTGCTAGAAACTTTGCTCTCTTTTATTTATTTGATAATAATAGAAGACAACTATGATTTATAAACGTTATTTAGTGTTTGAACCAGCATATATATTAAAGGTAAGTCTCAGTTGTTATTGGTTTTAATGTATTTGATTAAATAAAAATACATGTAAAAATCTGTTGTTTTTGGGGATATTGGGGACGTCTTAGGTACAAATAACAACGAAAAAGGGGTCAATAGGGATGAGAATACGTGAAATGGAAACGACCTAAGTATAAATAGGTACAGGTTTGTAGGGTTGTCTATGTAGTTATAACAATATTTTTTAAATTTGTTGGTAAAAATTTGGTTTATCGAAGCGAAATTGGGAATAAGTCTTTAGTTGAAATAGATAAGCAATTTAATATAAGTAAGTCGATTTTGCAGAGACATGTAACAAGATCAATGAAATCTCAAGGTGGACAAAAATGTCTAAGTAATACATAATAAAATATTTAATATTTGTTCAGAGTGGGGGTATTCATCTCATTAATCCATGGAATAACCGACACACCTAATCTCTTAACCCAGATAGAAATATCAGCCCCTAAGTACTTACCAAGAACGGAGAAATATAAACCGTTTCTAAGAAAGCCTACTATATATGTGTAAATATATATATATATATATATATATTTTTTGTTGTTACTGCACTGTCGATTGCACCTATAATTAAGGTGATGTCTGCCATGTACTTTTGTCAGTTTTTCAATTTTTTTTATTGATGATCACATTGTTGGTGCAACTAAATAAATAAATTAATTAAAACTATATATAAAAATAAAAGTAGTGCCAGCCCTAGCAAATTTCTCATTTCGTCCCAATTAACCGCAATTTTCGGGTAAATAGGGATTACACCTATTTTTGCATTTTTTGCATAAACTGGAATGCTAGTTGCATAATTTTAAATTAGACAACAAAGATGCCCCCAAGACTCAATCATTTTGATCCTGATATAGCATTATATACATCAACAACTACCTTAAAATTGCTCATAAAGTTGGAATTTGTCCCTAATCGCCCCATTTTACGGTACCTATTAAGTGAAACCACTTTTATGACGCAGTTGTCATTTACGGTATTTGAATAATTTAATAAATGCAATGAAATTGTTATTCTCAACAAACAACACTGGAACGACTCATTTTAGCAATAATTACGTCGAGTTCTGATTTAAAATTCATCCTCAACTATTATTATTATCGGCAATCGTGTAATTTTCTCGTATCTGTCTCGAACGTTCCAAATTCGAAAAAAATGAATAGTCCTTAAGTTTCCAACAGTTTAAGTATAAATGTTTCCGACGTGGTTAACGGACAAAATACGCCTATCAGAATATTGCAGTGAGTTGATCTCTAATAACCTCTAATAAATTAAAATTTCATACACCGTATAATATATTAAACATTAATTAAATTTATCTGAGAAACAATTTGTAGAACATATCAGTCAACCTCTGATAACAGCGCGGCACCAAGAAGTAAAACAAAGGTTTACAATTTGACATTTGAACAATTAAGTAAAAGCCTCCTAGCAAAATCAGGAACCAGGGTGCGAAGTTTAAGCTATAGCAGTGTTTTTATTGACAATTGCAGGCATCGCGAGTGTTCTGTTTAATCCAAGTGAGGTATCGATTGACACGGGTATAAACGCCTGGTTTGTTTGGTCGCGCGCATCCTTCGCCCCAAGACACGACACCTAAAAAATCAACATTGACATTACAATCCAATATCATCATCCATAATTGCAGACCTCGTCTTTTTAGGCTACTATTACTAGTTTTGTTTCTTTTACTTGATTTACATCTATAATCCCATTTGAGGTCGGGTGCTCTCGTACCTTTGCACAAAAAAATCTCCTTACCGACTTCAGAGTATTTTGATGTCTCCATTTCAAGAACATGCATCGGTCCACCCGAGTCTCCCTGACAAGCGTCACGACCGCCCTCTGGCTCTCCAGCGCAAATCATATTATCTGTTATCCGATCACCGTAGCCTTTACGACATTCTTCATTTGTCACAATCGGTACTTTCACCTGGAATTTCAGTACATATTTATATTTATGTCGGAAAAACCATTAATAATTTGATAAATGTTATGTTCTATTAGTTTTAGTTGGTTCAACTATAACAAGCCAAGTCTACCGCCCCTAACACGTAGGCGAAAGTCCAGCGATTCCCTCCTAACCCATAAAAAGATCTATTATTGGCCCGTACTCTTATTATTTTGTCGATATCTGCTGCGAAGCGTTAACGCTTTCCGGTTTGAGCTTGAGATAACCATAACACAATTAAGAGACTTCATATCTCAAGGTGAGTGGCGGCTTTTACGTAGCGATATCTATGAGCTCCGGTGACTGATAACATCATTATCAGTCGTGAGCTCTACATACGACATCTACCTCTGCGGGTTCACAAGATGCTCTACCACAAGTAATTATGCAACTTATAATTTTAAAGTCGAGTTATCAATAGCCTCATATTTAATAATAATTCTTTGCGACAAGCCATGAAGTCGAGGGATCTTTGCAAAAATCACTCTTATACATCCTAACCCTTCCTACCACCTTCACTGGTGGTAGGACCTCTTGTGAGTCCGCGCGGGTAGGTACCACCGCCCCGCCTATTTCTGCCGTGAAGCAGTAATGCGTTTCGGTCTGAAGGGTAGGGCAGCCGTTGTAACTATACTGAGATCTTAGAACTTATATCTCAAGGTGGATGAGGCATGACGTTGTAGATGTCTATGGGCTCCAGTAACCACTTAACACCAGGTGGGCTGTGAGCTCGTTCGCCCATCTAAGCAATAAAAAAAAAATACATATTTATATTTTTTATCTTGTTCTCAGGGTCACTACATATTCAGACTAGTAATTATTAACTAAATTTTATGGTGTGATTGAAACATTTAAATCAATTATTGGAGATTGGAGAAGTTGGAAAACGGACACCCCAACTTTTTGCTTCTCGCTTTAACAGTTTTTTACTGAGTTTTAACTGTCTTAAATTACAATGTAGTTATAATTGTGACTCTTTTCTGTCGAAACCTATAGTAATTATTGACAAAATCTTATCATGTCATTGGTACATTAAAACCAATAAAATTACAGATTGGAAAATGGATACACCAACTTCTTGGTTCTAATATTAACAATTCTTTTACTGGGACACAAATAATAACGTTGTTTAGTAATTGCAACTCCTTACTGTTAAAATCTATAGGGATAAATAAAATATTTTTACTGTATGGATTCACATAGCATAATTATCGCTCACCTCCTGCAATGCATTGGAAACAGAGCCACCTTCCTCTGTAGTTCCCCAGCCTGTGACAACACCCGTGTAATTTTTATAGGACAGTCCAGGATTGGGTAAGCAGACCGGCCTTAGCCCGACGTCCTTGTCGTCATCCGTGGCAGTGCCGTTGTCTCCTTCACTGCGAACTCGCTTCAATGCACTGCTGAGGTCTACCTGGAAGTTGGTGCCAAATTTCGTGGATCACCATGTGATGTTTACATTTATGAAAACTCTGCAAGTTTCTTTTTTGCCTTCCTAACTACCAATAAGCACGAAATACTTCGCCTGAGAGAAATTACCAACATCTGCTCTAGCAAGAGCAGGGCTTCGCTGAATCTTGCGATATCGCGAAGGCTTCGACAAGGTCTGTCATAAGGTCTTTCTGTCGAAGTTATTAATCCCCAAGGGACTCTGCAAAGGGATCGCTATTTTTTTTGGTCGGCGGAACATCACAGTAGTCGACGATGCGTTCACTGCGAAGAAGGACCCTTTCATCATAGCGCCGCAATTCCAAGAAGTATCCCTAGAGCTTTCTACAAGTATTGGAATATTTTGGCTCCACGCTTCGAGCGATTTCCAATATCAGTAAATTGGAAAGCAGGACCAAGCTACCATTAAAGATGCTAAGAGTCCTCCACAAAGCGATATGGTACTTCAGGGCTACACGGCTGGACAAAGACTTCTTTACATAGCACAAGTCTAGCCTCGCGTGGAATATACTGCTCCCACCTCTAGGTCTACCAGCTACTTCCATTTGACTCCATACAGAAGAGGGCCGTTCGGATTGTCGATAATCCCATACTTCAGGGATCGTTTGGAACTTCTGGGTCTGCGAAGGAACTTCGGTTCTCTCTGTATTTTATACTATACGTTCCATAGGGAGTGCTTTCAGGAATTTTTTGAGATGACCTTATTATCTCTTTTTTTCTGCGGGAGCAAAGTTCATCTCTACTACTTAGAAACATTGAGTGCATCCACAGTGCGATTCTAGAGCTGTTTTCTGTCACGCACCATCCTCATTTGGACTGAACTTGCCTCTTCGGTGTGTCCTGCTGCTATAACATATCTTTTTTCAAACGAGTAGGCCGGGGCTAGATGTGGCCCCGGCATCTCTGACATCCACAAGCGAAGGTAACCACTCACCATTATGTTGGCCGTATGCACGTTCTGCTAACAAGGGCAATAAAAAAGGCGCCGAGCCCAACTTACCCTCTCAGCTAGTTTTAAAAGGGCGATATCACTGTCGTAAGTTCCGGGATTATACCGAAGATGACGAATGATGTCAGACACCTTTCTGTCTATCGTTTTAGTTTCGTTTACTTTAGAACGATCGTGCTCCAAGAACCGAACTGTAATCCGTTCCTTGCGGAATCTGCGGAATAAATTGGTGCACCACTAAAATCTTGTTAAACATAAGTCAACATACAACACGAGATATATAAGCGTGGTTTCTTGAGAGTTATAACTTTAACTAGGCCTGTCGTTGTGCGCTTCGCCACCCGCGTGCTAAACTGACAATGCTATCTTTACCCCTGCTTATCCTATTGCATATTGAATAAGGAGCCACCATGAAAAGTCTGCGTTTGTGCGGCGAACTCACTTCACGTCTGTTCCATTCCCAATAATGATCGTTTGCATTTTAGTACTTAACAAAAACGACTTTTATGGTTTAGTCTTGCGTTTCATAATTGTTTTGTATATTATTTGTAACGATTCGAATACTTTACATTATTTGTGGTCACGGACGACGGGCGCGATCAGACGTAAAAAGTAGTTTAAATTATGTATAGGATTCGCGAAAACCGAAGAAAATACAAATCAGTTACTTCTGGTACGCCGCTTGTTAACTTGTGTTTTGCAATTATCATCCAAAGGTTATCTGACCGTATCCAAGAGAGAAAGTAAAAAGAAATCCAATATTTTTTAACACTTTGACTAGGTATCCTTTTTACTACTGCTTCCGTCATTTTGAAGTTACTTATAAATACGACGAATTAATAACGGCATTGGAAAAAAAACTAAACCTATGTTCTGACGTTCTTTTATTAATGGGTATATTTAACAATGCAAATACCAGTTGCAGGTACTTATTTTAAACTCTTGACTACAAATATTATTGCTGGAACAATATGTCAACAATCAATTTTCTATAATACCTATTTCATTATCGTGCTGTTTCATTAGAAAATCAAATCTAGACGGACTCTCTGTTACACATGACTTAAAGCAAACGACTATAACAGTGTATAATTTAGATTGAATATCCTCTGAACTTTAAATAAAAGATCAACTCAAACCATTCCTACACGGTATATGGAAATTCAAAAGATAAGATCAACGTCTTGGCATCGTTCCAATGAATAGAAAATTTACTGCAATTCAACAATGAGAATGATGTCCGTTTTTGCATGCGTATTGCACAATTATGCAATAGCTAACCGTTTGACATTCATCCGTGGGCCTCGAACGACTGGTCTGGACATGCCAAGTTAACAAATGTTTTCTTAATTTATGCCTAATACAAAGCACGGGAATTGCATCGCGTGATTAGCTGATGATAGAAGCACTGCTAGATTCCGTCGTCAAATTTATTTTCTTAATCTTTGAAATCCTAAACAATATTTAATGAGTCTAATGAAGTATTACAAGCAACGAGATTAATGATTAATCACGAAACATTTGAAAATATTACTCGTAGTTTTGGAAAGAAACAATCAATTATAGCTTCTAAAGCGACTATTTTTTTAAAGTACAAAAACACAAATTTAATTTATTCTTCATTGTGTTTGTTCATTTTATATTAAAAGCAATTGAGTATGTAAAAAAAACCTTAAATAATAACTATTCATATGGCCATTGGTTGCCATAAATAAATATATACAGAAATAGAAATAAATATATGAATAATAAAAAAAAGCGCACACATATGTGCCAATGTCTTTGTCAAGGACTTCTTGAGGAGGTTAAGCAGTGCCAAAGCTATTAAAATCGAAAAAAACATCTTACCCTGAAGTACAATGAGCAGCTGTCAAAACGTACAGATCACTGATAAGTGCACCACCACAATAGAACCTTCCGCCGTACAAAAGAGCGGCCATCCAGGGGTACTCCGTCTCTTTCGTTTCATATCCGCCCACGATGCGCCGACGAGTGCGTGCTATGCCGCATTCTGAAATTATTACCATCGGTTTCGATTTTTTTTACTAATTAAGCGGATGGCCTTGAGAGGCCATTTCAGCGTCACCCTAACAAGTAGGTGAGATCACGGGGCTCAAACTGGACGACGTTGCTAGCAAGAGCAGTGCTTCGCAGAATCTACCACCGGATCGGAAACGTGACCCACTGAGAAGATCCGGCGAGAAACTCAGTGGGCTATTTCTGTGGGTTAACTTACTCGTCAATCTCTTCGCGATTACATTAAATTAACTACATTAGCATAAGATTAGATGGTAAAATTCTCCGCAACGAAAGAAAAAGAAAACACAAAAAATATATTATATATATTTTGTGTATGTGTGTATATGTATACGTTATGTCCACAAACGATCTTCACAACAAAGCAAAAACGTCATTACTGATAATATGGTAGACCAAACAGACCAGTGAGAAACTGCTCAGGTCAGGTACAAGAAAAGCGTTGTCCCAATTAAAATAAACTTTTGAGCCACACATTCCAACTTAATCGACGTTGTGATCTATATAGGCGCCAACGACAATAAATTTAGTGCTCTTAGATTTTATTGGACACGACGAATTAGAGGTTATTCCATCCAGAATCCATTTACAATTTGCGATAGTCGAGAGCTCTATCGGAACTAATTAAAACTACTTTTACGATTTAATGTCGCGTTTATTTATTGTCACTTTATTACTGTACGTCGTCAGTCAGTCGTTTTTGAACACGAAAACTGTAGAGAGTCCTAAACGTTCGAAACAATATTATGATGACAATAAGAAACGCAAAATTAAAAAGCAAAAGCATCTTTAATCACGTATACGACCGTAGAAAATACTCTAATAGAGCTGTTTTGTTTCTTAGTGTCAACATAAGCACTATTCTAATAGTTAAGTTAATTTATAATGTACTAAAATGGGTCATGCACGACGCAGTACTCACGACAGTTTGGGCAGTCCTCGGGCGGGTCGTCTATAGGTCTTAAAGTCGTGGTAGTCGTTGTGCCACCAAGGAGATTGTTGATCCAGTCTATAAATCCTTTATCCTTCTGACCGATAGGCCGCTGGGTGTAGCAGCTCGACCAGCCGACCAAGCAGATCATAATCACTGGCCATTTCATTGTTGATAACTGGAAAATTGTTAGATCAGTTCAATAATAAAGCAAGCTAACGCCGAATTCTAAAGAAAGCGAAACTGTAACAATGTCAAGGAAACCTGTTGTGATACACAAAACCTGTGTCGAAAATTCCGGTATACATATATTTAAACCACAATGTACCAAGAATTGCGAAAGAAATAGTTACGGCTTTACCGAAGAGCCTTCTTCCTATTCGTACACTCTTGACAGAGTGGTCGTGGTCAAGCATCAGTCGGATCCTGCGATACCGATGCTGTCGCGATGTGACGCCATGTGGCACGATGTTTTGCAGAGTGAGAGCAATCATTTATGTTGGAGTGAGTCACAGATTTTATAAGGTCGTTCCATCGTGTTGGAGATCGTCCGCGAGATCTTTTGCTTTACTGAGACTCTAAGTTCTTAGTTTAAGGAGCCGTATCTCAATGTTAGCACAATTTTTTTTATCTGCCATCAAAAGGACGAACCTACGAAACGTGATCGGAACATCATCTATGTTAACATTTTCAGCCAACCCTTTCTTCTTTTAATAAGCGTTCGAAAGGAACAGTAACAGTTTTGTAGAGAAATGTGGTGTTGGGATGCTTTTTTACTGCCTAGATGGGTGAACCTTGACTTGGCTTTCTGGTCGCAATCTACCTTGAGACATGAGGATGAAGTCTTAGTTTTATTATGTAAGCGAATTCCTACTATTCAAATCGGAACGTATGATTGCTTCATGGCAGAAATAGACCAGTTGCTGCCACTTACCCCTGTGGTCTTATATTGCGCCATACCATTCTTTGACCGATCATCATTCCCTATTACAAATACTTAAAGAACGCTACCCCCCATAATCCCATAATCGCTTCTACCTTTTATTATTCTCGGCCGAAACCACAAAACCAAAACATGTGGACCAGTGTTCATTGACATCTCCAGTCGCAAACAATTCGAATTTATGTTAATGAACGCATAAAATAAATATTCAATAAGGCTATAGATCACTTTACTTGAAGATCTAAACGAGGTGACTGATTTAGTTCATTAACTACTCTTTTTTTTTCAACGTACAGTGACATCTGCTCGAAACTAAGAAGTAACGAGCACTTGAGTTTCATGCCAGAAAGGGACTGCACTATATTCGACGTCATTTTTCACGTGCACCATAGAATTCAGTTTCCCACCATCAATTTTGTTGGTCATAGACAGAGCAGCCCGCCTCAAATGGAATCCCCACTAAAAATTATGACGCTCAAATCTCCGACCTCTCTTGGCTGTTTTAAATTATTTTACTGGTACGTTAAACAACACATTAGTAATAAACAACAAAATAACAGCATTTTTATTTTAGTCTTAATCTTTTTAATGCAAAGCGGTTGCTCTTTAAGAAGGCAACGTGTTTGCCTGTTACAGTTCAGAGTAATCACTCAGAATCAAGGACATCGGAACCAGGTCAAGAAACCCGCTGCTGCCAGTATTGAAATGTACCGCTACAAACGATCAGCCATCAACATCCCATTTGCATTAATAAAATAAAATTACTCGCACGTGTGTGAGGAATTAAGCAGGCATACGCAAAACGTTTCCGCGTACAACATACATACTAGTCGTAAATTGCATTGTGAATCAGGAAAACCGCAAAAGAAATCACACGGCCAATACAAATAGTTCGGCGTATTTCTTAGAACTTACTTTGTTATACCGAGTGACTAAACTCGCTAAATCGGATATGCCAAATCTTATCCCGCATTCTTGTAATGAAAACTGAATCGCAATAAATTAAAATCATAACGAAGACAGTAAATAATTTTATGGCCATTGCAAAATTTATCAGTCTAATTCTATGTCGGATGACGCCTTATTTGATTATAATTATCAGAGCTAGGCCTAATCGCCAACATGTGATTCCCGTCACTCATGAATATCGGCGTTGCCAAGAGCACGCCCATTGGGCCTACATACGGGACTCGAAAACTGGCATAGTCGCATTGCTTATTACGAGTACACCGGGCCTTTTATGCTTAAGACCACGACGGCTTCCTGCTCCAGCTCCAACTTCTGATGCTTTCTAGAGTTACATGGTATGTGTTAAAAAGCCTTCGACAGCACGATCCGACATTCTCGGCTGATTCTGAAGGGCGACATTACTTCCGCAACCATGCGTAACGCATTTCGGCCTTTACATGATCAAGTAGCAAAGGATTCAAACTTCGTAACCGTTTTTGAATAATAGAATAGGTGATCCCTTGACCCACAATAGAGTACTACTTAAATTCGTCTCTAGCCCATAGCACTCGTGTGTAATCATTATCCTACTTAACCATAGACACAGCCCACTGAGTTTCTCGCCAGATCTTCACAGTGGGTCGCGTTTCCGATCCGGTGGTAGATTGTACAAAGCATTGCTCTTGCTGGGGCCAGTGTTAGCAACACTCCAGTTTGAGCCCCGCTGCCTACACGTTAGGGTGAAATAGCCTCTCAAGGCTATTAGCATAGGTAGGGATTTTTTTTTATCCTAGCGCACTCCAGTCAGCGCGCAATTAATATGGAATAGGTACAAATGTAATAGGTTCGTTGAAAGTGCCAAGGCCGAGGCCCCTAATGTCGCTGATCCCACACCCTGCACCTTAAGTAAAGCAGCCTATAGTGCCACAGTGGCTGTAACATTTGTCCTCGCTCAAATGGAAACCTAATTGTCACTACTTATCGTTGTAGTTACGATTTTCGACAACGATGAATCGTTGAAATACGCTGAAATACTGCCTACCCACAATCTCGCAAAAGAGATGCTGGACTGTAAGAGAGAAAGAGCTGATCTGTCCTGTATGTATTTTGGGCCTCATCGATGTGTTCTCAAGGACCGGTCCAAGAGTTTTCACCGTTATAAAGAGTCAAAGGGTGAGTGAAGGTGATATGACGCTATTCAATGACCGCTAGTTCGACACAGCGGCATTTTAAAATGATACATGTGGCACTGTTTAGTCGGATTCTGGTCAGACAAATCAAAATATCAAAGGTCTGGTGTCCCGTGCCACCATGGCGTTAATTTGTACCAAACTATTGCCAAGGTTATTTAGCTCAAGATGGCCATGACCCGTGAGGCGATGACGCGATGGCCCAATCTTCGGTTACCAAACAAAAGTGTAATGTTACCTGTCGTATCACTCTTGTCAGAGCGGTCGTGGTCGTCATTCGACAGCATTGCTGTGGGCAGAAACATAAAGCAAGGGGAAACCACTGCGCTAATCTTCCAAAGAAAGTCTTTATGAAAAGTGTAATAGATACATCATGTCCAGTGATTATAAAAAGCTGAAATGATATGGTAATTATAATTGAGTTGCCACACAGCAATGGAGCGTAAATTGCGTGTTTCTCAACATTCCCAGAATGATAGTGAAACTCTGCGTTCTTATATTTCCACTTTTACTTTCTTTAAAAAAAAAATATTATATTATTATTATTATAGTCCATATTTATTTAAAATCTTATTATTATTACACTATTTTTTATAAATATATTTAAAATAAAAAAAATTAAAAACACTATATAAATATAGATGATAATAATACATATACAAATCTTTAAATATAATATGATGACATAGACAAGTACCTAAACAATGCCATCTAGTCTTAAATGGTTAACAAGACGTGAATGCTAAAACATGACATCCAAGTTTCAACTGTAATTATTGTTTCACCCTTGAAGTCGCAACACATTACTGCTTCTCAACAGTGATAGGCAGGGTAGCGGTACTTACCCACTTAGGCTCACACGACGACCTACCATTAGTAAAAAAGATTTAGAAAAATGAAGTAAAACTAAAACCTTAGACAATATACCAAGGTTAGGTATTGGCGCGACTTTAGTAAGGCTAGTAAGACTTGAATAAAATATCGTTATCACCTTATTATAATATAAAAGTTATTATTTACAAATCAAAAATCCAATAACCGGACTCAAACGATGATTTACGGTAAGATAGAAAGAAAAAACTTGTTGATTTGAGGCTTAGAAAAAATTTTTTTTTATTGCTTAGTTGGTTGGACGAGCTCACAGCCCACGTGGTGTTAAGCGGTTACTCATTACACGGTCATTGTAATATTTGCGGTGCCTCGAATCCTTCACAGATTTCATATTAAAGAACAACTAAGACCTATCCGTCGACATTTTAATACTAGCTTTACGAGTCGCGGAAACCGAAAAAACACTACAATCCATTTTCATGTCAGTTCCACTGACTCGAAGTCAATCGTGTCCTTCTTCAAACGCGGTTTGTGGAAAGAACCTAACGGTAAGCAGCTGCTTGGCTCTACCCCTTGCATTGCTGACGTCCACGGGCGACGGTAACCACTCTTCTTCTGGTGGGTATGCTCGTCTGCCAACAAAGGCATTATACCTGAACATGCAATTTCGAAGTTTGTTTTTCTATTGCATAGGTCGGCAGATAGACATCCACAACGTAAATGGGGCCACCCGCCGTGAAATATAAGTTCTAAGATCTCAATATAGTTACAACGGCTGCCCCACCCTTCAAACCTAGAAATAGGCAGGATGGTGGTACCTAGCCATGCGGACTCACAAGAGGTCCTACCACCAGCAAAAAAAGTATACAAATTAAATTTATTAAGCACGTGGATACAAATATTGAATCCCTTTCAAGTGTGCACTATGAAATTGAAACTTCGTTCTTATTATGCGGCAGGCGTCGTGATTTGTGTCCTGTCAATGGTAAAGATTTAAAACGTTAGAGAGTTTTATCGCACTTCCTATATATTTAAATAAAATGGAAAGTTCAAGGCTTTAATTATACGTACTTAAAGAAAGGCAAATTATGTTGAGAACATTTTTTTTTTTAAATAAAATACATATACATTAATTTTCTACTTGCATTTTATTTAATAAACAACACGTTTTATTATGTAAAAAAAACAACCTAAAAACACATATAGTGCAATAAAACCAAACTTGATTTCTATATACTGTATTAAAGTGCATTTTTAATAAAATAAAAAATAATAACTGAGGACAAATCACACACTGTCATAGGGCCCCAAATTATAATAGGGATTACCTGTGTTATGCCACAGACTGACATACATACATAAATATGTTTAAATACATAAATATATAGATAATAAACACCCAACCAATGAACAAACAAACCAGTTCACACCACACGCACAGGCATTGATAAAATTACTCAATTCTTATTAATACAAAAAAAAAAGTTAATAGTTTAATACTTAAACATAACTTTTAAAAAAAAACAGAATATTAATTCAAAAATTACCTCCGAACACAGACGTGGTACAGACAAAAAATAATAGGTACGTACCAAAATATCGATTGACGATATGCAGAGATCTATAACACCAACGCGTACGTATTCAAGGCCCGAAATCAAGGACGGCGAGCGACTTTGACCACCGCGATGCTCGCACTGAACGAAAGCAGTGAAAGAACTAAAACTTTCACCGAGATCTGTGCCACGTCGTCCTTACCTCCACATTGCATGTCCTGGGAGCCCGCACGCCTAGTTATAACCAATGCCGACGCGATAATAAATTCCAGAGCATAATTCACGGTAATCTTTTTTCTGTGAATGCCGTAATTATTATTATGAGCTGATGTGGGATTCTAATTTGCCAACACGCAAACGTTTAAGTTATCTGTTTAAATTGGATGCTCGTGATTGTAACGATTAGTGAACAAAATCTGTATCTCAACAGAGAAACAGTTTGTGTGACAGTTAATCCGGATAGCTATGATCTCTTTGGGTAACAATCATCCCTTTTGGTAAGGTTGATACTTTTAGGTAACATATTTTAAGTAACGTTTTCATATTTAGTTGAAAATTATACCAGAGATGACGTTCTTTAAATTTGTAATTCAATGGGAATGAAACATAATGCATTTTCCAGGAATAAAAACTAACTCGTGTCACTCTCGTGTCTATGAACTTCCAGCACTATAACTAGTCTGGCCATAAATACTGTTACATAAAAACTTTTCTTTTTTTCAACTTTTTAATTATTTTGAATTTGAACCATGTATATTATTTTAAAAACTTCTTTCGATTTTGCGCCATTTCACATATTTTTTCGTGTTCATTATCAAATTACAATTACAAGGGGTGTTAAAGAAAATAGGATTGAAGTGATCGCCTTGCACAAAGTGGATATGGAGTCGTCGGTCATATTCCAGACACTTCAAAAGCTTGGTATCAGCTGTATGTTCGTAGATCGTACTATCAACAGATACAACAACACTTCTATCGTCTGTCCAATACCAGAAAAGATCTGGGCGGCTGCGTGCTGTTAGACTTACAAAAGCTATTAATGCTGTAAAAGCCAGAATTCGCCGACCACCCTTAGGATTTTTTTTTTGCCCTTGTAGGCAGACGAGCATACGGCCCTCCTGATGGTGAGTGATTACCGTCGCCCATGGACTTCAGCAATGCCAGGAGCAAAGCCAAGCCGCTGCCTACAAAGCAAAATTGCAGGAAGCAATAAATCTTGTCACGAGACATGAAGATTCCTGCTAGGACTCTGTCGCATATTATAAAACAAGACCTGAAGCTTATCGACGATAATATATACCATGCCCTAAATAAATATTTACAATAAAAGAGAATGAATCGATAAAAACGCCTTCTGTCGCGATACGCAGGTGAAAGATACAGAAATATCCTCTTTACCGATGAAAAAATGCTCACGACTGAAGAACACTACAATAAGCAAAATGATAGTGTACGCTCACAGTTCTAAAGAAGCTGCTCAAGTGGTCGGAAAGGTACAGCGTGGTCATCATCTTGCGTCAGTGATGGCTTGGTGGGACGGAGTCTCAAAACTACATTTTTGTGAAAAAGGAGTAAAAACTTCAGCCAAAGTGTATCAAGATACAGTCTTGGATCATGTTGTGAAATATACCGTGAATATACCGTGGACTTTCCAGCTGGACTCTGGTTTTCCCAAATCCCTTTACTGTTAAGAAAATGTATGCTTTAGTAGATGACAATTTCTGGATTATTTTTTAATGCTGGAGTAGGCAGACGTGCGTACGGCCCACCTGATGGTGAGTGGCTACCGTCGCTCATGAACTTTAGCAATGCCCAGGGCAGAACCAAACCGCTGCTTACCGTTAGGTTTTGAGTAGAATTCGTTGTTGGTAGTCAAGCAGCGTCTATCCTCCATCGTTCAGGGTCGCATTCTCACCTTCTCCGGACATGTGTCGCGACGGGGTGACGACTCAGCTGAGGGCCTTGTGATGCTGGGCATCATTGAGGGTACAAGACCGCGCGGCAGATCACCATTACGATGGACCGACCAAATAAAGGCAGTTTTAAACGGTCCCGTCACCGAGTGCACAAGAAGGGCGGTACGCGAGGGATGGCCATATCTTGTGAAGTGCACCACCCGAAATGATGAACACGACCTAGTCTGCCACGAGTGCAAACGAATGCATGTATGTCAGTCTCTGGTAACACATGAAATCCTAATTGAAAAGCCGGATAACCTTCCGTGATTTGTTCCCAGTTTATAAATGCTAAATAACGACTGATGATAAATTGTGTTTATTAGAAATTATATTTAAATACGAATTGCATATTGATAAAATGATGAAATATGAATGATATTTTTCGATCTTACCGACAGAATAATAGAAAAATATGAACTGGATATTTAAAGAAAAATCAAAATTATCGATAAAGTTGATCATTGAAAACACGAATAAAACAACATTTTCTGAAAATAAATCGTAGCTAGATCGATTTATCGCCCCTGAAATCCCCAGTATACTAAATTTTATGGAAATCATTGGAGCCGTTTCCGAGATTCAGATTATATATATATATTTAGATACAAGAATTGCTCGTTTAAAGATATAAGATATTATTAATTATAATAAATATAATATTAGGTATATTTATAATAATTTTTATTAATTTAAACAGTGGGGTTATTTTCAACAAGTCCCTTATATCACGTTCCGATATTTACTGTGTTTGATAGTCCTGTCTCGCCTAGGCCGAAAACAAAAACTCAAGATATACCCGGGTTCTACTGTTTCTGAATAACAGGAAATCGGTATTCAGAGTCTATGAAGTTTTTAATAAAACTTTTAGGCAACGCTATTTCTATTGGAATAAAAGATTTACGGTCGAAATTGGACAAGAGTATTTTTTTTTTAGGATTGAAGGATTACTGGTGGCCCGGAGGCCTTTCCAGTTTCACCAGGACAGGTGGACAAGAGTATTACTCGCTAGCCAATGGCTAATGAATCTATCATAGGACTTAATAAAAATTAATTTACTGCGCCAAAAAAACAAAACAAAACACTTATTTCGCGAAGTGTATTTTATACCGTGTGAACATAATTTTAACGCCTACGGAGCTTTTGACTTTTGCCACCGTGAAATAAAAGTGTGTACTTTTCTGCCAGGAGTTGAAAAAAAAATGGACAACACTTACAGCCTTAACAAATTATACAAAATCATGAATAAATCGATTGGAATAACATAACAAAATACTCTTTTAAACTTTTTCTTATAATGTCCAAAAGAACCGAATAGAAGAATTATTTTGAAATGAAAACATCATTAGTAACGCTGTGTTCTGAAATCCGATAGAACGAAAAAACCAACACTAAAAAGAGACAAATAACTAAGTAGTATGGCCATAAACTCAGTTACATAAAAACTTTTCTTTTTTTCAACTTTTTAATTATTTTGAATTTAGAACAATTATATTATTTTAAAAACTTTCGATTTAGCGCCATTTCACATAATATTTTTTCGTGTTCATTATCAAATTACAATATGGAATGGGGTGTTAAAGAAAATAGGATCGCAGTGATTGACTTGCACAAAGTGGGTATGGAGACGTCGGTCATATTACAGACAATTCAAAAGCCTGGTATGAGCCGTATGTTCGTATATCGTAGTATCGACCTCTCCCTAAACCAGAATACCTATTCCTACTAATTACCTCGCTCCTTCTGTGACATAAGAAATGAGCAGGATATAGCATCCTACCTACATACCTACCCGTATAGGCTCACAAAGCCCCAGTACTGTACGTAAATTTATAAATATCTGCGGGTAATATTTTGCGGGTATGTCGTGAAAACTCTACGTACATTTGCGTACGGGAAATTACAAATAACGTGAAATCGTTCAGATCATAGCCCTTTAATTAGACGCTATTAAAACGTTACCTATTTACAAAATTTGGGCTTACATTTGATATTTTTATTCTGTAAAAAAACTGGTACAAAAATTACCTAATCATGTTTTAGCCGCACCAGTCTCCAAAGACGAAAAATTGGTTGACACAAGACGAATGTTCTATTATCACATATTGTTTCTACTTTTCAATACATAAAAAAGACGCAAGAGCGTTGTTATCAATTGGTTGTTAAGCTCTTTTCATAAATTAAAGCAAATAAAAGTATCCAATAACGCCAAGAAGTATTTGATCGTTCTTGCGTTGAGATTGCCTTGATAATTCTGTCAGGATGTTTTGCATTGAACTACCTAAAACTTAGGTTGTTGTCGTGGAAAAGTATTGTTTACAAGTTTTTTTTTCATTTTAATAAATGTAAATACCAAATTTTTTCCATTAATTTTAAGATAAAAACTTATTTAATTTAAACTTTTATAAAAATCAATTTTATTGGTTTCGTGATAATGCGTTTGCTGGTTGTTTATACGGTTCAGTTAAAACTTAGTTTATTATTGGCAATTAAGAGAATGTGTTTATCATAATACCATCACCACTACTACTGCAGAGGGCACATGAGACTAGAGACATGAGTTTTTATTTTATTTATAATCTAGATATAGTTTTTTTAATTTTTATTTATAAGTTAGAGATAAGTTAGAGACCTTGTGATGGACGCGACCGTTAAATAACAAAAATAATGAATGCATATCGAGGGGTGAAATACCATTTGGTTTAAGCGACATTTATCTTCGTAATTAAAGATGCATTTTATCTGGTATTAAGATCAACAGTCCGATGTCATTAATTGAACATCAATTATGTTTACTCCATTGAAATAGCTGACGAAACTTTTTGTTATGATATTTTTTTCTAAATTTTAAACTTTAAATGGCTCTGTTCTAAATTTAAATAAATTTCACTTAAACCTAATAGCCTTTCACCCCTGGATATAACAATTCACGACACTATCACTGTTATGTGATAGAGACAGCGATATACTCCCATTACGTTCGCGCTGTTTCGTAATCCCAAATGTGAAATATGCATTACCTAAAAACTAACTCGACATAAACAACAACAACTAACTACTAATCTTAATTTAGCTTCAACATAAATAAAAATACAGTTATGTGAGGAGGGAGCGTCCTAAAAAGACTTGGATGGACTGTGCGAATTGCGAGGGAAAAGCGTCAGGGCGACGATGTCATATGACAGATCTGAGTAAAAAAATAGGACAGAACTACAAGTCAGATAAGAACCACAAGATTTATATCTGGTGTTCAATTAAAAATAATAAGAGGAGACCTTCTTTGAAAGTCAACAATATTGTCATAAACAAACATTTTGTAAGGCTTCATTAAGCAAGCAACATTAGATGTCAATCAATACTGATTAAATGTTTTCTTTCAAAACTTTCCGTAATGAATCTGTTTATCAGAATTTATTTGTCAACAGAATACGGGACAGTAGAGCAAGGACTATTTGTTTGTTTAAATTATCGTAGTTTTTCAAGCAACAGATAGATGCACTTGGATAAAGTTGCGAAATTCTATTGTTTCCCCACAAAAAATAATAGGTAATTTAATGGCCGTTAAAACGAATCAATATGAGAAAATAGCTTTTGTAAATAGCTTTGCTATTCACGCAAGCGAGGCCTGGCACTGAGTGGTCAGTCTTAGATACGTCCTTACGGATCCATCGGATCCAATAACACTTGTACTAGATGCCTTGAGCTCTAACACTAGGAGTAGGGACCACGGTAATCGTACACGTCGAATTCGGCAAAGAATTCGAGGTGCAACCTAACCTATATACTTATATATATAGATATATATCAGCCCACTGAGTTTCTCGTCGGATCTTCTCCGGAGCAGATCGCGCCACCGATATGGTAGTAGATTCATTTGCGAAGCAACTACTCTTGAGTTGTTTTTTTTTTTTATTGCTTAGATGGGTGGACGAGCTCACAGCCCACCTGATGTTAAGTGGTTACTGGAGCCCATAGACATCTACAACGTAAATGCGCCACCCCCCTTGAGATATAAGTTGTAAGGTCTCAGTATAGTTACAACGGCTGCCCCACCCTTGAAACCGAAACGCATTACTGCTTCACGGCAGAAACAGGCAAGGGCGATGGTACCTACCCACGCGGACTCACAACAGGTCCTACCACCAGTAATTACGCAAATTATAATTTTGCGGGTTTCACTTTTATTACACGATGTTATTCCTTCACCATGGAAGTCAATCGTGAACATTTGTTGAGTACGTATTTCATTAGAAAAATTGGTACCCGCCTGCGGGATTCAAACACCGGTGCATCGCTTCAACACGAATGCACCGAACGTCTTATCTTTTAGGCCACGACGACTTCAGGTCTCCTTTGGAGACGCTCGAGTAGCTGTTAGCAAATCCCACCCCTCCTGGCTGAGCCCTTGCTCGCCCACCTGTCCTGGTGAAATTGGAAAGACCTCCGGACCACCAGTAATCCTTCAAACACAAAAATTCGAAACAAAACAAAGTGGTCATCAAAGACAAAAGACATCTCAATGTGAATGCCACCTTCTTGAGACATATGGGCGAAGCCTTCATTATATTTTATATCGGCTTAAATTTATAGCATACATTACGTACAATGGAAGATGTTTCTGCGACATATTCGAAAGTACTGTTTATTTTTTATCTGTGCTGTATTCGTTTTTGACGTTTCCATCAATACATAACCTTAAAAACTTAACCTTAAAAAAATGATAAATTCCAGTGCGAACCTTTCCATTATCTTTTTAAACGCTACATTAATTTGATGTCTCTGCTTCTAAACGTTTCTAAAATACCGTTATTTAGGTTATATTAGTCTTTTAACACGTTTAAACTTCCATATTTAAAATTTCTGTAGATTACGTAAACAGACCTATCTCTTGGATGTTTCTTAATTGATGGTGGAAATAACATTAAATTCCATTCGTAAATTTATAATTTATAACGTAATATAAACAAGAAAGAACGTATTGCGACGTTGTTTTTGCTAAGTAGAAGGTTTTGACTTTCAAATCGCATATCTGATACTACTGCAGAGAGCGTTGGATTGTTTTATTTTACCGGCAGGAAAATTGATCGATCCGTATAAACATATACATATATAGACACCATAAAGTCGAAAATCAAAATACCACTGCTCACCTTCAGAAAAGTGGCCGAAGTCTCAATAATCGTATGAAAATAACGGTGGTCGTGTCCTCATAAAAATGCTTCATAAATAGAAAAAGCTAGGGGTCTAGGTTATATTAAGGGTAGGGCTTACCCCTAATAAAACAGGTAAACAAAACATTCAGTTTCTCTCATGAAAATCCCGAGACAGATAATAATATAGTAAATTTATTTTCATATCAGCAATCAGCAAACTAACTAATACAACAATATGCTATCGTGTTTAAGGAGAATTTCCTTACATGCGCATTTTGAAAGGTGTACGTACACAAAACACAGCCAAGCAAATAAGTCAAAATCATATCGAACTCGTAAACTTCAAATACTCATCAACGTATTGTCGATGTATGTCACACTGAACCACCGCCTGATCCACTACAAATCTAATAAAATACAATTTAGAAACGAGAATACCATCAATTTAGTCGAAGTCAACTAAAGTAACCATACTGAGACCTTAGAACTCATATCTCAAGGTGGGTAGCGGCATTTACGTTGTAGATGCCTATGGGCTCCGGTAACCACTTAACGCCAGGCGGCCGTGAGCTCGTCCGCACATCTATGCAATAAAAAAATGTGTATAACTAGGGAATACTCAACATTCAGTTAGGTCTTTATAAAATTGCACGGGACCGGACGAGGAGCTTTCAAATAATAAAAAAAAAACATAAAATCCATTCACCCAGTAAAAAGTTCTGAAGTCACAAAGAAAAGCGGTTGAATTGAAAACATCCTCCTTTATTGAAGTCGGTTAATAAAAAATCAATTCCTTACGCAATAATACCGTTGAGGGTACGGAAACATACCGGTCGGGAAAGAGGCCGAATGATGTCCGTTACTCCGCCCCCTCTGGGTAAGTAAGCGCACAAAGAAAACTAGAACGAAGCATGAGGAAAGGACTTCAAATAAAATGAATTAATTGCTCGTTAACTCAATAACATCGATTATGCCCTTTACGTAATTACGAAATGATTTCGCGAGATACTCAAATGTAGGTGGAATGTAATGTGGGTCGGTTACATGGCCGTCTTCTTATGCAGGTTCACGTGGCTTAATGCCGTCGTTGCATCGGAAAGCGTTCGAAAATCACAAACGAGATTGAACGCGCCGCTACCATTGTTCCGGATCGACTTTGTCAACATCTCGATTAATATTCACTAATACGCTGCTAGAGAAAAATGATGAATATGCAAAATCTGTGACAAAATTAATGTAACTGCGCACAATCTTGGCTTTCGTAACGAGAATTCCTTTCGAGAGAAGCTGCTGCGTAATATATTACCATTATAAAAACTATCATTTAAAGCCGATCGCGACTGAATTGATGCATTTGAGATGTGGTGCTGGCGAAAGATGCTAGGAATTACCAGGACAGCAAATCGCACCAACGTGTCGATCCTCCAAGAACTCCAGATAAAGACGAGGCTTTCTACCGTCTGCCTACGTAGAATTCTGGAATACTTTGGTCACATTGCAAGAAAGGATCACGGCAGCTTGGAGAAGCTAATAGTGACTGGCAAGGTGAACGGAAGAAGACCACGAGGTAGAGGCCCGACACGTTGGACTCACCAGATCCGCACTACCCTCGACACCACAGTTCACGATGCTCTACACTCGGCGGCAGATAGAGGCAAATGGCGTGGAATGTTCCGTAATAAACTCTTATTGCGAGGAGGTGGTCACGACCCTCAGCATTGAGGAAACCGAAGCAAGAAGAAGAAAGGAGCTCTAACGACGATTATTACATTTCATGAATTATTATGGCAGCCGCATTTTCGCGCTATTGTAAGCGCCATTTTCAGATCGCGACAAAGCTCGCTACTATTACTGTTATTTAGTATTATATTCGTTATATGTCAGCGAAAAGGGCTCATCCGCCGCAAACACAGGTCGATGGTAGCTCCGATTTACAATGAATGGGCTGTATTATCAACATACGGGTGTTGAATTCGCCTTGGCCCGGTTACGGAGATCTCTCACTGATTCACATCTACTGGGCTACTTTCCAAGAAACTAGCCTTCAAAAACAAAAACAAGGTCCCTCATGTTTGTCTAGACAAATATAATCATGTAAGCAGCTCACTATAACAGGAAACAAACAAAAAACAACACTTGGAACCGAGGCTGTTTTAAAATAATGATAAAAGTTAATAATTTATTTTTTATTGCATAGATGGGTTGACGAGCTCACAGCCCACCTGGTGTTAAGTGGTTACTGGAGACCATAGACATCTACGACGTAAATGCGCCACCCACCTTGAGATAAGTTCTAAGGTCTCAAGTATAGTTACAACGGTTGCCCCACCCTTCAAACCGAAACGCATTACTGCTTCACGGCAGAAATAGTCGGGGTGGTGGTACCTACTCGCGCGAACTCACAAAAGGTCTTACCACCAGTAAAACCACCAGTAATTAGTCATTTGTTGCCTTTCATACAGAAAACTTAGATGTTTACAAGTAACTTAAAACATGTTAAGGAAAAGGCAAAAAGAAGTGGCATAGATAAGACTGTCCAAAGTGGATGCATCGAACACCGCTGATTTCATTCAACCCCGTACCACTTAGGTGTAGTATCCGATACGGTGGTAGATTCTACGAAGCACTGCTGTTGCTAGGGCTAGTGTTAGCAAATTCATCAGGCTGAGCCCCGTGAGGCCGCCTACACGTTAGATGAAGCTGGGATAACCCCTCGAAATTACCAGCATAGGTAAGTATATAGCCTATTGTACAAATGTATCTGTTTTTTGACTGTTTTTCGAATGTAAATTATGCTTTGGTGTGCAATAAAGTGTATTCTCTCTCTCTATCTCTCTCTAAGTATAAAAAAGCGGTATACAATGTTAGGTACTTATGCGCAGACTTACAACGTGATATAAACTGATATATACAAATAATAACGAAAAAACATTCGGTAAAGACAAAACAAAAAAAAAACAAATAAACCCGGACTCAATTACAAAAAATAGGTACACATAATTCAAGTAAAGAAGGCACACAAACATATATAAAGACTGAAGAAAACCATTACAAAAAAATTACCAGAGTTGACAAAATTTATAAACATGTCAAAAATAATTAATTTAACGTTATGTAAAAAAAATTAAAAATAACGTAAAAACCATACGAGCCATTATTATTGCGTATACAATATTTACAGATGACGTTGTATTATTACAAAACGGTGTGCTTACATTCACATTGTAAGTAAATCAATAATGTATGCTAATAAACAAGAGAACGTGATGGAGTTGTACGACAAGAGGCAGCCATAAATTAACGGATTCATCGAACGAATACATAAAACTCGATTCCGAAATATCAAAAACAAAAAATACATACACATATATATATATTGCAAAACATTAAAAAGCATCGGTTTAATCCTTGCATTACGTAAAACGTTGGGTAAGATCGTCCAAGCATAAAAGAATTGAACAGAACCGATCCATCGGGTGAAATTAAATGCAAGTTGCATAATGTTAATTTGGTGCGCTGCAAGGACTCATCATACCTGGCGTTTTGGGGCACACATTCACGTTCAATATATTATATGTCTGTAGAGTATCTAGCTGATATAATTAAAATTAATTTTACGAACGCTATTATTATTAGTACTTTTTTATTAATACGCTTTTATTAGCTTCAGGCGTATGTATGTACGTAACGGAATTTTTGAACTTTGGACCCCCTTCAAAACGTCGAATTTACAGGAAATTTAGTATACCTATTAAGGACCGATGACAATTCAACATTAAAAAAAAAAAAAAACTAAAATATGAAAAATAAATAATAGTTTAAAAAAACTAACAAAATACGCTTTTATAGAAAATCCAACTGAAAAATAGAGAATAAATTTTAATAAATTTGAATAAAATATTTTTATACTATAGTGTAAGAAAAAATGATTTTATAGTAAAAAAAGCTCTGGGTGCTTTTTAAGATATTATTGAAATAATAATTCTTCTACTCATATCTGTCAGAAAAATATTTATAACTAATAACACCATGCACCCCACGCTTTTTTTAAAATAAAATATATTTTACACTATTTTCAATTTAAATTTATTTAAATTTATTTTCTATTTTTTAGTTGAATTTTATATAAAACTTGTTTTTTAGTTTTTTTAAACTATTATTTAATTTTCATTTTTTACTTAAATTTTCTATAAAAGCGTATTTTTAAAACTATTAAGTACTTTAACATCAACTCCTGCCTTATCGACTATAGATAAAAATTATATAAATTAGCAAAAATCTTATTTTGCAAATTAAATAATGGAATTATCTTATCAAATTAGTGTATCAAATTGTCATCGGTCCTCGATAAATCCACAAAGTTAGAATGAAATCTGGCCGTTTAAAGTGAGTCAAAATCGGGTCTAAAGGAGTCAGTTACAAACATACATACAAGTGAAGCTAATATAAAGCGTGTAAAAAAGGAAATTTAATATTGGTTCGTTTTTTTTTTCGATTTTAAACAAGGGACGTTATATATTATTTAATTATTTCCTACGTTCTGAATACTTTAGTTAGTTAGTTTTCGTAGTCACAGACGACTGTACAGTGAAAGAGCCTATTATTATGGTCTCGCGAAAAAAACGAATAGTCACGAACAAAAAATATTATGAAAATTGTTTGGGATTCCTTTTGTTTTATTTTCCATGCAGCCTGCCTCCCCATCCCTGCCATGTTGCCGAATTTGAAGCCAAAAGAAAAATACCCTACATCGACGTTCTGTCTGTATATAAAGAACCAAAATGCAAGTTGTAATCGAACTAATTAATCAGAAGAGCGCAAGAAATTCTCATGAATTCCAGTAATGGGCGTGTCGTCTTTAATTGACACCATAAAGGGAATTTTCACTACGTAGACCCTTGGGCACTTATTATGTACCATCGATCTCTATTACCGCTTAATTGAAGGAATCCACTTGACAAAAATCTAAACAGAAGCGAAAAAAATATTGGAAACTTCTATTATGTATTTAAATTTTTTAATAATTAATCATAAAGCGTCTAAAATAAACTGGCACTTCGAAATAACACCCCGAGATCTTCGTAAAAGATCTACGGTAGGAGCAATGAAATTCACACTAAGACGCAAAAGAAGCTCATACATCAATCAAGTATCAAAAACAAATTAATGGCAATTAATAATAGTAATAAAACTCAATCTATTATTTATTTTTGTTTAAACATTTTACAAGCACATCACGTGGATCAGGGGTGGCCAATTTGATTAGAACCAAGATCTACTCTGCGATCTACCAAATAACCTTTCTTGAAATTTAATGAAATAATGTATTTCAGTATACAGATAAGTAGCATATTTTCTTTTATTAAAAGGATTAAAATAAACTTGAAATTATAAATAAATAGATAAATAATGTGAGGTAATGGTCATTAACAAATGATACAAGATGAAGATGATTCGTGCAGCAATTGGTGATTACGTTGCGCAGTCTATTGTATGATGTATTTATATTTTTTGTCTTACCACGATCGACTGAACTAATAGCCACGATCGACCGATCGATCGCGATCTACCGGTTGGCCACCCCTGACGACAATCAATCATTATTTATGTGATCATAGTATTGAATATTAAACATTTAATAATATTATAGTTGTTAATTCGTTGAAATAATAAAATTAAGACATGAGAAAATGATGATAAAATGACAGCAACACATAATATTATCTAGAGCGTTTTAAATTGAAACTACTCACTTTAATCTCGCGTTTATTAATGAAACATGGCAAATGAAACAGTAAAACTAGTTTTACAAATGTCCACAACCCGCGAATACCAAAGCTGAAACTTAGTTCATTATTTCATATTGTGGTATCTACAGTCTTAAATTAATACTTGTAATCTGTTTTACTTATTAAAAACTATCTAAAACTTAATAAATTACTATAAAAACATAGAAATAGAGTTCAATTTCGAAGTATATAAAGACTAACACGTTAAGTAATTAGCCCTTAAGATCGTAACTTATAGTCTCTCTTACTTATTTTTTGTCCAAAACCAGTACAGTTTGTTACACGAACGCATTCGCTAACCCATTTGGTAATTAATGAATCGTCTTCTTGTTACCCGGCCTAATGAGTGAAGTTCGGATATGGATCCATATTGGCCAATGGCTTGGCGTACAGTCCTATCAACCTCTGACTGCTAATGTGACACCAATTTTTTTTATGACTCGTGCCTTGGATTTCTTTCCAGTTCCCAGCTCCAGGTGAACAAGGGCTCAGCTAGGAGGGGTGGGATTTGCTAACAGCTAGTTTTTTATTTATTTATTGCTTAGATGGGTGGACGAGCTCACAGCCCAGCTGGTGTTAAGTGTTTACTGGAGCCCATAGACAATCTACAACGTAAATGCCGCCACTCACCTTGAGATATGAGTTCTAAGGTCTCAGTATAGTTACAACGGCTGCCCCACCCTTCAAACCGAAACGCATTACTGCTTCACGGCAGAAATAGGCGGGTTGGCTACCACCAGCTAGCTACCCAAACACCTCCAAAGGAGACCTAACAACTCAAGAGTAAATGCTTCGTGAATGAATCTACTACGGGATCGGAATTGGTACTTTTAAATATAGGTACAGACATAAAAAGAACAAAATATGTTCATCCCACGACAATGTCCGATGCGAGAATCGAATCTACGACTATCAGCCCGATGCTATGCTTAAAATTTTGTAATTGTATTAAATTTTAGTAAATATCCTTGAGCATTGTTAATAGCAGGTACCTAAGTACTAACAAACAAACAATATTAATATCGGTATTTACTGGTGGTTAAGCGTCTTGTAGGCCCGTACGTGTAAATACTAAAACCCTGCATATTTCAGGAAGTAATACGGTTTGAATGGTGACTATACAATTGACACTTTTTTTTACCTACCTATTAGCCTAGCCTAATACTACCTATTACTAGTAGCCTCGAGAAGTTATGCGAGTAGGTGAGCTCACGGGGCTCTAACCTGAGGTCGTTGCTAACACTAACCCTAGCATTAGCAGTGCTTCGCGAAATCTCATATCATGTCACAACTCATGTCTCAAGGGGTTTTTTTTTTATTGCTTATATGGTTGGACGAGCTCACAGCCCACCTGGTGTTAAGTGGTTACTGGAGCCCTTACGGCCTGGCCACGGGGATCGGCGGTGCGAACAGCGAAGCGGTGGGCGAGGCGACCATTCGCGCAGCACCGTTTGCAGGCCACGGGTACTCACGTTCGCCGCCGCGACTAGTAAGGAAGTCCGACAGCGAAATGTCTATATCGAAATTATCTCGATATTGCTTACAAATTAATAGTTTTTTGGTTCAGGACCTATTATTTGGAAAAGATTGTGAAGTACATGATTTGAATAAGAATCGGAGTATACCTATAGATGGAGAATTCCACAAGAAGTACGAGAAATACTTTGGGTGGCTAGACTTCCAAATAGCTGGTCTAGCTAGTATTTCAGCTATTTTATTTTTTTATTGCTTAGATGGGTGGACGAGCTCACAGCCCACCTTGTGTTAAGTGGTTACTGGAGCCCATAGACATCCACAACGTAAATGCGCCACCCACCTTGAGATATAAGTTCTAAGGTCTCAAGTATAGTTATAATGGCTGCCTCACCCTTCAAACCGAAACGCATTACTACTTCACGGCAGAAATAGGCAGGGTGGTAGTACCCACCCGTGTAGACTCACAAGAGGTCCTACCACCAGTAATTACGCAAATTATTATTTTGAAGATTTCATTTTTATCACACGATGTTATTCCTTCACCGTGGAAATCAATCGTGAACGTTGAGTGTTGTTGAGTACGTATTTCATTACAAAAATTGGTACCCGCCTGATATTCGAACACCGGTGCATCGCTCAACACGATTGCACCGGACGTCCGTTAGGCCACGACGACTTTAAAAATATAAAATAAAAAATAAATAAAAAATATAAAAATTTCGGCGTTAATTTTTCGCGGCGAAAACAACTAAACTCATTTAATCACTGCACTATTCGCCGCGACTACCGCTCGACTCCGTGGCTCGCGCCGTCCGTATTCATGCATTTGTTTTGCTCGCCCGCCGCATCGCGCGATTCGCTCGGTACATTTCGCCGGTCGCTTCGCCGGTCGCCGGTGCGCGTGGCTTGTTAGGTACATTTCTATGCGCTTATTTTAGTCGCTAGACGCTTCGCCGTTCGCACCGCGCGAATATTCGCATCGGCGAATGTCCCGTGGCCAGGCTGTTAGACATCCACACCGCCCGCCTGAGATTCGAACACCGGGTGCATCGCTCAACACGAATGCACCGGACGTCTTATCCCTTAGGCCACGACGACTCCGACTGTTTCAAGGTGGGTGGCGTCATTTACATTGTAGATGTCTATAGGCTCCGGTAACCACTTAAGATAATGTGGGCCGTAAGCTCGTCCACCCAATCCAAGCAATAACAAATAAAATAAAAAAATCTACCACCGGATCGGAAACGCGACCCACTGAGAAGATCCGGCGATCCGAACTCAGTGGGCTTTGCATATGGGAATTGAGACTTAGATATCATTTTGCATGCCGGCATTAGCGTAGCGATGTCTTTAAGCTCCAATAACAACTTAACACTGGGTGGGCCGTGGGTTCGTTCATTTATCTAAGCAAAAAACACTGTTATTTCATTTCTAACCTGTACAAATCATCGCAATGTTAATAAAAAAACATTCATAAAAAAAACATACTTACATTTAAATATTTCATTGAATATCTTTACTAAAAACACATTTCATGCTTTCTGAAGTCCTTTCGAAATTAATGCAATCATTTCTGTATTACTTCTACAATGGCCGTATTAACGGCCGTCTGGTGTAGTGGTAAGTGACATGGTCACTACACAAGGGGGTCGCGGGTTCGAATCCCGCCAAGGAAAGATATTTGTATGATAAATATAAATGTCTTTTCCAGTGTTATGGATGTATATTAAATATATGTATGTGTATAATAAAAATCTTACATTTATATCCGTTATCTGGTACCTGTAACACAAGTTCTTTACGAACTTATCAGTTTACAACGAAAGTATATAATGTGGTACAAAACAACTTAATATTCTCCGTCAATCCATCCAATTTAAGATCGGTGCGTGTAAGTACGTATTACTTAATGAATTTTCAAAGTACATTCAACAGTCGCACATGACTATTAATTATTTTAAATATTAATACGTGAAGCAAAAACTTTGTATCCCTTTTTACGAAAATTACGCGGACGGAGGAGTATGAAATTTTCCACATTTATAGAGAATATAGAGAAGAAGTGCACAATGCTAATATATTTTTAAAATAATGCATAAAAGATACAATAAATCAATAAAGAAAACATTACACGCACTACATACCATGTATTTGACGCACACACGCATGCATACTATTTATTGTCCAACTTCTGTTCTTGACGTCTGTTGTCAAATTGAGATTAAATATTGTTTGTCTTTGTTAAAAAAAAATGGCGAAATTTGTGATTATAGAAGTATAAAATACAATCATAATAGTGTACAAACTTACAATTCCAATTAATTATAGTCGAATTTCGACTACTGCGGGACCTCTAGTTATTTTAAAAAGTACAGACACATCATAATAATTTTATCGTAAATGTCAAACAGCAATTAAATTGAATGCGGGCGTGATGATACTTAAATCACAAGAAGTGCAAGGTACCATATTAGCCTAGACCTACATACCCCCATTCGTTATAAACTTGTAAACATTAAAAAAAAAAACGATAAAACTAATCGAAGAAGACCTTGAAAATCTCAAATCACTATCACTATTTAAAACTTTACTTTCATCATACAACGCTATAATCAACGCGCCGATATAATAATATAACATAAAAATTTCCATATTTATTAATAAGCTAGTTGTGAAACAGCGAAAACGCAATCGGTTCAAGGTCATTATCTAATCCACCTCGGGTCCTACCACGATCCCCCGATGCTGGCGAGTGGGGTGCGCCGGCGAGCTTCGCCACCATTCGCTCAGTCGCCGCGTTGCCGTGAACTTGGCCTGGTCTGGCGTCACCCTGGCCTTATCGGAGAGGCCTTATCGGAGACGCCGCCCGCGGCCTATAATAGCGGGGCCGGCGTCTTCCCCTGACTCCAGAGTTGGCTGTGACTCCGCCAGACATGTTTCGCGTCTTCTGCCTCCTCGTCATCATCGCTGCAGCACGCGGCTGCAAGCCCTGCAGTGAGTGTACCAGTGATGTTCTTTAGTGCTCTGTGATCGTGTACATTCGAATCATATTAACGAATTTATATTATTTCATTTCCCTAAAACAGATAAGTGTAATACATTCTAATTGTTTTTTTTTATTCTCGTAGGTAATTGCTTAAGTTAAAAATTTAAAAAAAAAACTTTCTGCCTATAATTGAGAGTTTACTCCTTCAATTTAATTTGTAGTAAATTAATGATGAAAATTTGCATCTCGCGATACAAAAGTGAAATTGAACAATTCTTCCAAATATTATTGACTAGCGGGCCGCTCCAGCTTCGCTCGGGTCTTTAATAAAAAATTCCAAATTAACAATCATAATACACACAAATCAACACTTCTATTTGCGTCAGCTTACTAAAAAATGAAAATTATAAAGATAGTTTTGAATAACCTTGGGTGTACATTATTGGAGTTTTAGCAAGGATCCCTATTTAAAAAAAAAAAGAATATAGCCTATGTCACTCGGGGATAGTGTAGCTTCCAAACAGTTATGGAATTTTTAAAATCGGTTCAGTAGTTTCGGAGCCTATTCAATACAAACAAACAAACAAATCTTTCCTCTTTAGAATATTAGTATAGATTGACCAATATAAACCATAGATATTTAAACTAAAATGTGTGCATACAGAAGCGCTCGATAGAATTTTCCGAGTAGCGTTTTCAAGTGCTAATTTCTACTGCTTATTCAATAGTTCACAAATCTCGGTTATGTCACTTGAGAGGTTGTAACAGCCGGAGTGCTTTTAGAGAGCGATTCGGATGCTTGAGATAAAACGGTTGAAATACATATCTCGTATATCCACAAGTATGTGTGTTAAGTGGGTCTAGAATGATGTTCACGTCACGTATTCGTATTGAACCTATCGCACTTTATCGATACTAGATGATGACCGAGCTTCGTTCGGTTTTTTTTTATTTTTATAACGCCATCTTGTTGTGTCTTTAAAGCGGTTAGTTGCCCTCAATTAAGAAAAATAGTATTATTATTCGCCAATAGATGTCGGGAAGAGTTAATTATTGAAAACACGAAAAAAACAACATTTTCTGAAAACAAATCGTAGCTAGATCGATTTATCGCCCCCGATATCCCCTGTATACTAAAGTTTATGGAAATCGTTGGAGCCGTTTCCGAGATTCAGATTATATACAAGAATTGCTCGTTTAAAGGTATAAGATGCAGTATCGTCCGAATGTTTTTAATAACTGGTAACTTTGTTGTGATCGTTACGAAAGAAGTCGCTGAAGTGCTGCTAATACTCGCTGTGTTATCAGTTCATAATCTTCGCTTAACCTAGTTTTAAAGTAACAAACAATATTGTAGTACAAATACTGTGAATTTTTTCAAATTTATGTTCTCTAGTGTCAAAGGCATGGGAAAATAATGTTAAGAAAATCGAACAATTGAAAACAGCGCGCTGAACAGTTTTTTAAATTTGATAGGCTTTACTGTATCCTTGGTTATGTCTTTGACCGACGGTAACCATTTTCCAATAGGGGGTCAGAAACTCGCTCATCGTCGTTAAAAAAAACCAGTTTAATAATAATAAAAATAATAACAAGCCCATTTTATTTCCAAAAAAAGAAATCCCTTTATGAAATAAAAAATTACAAATATAAAACTTATGTTATTGGAACTCTACTTCGGGTATAGGCCTCTACTCCACTCTTCTCTATTCTTGGCTTTGTTTCTCCATCCTTCTCCTGTTGTTGCTATTATTTCGTCGATCCATCTTCTCCTTGGTCAACCTCTTCTTATTTTGACCATTGGTCCTTCCCTTCCTTAAAAACATTTTAGGTTTAGTTAAATCGATAGGCGTAACATCGAGGGCCTGCTAATTAATAGCTTTTGCAGCAGGCACTTGGAAAAGACTCAATTATGTTTTTAAGTAAGTATAATACTTACTAACAAAATGTATGGTTTCTTTACTGAAATAAAGATTTAATTTAATTTTAATTGATATATTATAATATATTAATATATTAATAATTTCATTTAATTTTTTCAAAATTAAGATTTATCAAAACATTTATTGTAATAAAATAATAATCCCGTGAGAAAAACTTTCTGGTTAACTGACTGATTTATGAACAAGCTCTACGCTCTAAGCCGCTGGGGCTTTATAATTTTGAAACTTTGTGTCTATTGTTTTGTAAGCATCTAGTAAGTATTGGTTTTTGGAAAATTCACCTCCAAAGGTATAAAATAAGGTGTGAACGACTGACTGTATAGAAGTCCGTCATTTTCAAAATAAGAAGTACGAAATTTCAAACGCCTGCTTCTTACAAATAAATAATATAAGCTCCTAAAAGGATGAATAAGTAGAAAGCTTAAATGCGAAACTCGTGACACTCGATACTTCCAAAGTTCTTCTTACTAGAAGCTTAAAATTCAGTATTCATAACTTCTTAAATAAAGCTTATGAAAGCGTAACTTAAAATCTTACAATTTCTTAAACAATGCCTCAAATCGACGAGAATTCTAAACCTACGCGACAGCTTACACGCTTTTAAGCCAGGTCATATGAATTCATAGCACCGGATTATTGGAGACAATAAAAACAAAATTAAGCCGGAAGTAAAACGTTTTCATTTCGCAGCATTTATGTAAAAACAAGTTTTAGCTGTCTGTTTTGTTCTTTTGAGCTCATTATTCGGAATTTTTGTCTCGCCGTAGATGGCCAAAGGGCTGTTCGCTCACAGCTAATTACTGTGTGGTCAACATCACTGTAATTATTGGGATCTATAGACAGTGCGTCGCGAATATCGTCGTCTACGGATAAGTACAAATTTCCAGTCTCGATGTTTATCTTCTTTTTTTTTCCTACCTATTCTAGTAACCTCGGGTTATTCTAGATTCACCGAATTAGTAGGTGAGCCCGCGAGGCCCAAACCTGACGTAAAAATTATGTTTTTTTCTTTTCTTACATAAGCTGATAGCCTTGAGTTGAGAGGCTATTTCAGCGTATCCTTAACTAGTAGGTGGGCTCAAACCGGAGTCATGCTAACACTGACCCTAGCAAGAGCAGTGCTTCGTAAAATCTACCACCGGATCGCAAACGCGACCCACTGAGAAGATCCGGCGAGAAACTCAGTGGGCTGTGTCTATGGGTTAAAATTATGATTTCAGTTGTGTTACTTATATATTGCAGCTTGCGGGGTGGCGCGCGGCGGCAGGGTAGTTGGCGGGGCGGCAATGACGCCTGGCGAGTTCCCGTGGCTCGCTGCCCTCAAGAGAGACGGCAAAGTGATTTGCGGAGCCACAGTCGTAGCTCGGGACCATCTCATCACGGCCACTCACTGCGTACACGGGTACGACTGCTCAGAATCACTTATTTTAAATAATAAAAAAGGTTCTATCTATCATCTGCTTTGAGGAAGGAAATGTTCGCTATGTTTATAAACATAAGATCGTTCTTATTATAAGAACGAGCGTTGAGAGATTCTAAGCTCTATGGTGTACTATTAATAATGCCGAATGCATCAAACATAATCAACTGATTTTTTAATCGCCTGCCAACAGAACGACTCAAAAGACCTATATCTTAAAAAATTGAAGAAATAAAAAAACCTAAAAATAAATGTAGGAAATTAGAAACGTAATCATGAAATCGTTTCCAAAATCCCAAGTAACACAAAGATAGCAGCATAAATTATGGTTATTTTTATTGCGTATTGGTTTTAGAAAACTGCGCATCGGATTTTAACTGCAGAAGTGAGCTCAATGTATATATAAAATGACTGCCCCGACTGATTGCTCCGTGGAAAAATCAGCGGGATGGTTCTAAGTGTTGTAACTACAGCTGCGGACTCACAATACGCTCCATCACCAATAAAGCCCTCTTTTATTATTCCCTAATTCATGTAATCAGAAACCAACAATTTGACAATTTTCTGTGTGCTTATTCCGAGTGTTTTAATGTTCTCGATAGCGTAAAAGTTAACTCAATTTTGTATGCAGTTGGAACAGCGTCCCTGGCGACAAATATAGGCAAACGTTCCAACTCCATACAAATTTGAGTTAACTTTTACGCTATCGAGGACGTTAAAAAACTCGCACTAAGCACACTGGTCCGTATTAAATGTCGTATTTTCATTTATTTAGCATCAGTTGCAACGAAATGAGCCAACACATCGGTAGTTTTTGTAAAAAAAAAACGGAATTATAATATGTAACAAAGCAAATCGAATGTGATCTAGAAACTTTCTCGTTCTTAATTTTTTCATCACAATGCCCTTGATCAATAATGCCATGTGGCATTGACCTTCCGCGCTAACTATGTCAAACGCGAAATGTGTGACTTATCTATGTTCTACAATTCTACACACCGACCCTGTGTGGAAACAAAATAAAACTCATTAAGTATTTGTTTTGAAGAATACAATATTCTTTGTAGTGTTAGCAACAAATCAAGATTCATTTTCCACAACATTTCCAACAACTCATTAATCAGCATTGCGTTGACAGTCTGATGTTTATCTTGTCAAGTTTCGCGCGCTTATGGCACGAATCTTTTAATGTCGCCCGCATTGACATATTGGTGAACACGACAAAGTTCCTGTCCAATTTCAACCAATTTTGTTTTTTTATTTATTTATTTTCATTTTCCATAAATTTTGATTGTAATTCGTAAAAAGAAACAAAATGCAAAATCGATCCAGCGGCTCTCAAATGGTGCGATTAACTATTGTACCGAATTTAATTTTTATTTTATAACAGTCAACCACAGCCACGCTTCGATGCAACTTTTTTTTTTGCTTAGATGGGTGGATGATCTCACAGCCCACCTGGTGTTACATGGTTACTGGAGCCCATAGACATCTACAACGTAAATGCGCCACCCATCTTTAGATATAAGTTCTAAGGTCTCAGTATAGTTACATATCATAGTATCAGTTACTATACTTAGTACCATGCTGTTTGGAAAACATCAAACTCTTCAAATTACTCGCAAGCCACCGATCTTACGTAGGTGGTACTAACAAAGAAACCCTCCCTGGAGCGCCAACAACTGTTTTACCAAGTTTCTTCACAACCAGGTTAGAGGTTACAAACAAACAAAACATCATTCGAATTTAAAATTCCACACATTCTTTAAGCGAATCGTGAATTACCGGTATCTGTGCAATAAAAAGGGCCTGAACTCAATTCTGAACTTTTACATTGTCGATAACTTTCATTGCAACGTTTGGCGAGAGCTCGTGGCTATGATTCACAACCCGCAAACGGATAAAAATTCAAAATCCTTTTTTACTTCCTACTTATTCGCCGTTAGCCTAAGGGGGGCTATTCCAGTTACGAGTAAGTTAGCTCACGGGCTCAATCTGAGAGAATTTGCTAACACTACCCCCAGCGACAGTAGTACTTCGCTGAATCTACCACCGGATCGGAATCGCGACCCACTGAGAAGATCCGGCAAGAAACTCAGTGGGTATATTCCGTTAATATTTTACAAGAATACTGAGATTGACATCCGGCATTAACTAGTGATATGGCGTAAAGCCCACTTAGGTCTTAGGGGCCCGCAATTACCACCGCCTTGCATGATTCTGCTGCAAAACAGTCGAACACAATTAACACTTGGACTGTAGGTCTCAAGGTCTAGTGCCGTAAAGACGTTAAGCTGTGTATACAAAAAAAAAGAATCAGCGACGGTTTTTTTTTGCTTTTTCTTTACGCCTGCCATATTATTTTGACTAACGAATCTATATAGCTCAAATTACATATAGTAGCATCATAGACGCATATTCACAACGCAATGATGTTAACCGGCAGTTTCTAAAAAATCGAAAAATAGCTAATGTTTATTCAGGCAAAAATTTGTAATACAAACCACAGAATATTTATCTTAGTAAAATAATTAACATCTGTAATGCACCGTTGGTTTATGAAACAGCAAACAATAGAATTAGTAGGTGTGCTGTTTGGAGAAAGCTGTAGTCTCTCATTACCATAGATAATACACTTAATATTTAGGACTCATTACACTTGACTATGACAGCAACGCTAGAGCCTAGATTTATTCATGAAGGTTCCATTATTCTATTTAATTGGCACACGGGTCAGAGTCTTGACCTCCTAGACTTAATGTCATCATCCGTATGCTTCAAGTGTCTGCATCAGTTTTTTTCTTAATGATTATCAATATACAGTTAGACGCTATGGTTTGATAAATTGAACTTTAAGAATAAAGTGGTAATTGCATGTTCTCTCGTAATTGAATTCGAATTAGGACGCAAAGTTTTTAAATACGGAGATTTTTTTACTGAATCGTAAAAATACTTTCTATACGCGTATGCCGCGACATCAAAAAGAAAGTTTTTATTTATCGTACACGTCACGTGCAAAGGGCGCAAAATATTAACATAAAAATGCATTGAGTTTGAAATTCGAAATCATTTACGGCCGCAGATTGTAAAAAAAGTTAACTGAATCATAGATAAGTATTGAAAGACCTAGTCAAAACTTAAATACTACTATTCGAATTAGATAAGGCGTTTCAAGTAAATCCGTTGGCACCCCGATTCTTTTATTCTAACCAACACATTGGGTAAATTATCACAAATTCAAGAACAAGGTTTCAAGGAAGCAATACTTAGTTCTATTTGTACGATGAATTGCTATTACGAACTTCACTGGACAATGAAAACAGACGGACTTTACAGAACATTATAGGTACTGTAACGAACCATAAAGCTCATTAGATATATTGTTCTTCTTTGACTCGCGGTCGCTGTTCACTTTGTGTTAAAATATGGTCGGATCATTTCAAGTTTCTGTGCAACTTCCCGTTCCCGTTCTTGGCTGTCGTTTTCGGCAATTGTAAATATTCATACGTATTAATTTAATTGATGCGAAATAATTCGATTAACTTGATATGAGATAAGATTGTTAAAATGGTTATCGAGGACAAGACGATGCATCGACATGCCGCCGGGTAAAATTTTAATGCGATACACTTACCTGTGTACTTAGTTCGAGTTTTTGATGTGAAACATCTATAGCCGCGCGTAAAACCGATTTCTGGCGTGACGACGCATGCCGTGGCGACGCGTCGCCATGCGCAATCGACTGTGCGATTCTCTCCCACTCGATCCGGCGTTAAACCATCTCTCTCGCTACACTGAGCTCGGATACTTATAGTGTATACTATGTGTTTTACTTGAAAACAAATTATTTTTTCGTAATATTTTATTTTATCATTATGACATATTTAATTCCTATCACAATCTGTTCTTTTCTTCATATTACTTTTAGAAAATAATGTCGATGTTTCACATCTGCCAGGCGTCCCGTGACGGCTCACATTTTTTTAACGTTCTCGATAGCGTAAAAGTTAACTCAAATTTGTATAGAGTTCGAACGTTTGCCTACGTTTGCCACTAGGAGCGTTGTTCCAACTGCATAACTCACACTAAGCACACTGTTCGATACAATGATTTTGTTACCGATCGGAACTAATAGTAACCTACAGAAAGGTTATTTCCAGACTTTCCTTAAAGAAGGACATGTCATGGACAGCTGTCAAGTTTTGAATGAATTACAAAAAGGGAGCTTTAAGCTCTATAACGAATAGTGTTGTAATGTAGGCAGCAGGCACATTTTAATCACTGTACCAAACAAATTTAATTTTATCCTTTCAAAAAATTATAAAGGACACGAATAACCCACTTTTATGTGTTGACCTCCAAAGGGCTCGCTTTCTACATGCTCACGTAAGTAATGTAAATTTACGAGTAATCCGCAAATGCATTGTTTATTGTGAAAAGCAAACATTGTAGCTGCAAGGAGCAAGACGTTCGAAATGATTGCACCACCACCAGTTGTTACGAATCGAAAAGATTCCGTTATATTCACATTGTATGTAACAAACGTGAAAGTCAACGATCGGGGTGCACTAAATATTTTACTTAGCCTTTAATTCGAACCATAAAACAATTATTCGTGTCTGGAAAACGCTATATCATAAGTTTGATGGAAATTTTCATTGTTTATTCTAATACAGATAATAAACTTTAGTGCTTGCAACACAATTGTAGTTATCGATTTGATTAAATAAATCGATTTTTTGTTTGTAAATTGATTTTTCTTAAACAATAATTTACAGTACCGGTATGTACATTCTTGTCGTCTTTTGTTTTTTTTTTTTTTGCGTAGATGGGTGGACGAGCTCACAGCCCACCTGGTGTTAAGTGGTTACTGGGGCCCAGAGACATCTACAACGTAAATGCGCCACCCACCTTGAGATATAAGTTCTAAGGTCTCAGTATAGTTACAACGGCTGCCCCGCCCTCCAAACCGAAACGCATTACTGCTTCACGGCAGAATTAAGCAGGGTAGTGGTACCTACCCGTGCGGACTCACCAGTAAAACTGGTGGTAGGACAAGAAAAGCGTCTGGAAAACGTTCTATCATAAGTTTGATGGAAATTTTCATTGTTTATTCTAATACGGCTAATAAAATCTTATGTGCTTGTAACACAATTGTAGTTATCGATTTGATTAAATTAATCGATTTTATTTATTTATTATAATTGTATTTTCTTAAACAATAATTTACAGTTCCGGTATGTACATTTCTGTTGTCTTGTTTAAATATAACGCAATTCGTTACTCATTACCTAAGTAGTGAATCATATCACTTCGAAGGAATCAATCGCGATGGAATGTTTGAAGATACCTAATGCAATAAATTAGTTTTATGGATATTTCAAAATAATCGTCCGTTTTACCGTTGCGATATTGGTTAGTTTATCTTGGGATTTCTTTGGGAATTTATCAATCTCTTTTACAGTTGTAGGTTTGTATGTTACCGCATGTTACGATGCAGCATGCTGTTTTTTTAGGTTTTTTTGGCAAGCAAAGCAAGTGGCTTGTTGCGACAAATACAATCTCAGTCACGTCAGCATTTTGTAAATGGTTAAATAAGCTATACATGTGTGGAAAATAAAGTCTTAAAAATACTGGTATAAAAAACCATTTTAAAGTGCAACGACGCTGATACTATTAACCTACACATATAAATGTATAAAGATTGGAGAAGGGTGTGTGAATTTTTGTTCGAGAATCCATATGTACTCTATACAGGGTGTATTTAAAAATTAAAACTCAAAAATTAAAACAGCTGATAGTGCTTGTGCTTCATAGAACTTTAACACTATGATTTAGGTTTAAATTTTTTACATTACACATAAAATATATGATCCAAACTGAAAATCTTCGTTTGAAGTCAGTTTAAGAAAAAATTTGCTAACTCGTGAAATGTTCTGAATATTATTTTCTACTTATGCTTCTTTATTCCTCATTCCTCTCCAACTTTTATTTTAAACGCTACGATTAATTTTCTCAGCCTTTGCGTTTCATTGCGTAATTTATTGACTAGCTTGAGTAATTTAAATTGGGCGTGTTCAGGTGTCAATCGTCCGATTACCGAAAGACCCCGACGGTTGTCAATAGCCCCATCTTTCATGTTATGGTAATATTCCTGGCTCGGTGATGCTATACTTAGCGTCCCTGACTGGTGCGCTGAGGGTCTGGGGTTCAATTCCCGTATTGATTCCCGCGTCGACTCATCTTATCCAACTGCTGGTTATTTCAAAGAGAACGCTAATAATAGCGTCCTGTTTCTTCGTAATTGACTTGCGACTTCGTAATTGGAATAAAGTATAAACTCTATTCCAATTCTACTCTGTTCCAATTGGAATAGAGTATAAACTCAATTCCATTTACGAAGTCCCTTTTGACACTTCTTAGAACGTAACTCTTCACGTTTCGCATAATTTGAAATAATAATCATTTTTTGTTCATGGTCGTAAACATCACTTAAAAAATACACAATCAATCTAAATCATTATACAATTAATTCACACACACACAATAACATAATATGTCTCATGGGGCTTCGTAATTGGAATAGAGTATAGCAATAAAGCGGCAAATTACACTTTTGTATTATTATTTTTTATTGCTTAGATGGGTGGACGACGAGCTCACAGCCCACCTGGTGTTAAGTAGTTACTGGAGCCCATAGACATCTACAACGTAAATGCGCCACCCACCTTGAGATATAAGTTCTCAGGTCCCAAGTATAGTCACAACGGCTGCCCCACTCTTCAAGCCCAAACGCATTACTGCTTCACGGCAGAAATAGGCGGGGTGGTGGTACCTACCTGCGCGGACTCACAAGAGTTCCTACCACCAGTAATTACGCAAATATAATTACGCTTACGTTCATTTTAAATTCGTGCAAAATAAAGCGTAGTCTACTCTACTCTTAAGCTTACTCTATTGCATTTGTGAATGACATAAAAATGTCATATCTAGTTAATCAATGACAATAAAATATCACGTATTAACATAAGTCTTGCATAAGCGCGGTATGTAATAATTTATTCAGAGCATAACATGCGGGCAGCAGTTTCACAGTACGGATCCAAGGTCGCATCATAGCAATCAGGTCAAGAGCGTTTCGGATGCATTCAAAACATCTTTGTGTTCTAATAGACTGAGGCGAATGAATTTGTTACACGCGCGACAACTGGTCTTGCATTTTGATGGGGGTTACAATGTTTTGAGACGGTCTTGTTAGCATAAGAAAAAAAATGGGTAGACCGCAGAGAGCTCATTGGCCTTGAACAAGTATAATCGATAGGCTTTTTTTATGTATTTATTAAGCGACTTCAAAAAGGGAGGATGTACTCAATTTGACTTTTTTTTATTATATCTATTACGTCAGAACTCTTTTCTAGGTGTATCGATTTTGATGATTTATTTATTTATTGGAAAGCTGGCGTTTCTCATGTGGTTCCATTCTACATCTGGCTAGTATAGTTTTGAGATTTAGCCTTAATAATACACTTTAATTTGGTTACATTGACGATATATAATTAGCGGGTACATGTAGGGGCAAGAAGATCCTTGATTGGAGACCACGTAGTGGCAAGCGCAGTATGAGACGGACAACTTAGTGAGAATCGTTGAGTCCCGTTGGATGCAGGTGACATTGGACCTTCCGCACTGGAGATCAGTTGGAGAGGCCTATGTCCAGCAGACAGTAGACGGGCTGAGATGATGATATGATTTTGTCGAAGTCTGTTTTGTTTTTAGTATGCTTTTATTAGCTTCAGACGTATGTATGCTTGTAACGGAATCTTTGAACATGATTTTGACCCTCTTCAAAACGTTGGATTAACTCGAAATTTGGTATAGGTACTTATTAAGGACCGATGACAATTCAATATCAAAAAAAATATAGAAAAAATTTAAATTCAACTAAAAAATGAAAATAAATAATAGTTTAAAAAACTAAGAAAATACGCTTTTATAGAAAATCCAACTAAAAATAAGAAAATAAATTTGAATTAAAAATAGTGTAAGAAAATTTATTTTATTGTAAAAAAGCGTGGGGTGTTTTTCAGGATATTATCAAAATAACCCTTCTACTCTCTGTTCATAAAATATTTATAACTACTGATACCTGAGAGTGTGATACTGAGACACTGAGAGTGTTTTGTCTTTACAGAATCGAAGCATCCAGAATATCGGTACTGATCGGTGAATACGATGTGAACGCGTCTAATTCTGGAGGTTTTGAAGTCTCCCACGTGGTGCAACACCCGGACTTCAACAGATATTCGTATGATTATGACATCGCTGTACTGAGACTCGCCGAACCTATACCGGATCATTTATACCGACCCGCCTGCTTACCGGGTAAGTTATTGTTACGAATGACCTACCCATATAAATAACTCTTCACCGTAATTCTAATTATAACTCCATTGAATTACAACAAAATCTTCTTATTCGCGCTTCGGGCTTTCACTATTCGCTGATTTTAAAAAATGCGACCCAATTACTTTAATCGCGGATCTAATCGGTAAATACACTACGATAAAGAGAATTCCAATATGTAGATATCCAATCGAATATTCTTTGTAAGCGTGATTCTATATTCACGTTATTCGTCTTCGCGACCTATTTTTGTAACTTAAACCTAGCGAATAAAGAGCTTTTACTGTATTGCGATATTTAAGTGTAGACTTTACGATCATAATTATCTTCTTCGGTTCCTTGCAGTGATTCATATGAATAGAACTCTCCATAAGTCGTCTATGCCTAACGTGACCATACGTCCCGCTTTCAGACTGTCCGTCCCGCTGTCCCCAACGGGAACAAAAATTTCCCGCTTTCATTTATCTGTTGTGCATGTGTTTAAACTTACCGAATACTTACTTATCCCAAATCCTTATTGTATTACAAAACACATACTAAAGTAGCTCTATTTTTGCTGTAGAAAAATAGTTTTTTGTTGCGTAAATTATTTATAAATTTTATTTTAAGGGCAAGTTGGTGTAAGAATTAAGATGTCAGTGAGGGTATAATTCCATAATAAATTATTTCAAGTAATTTTTTAAATCATTTTTTTTATTTTGCACTTAAATATTACATCTTACCCTGACGTACCCTATATACGTATTTATTTATATTACGAAATTCCGAAGGTGTCTCGCTTTGACTCGAAAAAAATAAATGTCACGTTATCTATGCCACGCTTTTAAAATCGTTTCGACTATGTCTAGAATGCTTCAGGAACTGCTTCTAAAGCCCTAAATCCGGCAGCATCTATCAATTTGAATTATTATTCAATTGGAATCAATTTCACATCGAAATACTACTGGTTATCGCTTATTTGTAGAAGTACTTTTTTTTTATTATTAAATACAAGTCATTCATAAAAACACTACTAAAATTATGTTGTGTTTTTTTTTCAGAATCACAAAACGATTTTTTGCTGGAAGGCGTTAACGCAATAGTTTCTGGATGGGGCAGTACTATTGAAAAAGGATCTACGTCTAATATTCCCATGAAGGTAGATTTAATCATTTACAGACCATAAATAACCTTAATTGAAATACGAGACTTTTTGGCGCGAACGGGAGGAGCGAAGTTGTGTGAATTGTTTTATTTTGTTTATTTAGTGTTTCTTCAGGTTTAAAAGTGTAATAATGGTGGTTTATTAACTATTATCTGTAAAAGTGCACCAATAAAGGAAAATGAAACAAAGCCGCTGAACTTAGCTTCTCGGGATCCTCCAAAAAGACCACTGAAAAAGTCTCAATAAATAACCACCATTTTACTGAGAATATATTTCATGACATATCATCTCATCTCATCTCATTTCATCGCAGTTGATTAATGTCTCAAATTAATCATCTTCATTTCATTTCACTTCATATTATCATTTGTCATGTCAAAAAGAATATAAATGATTAGGCTGTGATACCTTTGCCTTTCCTGTTAGAAAAACAGAACTATGAATACTACTTAATTGGAATACAGGGTGTTGTTTTAAGTGTTTTTATTAGGTATTATTTTCGACAGGCTCAAGTACAAATTTGGGCTCAAGAAGAGTGCTCGGCGGCGGGCTACGGGCGGAAGAAGGTAACGCCGCGGATGCTCTGCGCCTACGCTCCCGACAAAGACGCTTGCACTGGCGACTCCGGAGGTCCTTTACTTGTAGCGCAACCACATTACACTCTCGTCGGTGAGTTTTTAATTCACTACGATAGGGCTTAAGTGAAATACAGATACGGATATAACTATTTTATCTTTATAATTAAATCGAGAGGTGAAAGGCTATTCGGTTTAAGCGTCATTTTTGCTACTTTACAGGAGAGCCACATGAAGTATAAATTTTGCAAAAAAATTCTGATCAAAAAATCTTGTTCAGCTATTTGAATGGAGTGAACTTTATTCGAAGGTTAATTAAAAACATCGAACTGTTGATGCTAATACAAAATAAAACGCACCTATATTTACAAAGATAAATGTCGCGTAAACCAATTAATAACCTTTCACCCTTCGAATTATTTTCTATTTGATAAACTAAAAACATCATTCTTCTTGAAATTTAAATTGAGAGCTTAGACCAGGGGCTCCCAAACTTATTTTGTCTACTGACCACTTTGAGAATAAATTGTTTTTAGTGCCCCCATTTTTCACCTAAAAACCACTATAGCAAGAGCTCAGTCGGTGTCTAAGAGTCCTCCTAGATGAAATTACAAATCGCCTCCCAATGCTCTACACAGCACCCCCTTTTTTCTGGGTGTCTTAACGCCCCCCTTTAGGCCTGCAGCGCCCACAAGGGGGCGTTATCGCCCACTTTGGGAAAGGCTGGTTTAGGTAATTTTAGCTTTAAAAATTCTTAACCACACAGAAGTAAATTAAAGTTATAAATACGACAGTGGTTACATACAACTAGTGCGCTTATAATTTTTCGTTTCGTTAAAACGTTACCTAAATCACACTTGTTCTCAAATTATCTCCATTCTATAACAAATTGGTTTCTTTAATCTTGATGGCGTGTAAAGAAATATGTTTTGAAGTTAATTTAATCCTTGATTGCTTACCGCGGCTCCTCGCGCGATGTTCAGAGACCCATTTAAGTTTCAAACTTATTTGCAATATCATTTGTTGTTTCAGGTATTGTGTCCTGGGGCCGAGGCTGCGCCAGACCAGGCTACCCTGGAGTATACGCACGAGTAGATACATTGATGCCATGGCTTAAAGCAGCACTGCGTCATGCTTGCACATGCCAACCACCATCATAAGGATAAAAGATTTCCAATCCTTTAAGGTTTTCTAGCTTTTTAATGTATTGAAGTTCTAATCTGACCGATTATACATTTGCCCAACTGTAATTAAAAAAAAACTGTAGACAATGTAAAGTTGCCATACTAGGAAAAAGTTTTTAGGCAAAACTTAAATTGAATTATTATTATAAATTTTTTGACTTATCTACAAAATTCTTTTAAAGTTTGTGCTGTAAGACTTGTTTTATTCTAAGTATCATGAGACTAAGTCAACAGGTTGAATCGTATCACGTGATATATATTTTAATGGTTATTATGTACTATATTTTATACATTGAATAAATTAATTTAAGAAATTAATTTCTAAGTGTTGGACAAATAAGTAGATAAACATGACGGAATGACGGCTTGACGAATGACTTCTACATACTATTCTTTTGAGTGTGTAAAAATGCATCGAAAATATATTACCTAAATATATATACCAAATTAGAATTGAAAAAAATATAAATTAGTGCTGTTCCGCAAAAAGGGCACCTTTTTTGAGCGTATTTGAGCCGTCAACTTTTTTGTACAACTTTCTTTTCTTTTTTCGAACTACCTTCATCGGCCGCGATTACAGTCTTAAAAGCTTAAGTAGGTATCACCATTGAAATATATCTTTGAAATCGTTAAATCTATTGAATCAAAAGAATCGGTAAAAACATATTTAGGCAAAGTAATTAATCAGTATTAGTGATAGCGTAGTGCCTTTGTTTGTTGTAATACTTGTAATTGCTAGATTCCTTTTAATGTTTTAATGTTAAAAATACTAAGGATAGAAATAACAAAATGGCTGTGATTAAAATATAATTATTTTAAGGATTTTATTGTGTTGACGTTTTTCTACGATTGTTGATCATTTGTTTACATAATATGTAATATAATTTTAAGCTCCTCGGCAATTAAATAAATATTTTAATAAAAATATTGAATTAAGTTTTTCGTCTATTAATTGAGTAAAAACTTTGGATCAACATCACAAAGCCGGAACATTATATACTGACTATTTATTGTATGTAATTTGCCGGTACAACTCAATCTCCTAATACTGAAATTCTATGATTGAATAAATTTTTGAATTTCTTCGAGTTTTTTTTTATTACTTCGCGACAAGAATAGGCAGTAAGTATAATAGCTACCTCATGACCTTACAATAATGGTATTCCAAAATGACCCACCACCAGTAAAAGGTTTTCATGACTAACAGGAATTTCAGACCTACTCGTTTTTTTTTTCATCAGTTTTGTTTTTTAATTTGCCAAATGTCAAACTAAAACAGACGGTTTATGACTAGAATTTTCACAAAGTACTTATCATTTGAAGTTTTTGAAGATGGTTTTGAAAAAAATAGTTGATATTTTACTATCCGAGACTTTATACATTAATACATAAAAAATAACTTTGTACATAAAAAATCATTAATTTAACCACTAATACCAATATTATAATTTCTTTCTGTGTACATCATGAACATGTTTTCTCACCATAGATAATTCCATTCCATGTCATTTGTTCCATTTCACTTTCACTTTTCATAAAACAAATGTTAGTTTTTACTAGAAAGGATTTGGTTGTCTGGGTTATGCTCCCTGTGTCTATCTAATGAAAAATTAAACAAAAAAGATTTTACCGCCAAAATTTGACACCTTGTCACAGGCAACTTGGGCCTACTTTGCTTTGACTTTGACATCTCTGCTTTACCAAGTTTTATTTCGGTTGTTTCATATTTTTAAATTTTTAAAATACTTTCATACTTCTTTAATATTTTATTCAACAATTGATTGATTGATTTTTTAGTTTTTCCCTAAAATTGACGTGTGTCGTTTTCTTTAAATGTTTACCTATCAATTATATTTATGGACATTGTGTCTTGAATGAAACATTCAGTGAAATAAACAAGTTATATCGCCAGTTATTGCACTACTGTTTACACCTAAAATAAACATGAATTTTTCTGAAAATGAAGCTGTAAGTTATTTAATTAGTGGTATTATAAAAATATATATTTTCTAATTACATTACTACATTGTAAAGGTAAACCTTCGGTGCTAATAAGGTTTAAAAATTAATAGCTACCAATACCAATAGTTATCTTATATCTGAACAACACATCAATCAGAAATCACAATATTTGATTTTTATTATTCAGGATGACACTTCAAGTGTTGATAGTACTTCAAACACAGACAATACGTCCCGTAGTGAGACTCCTACCAACTCAAGAGTGAAAAAACGTCGTCGCGGCAAAAAGAAAACCACTAAGCCAGTTAAACCTCCATACAAGTTCAAGTAAATAAATAGTGTTTTGTATTTTTTCTAGCAGATGATGAAACATTGGCAAGATGGGAGTCTTTCAGTATCAAATTCTGATTTTTTTTGGGGAGAATGTGTTATAGGCATAAAATGCTGCAAATTTAAATAAATTTTATAACTAGGTTTGATCTTTTTTCAATGACAATATACTATCAGACTCTTGTCTCAGTTAAATAGTGTCCTGGCTAGTAGAGCACAAAGTGACTATGCTATCAACTTTAAGGCAAGATTGCAGTTTAACATTGAATTTTATTGTTTAGAATGATTCATCCAAATCAAGGTAGGTGTACAGTTATGGATGTTAGTACAAGACAGCCAGGTTCACTGATGATAGGATGTGTAAGCTTGCACATATAGGTACCACTGTGCTTGTTTTAGCTCCAATGCAATTATGGATTCCTGGTTGATGGTCATGACAGTCATTGTACTATCCAAGACTTCAACTTCGTGTATTAAGATGCAAGATAGCATTTACATTGTTGTGTCTTCAAACTCCAGACAGGTAGAACATAGACTACAGTGAAAATTTAAAACCAACTGGGAAGTGAGCTTGTGCATCTACCCAGCCATAGACTAGCTTCCATATATCGTGATGAGTTATAATAAAATGCAAGCGCAACTAAACCAGTCTTCACTGGGTAGAAGCTGAACCACCCTGGATTGAAAGTGTTTAAGACAAAACGTTTTTTCCTATAGTTGCAGTGCTAAAGAAGATCATGGTCAACCACTATTTGGGTGCCAGTTCAATCATCATCTCGGTGACGGAGAACCATCAGTATTTGCAGTAGTCGGTAGTAACAGAGTCTCAATATATGAGTGCCCTGAATCTGGAGGCTTCAAATTCTTGCAGTGCTATGCAGATCCTGATGTGAGTACGAAAATCAGGTACTTGTATTTTCAATGTCTAGTAATATTTTTCAGGTCACTTGTTACTTTCACATTTGGCTACTTACCACATGTCAATCTGACATTCACTCAGTTTTCGCTATTTCGGAGATGGAGAAAATGGAAATATTATTATGCTTAGATTGATAGATCATATTTATCCACTATCTTTAAAATATGTAAACAATAACATTGGTCTTGCCTTTTAAAGTACTTTAATTTCACTGTCAAGTGGAATTTCTTATAATTCCTGATGTGCCTGCATGCAATTTGTGTCAACTAGTATCTGTCGGCTTTGTGTGGTCCACAAAGTGATTTTGACATGGTAACGTCTTATAAATAGATGTTGACCGGCTCCACATACGAACAAGTTTCACGTTCCGTCAAAGCGTGAATGTGCAAGTGAGAGCGCGGAACAAGCGATAGAGAAGCACGATCGGAAGTTTTGACTTGTGACACATTTATCTCTCTTCTCACGTGACGTCAGAGCTAGCAGTTCGAGTAGTTCAGCTACTGGCGTTATCACATAAAACTATCGTCCCTGTACCAACTTTACAGACAACCAATAACTTTTTTTTTTGTTTAATTTATGTTTGCTGTTTTTGGGAATGTTGTCAAAAAAAAAAATAGTGACATAAAAATAATCCATTTTAAACAGGTTGATGAAACATTTTACACATGCGCTTGGTCTTACGAAGAAGACACGATGCTTCCACTCCTAGCGGTCGCCGGGTCACGCGGTATCATTCGTATCTTCCACCCCGCCACGCAGACGTGCATCAAACACTACGTGGGGCACGGACACGCCATCAACGAGGTTAAGTTCCATCCTCGAGACCCCAATCTACTCCTGTCGGCCAGCAAGGATCACGCTCTGCGGCTTTGGAACATTATGACTGACGTTTGCATAGCCATCTTCGGCGGGGTCGAGGGCCACAGAGATGAAGTGCTCAGCGCTGACTTCGATCTAAAAGGCGAAAGGATAATGTCCTGTGGGATGGATCACTCCCTGAAACTGTGGAGGTTGGATAAGCCCTCGATGAATGAGGCCATCAAACAGAGCTATAATTTCAATCCGCACAGAGCGCTACGTCCCTTCAATTCCTTGAAGGAACATTTTCCTGATTTTTCAACTAGAGATATACATAGGAATTACGTAGACTGTGTCAGGTGGATGGGAGATCTGATTCTATCTAAAGTAAGTAAAATATTTAATCAATAATTCTCTATAAATATAAATAACTTTTATGTATAAAATTTATGGTGAAGCGTTTTAATTACTTCATTACCAAAAGTAGATTCATTCACGTGGACTTCAATGATGATCAGAGATGCATGTTATGTGTAACTTTAACATAACTGTAACAACCGTAGGGTGACCCAGAATATTATTGTCACCATCTATTGAGTACTGCTTAAAACGCACTTATAGACTTTCATTATTTTATATTTAATGAAGATACCCTGTGATATATTTTAGATGAGGGCCACTTACTTGGCCATCGCTTGTCGCTTGACTTATATTGACCGATATTACATTAAAAGAAATAAAGATCAGAATCTATAGTTACTGTGTGTTGCGCACACACCACAGACTTCTATAATTTTGTTTATACGAAAATAAAAATCGATTTTGACTGAAAATTATGCACCACAGCAGGAAATTAATATGAGCATTTCTCCAGTCGTGTGAAAACGCTATAATCTGCTGGAAGCCGGGCCGACTTGAGGACACGGAGCTGCGGCCCGGGGACAACTCCGTCACCATGGTGCATCGCTTCGACTACAAAGAGTGTGAAATATGGTTTATACGATTCGCTGTTGATTATAGTCAAAGGGTAAGCACATTCTCTTAGTAGATTGCATTTTGAAAATTTGGAGAATAATAATTGTCTCTTTCTCTCTTATTTTATGGAGTTGAATCTTACAATTGAATAAATTCATTGCCCCAATCAATACTTTAAACCTAAATATAACAATGTAATAAATAAAATGCCTTGAACATAACATGTCATTCAACTTCGTAGCCAGTCACCGTCAACGTCCCAGACAAGTCCTTACGGATCCATTAAACTCAGCACTACACGCCTTCAGCTCTAACACTAGCAGCAGGCTCAGCGATCTGGGGGTAGATTCTAAGAAGCACTACACTTGCTAGGGCTAGTTGTTAGCATATTCTCTCAGCAAGTCGTCGTCAGGTTTGAAGTTGTGGCCTAAAGGATAAGACGTCCGGTGCATTCGTATCTTGGAATGCAACAATGTTCGAACGCTTTCTGTCGTGAAGCAGTAATGCGTTTGGGTTTGAAGGGTGGGGCAGCCGTTGTAACTATACTGAGACCTTAGAACTTATACCTCAAGGTGGGTGGCGCATTTATGTCGTAGATGTCTATGGGCTCCAGTAACCACTTAACACCAGGAGGGCTGTGAGCTTGTCCACACAGCTAAGCAATAAAATAAAAAAAGCAAAGCCCAAGAGCTCATCCACCAGTTCGAGAGTAGTTAGAATAGCCCCTTCGGCTACCAGCGAATAGGTAGGAGAAAAAAAGGCAATTTTTTACCAAATTTAATAATGAAATTATCAATTTATTTGATTACAGGTGATAGCTCTAGGTAATCAGTGCGGTAAGACCATGGTGTGGGAACTGGGGAATGTGGCTGGAGGCTCCCGGGTCTCGCAGCTCGTGCATCCGAGATGCGTTGCTGCGGTCAGACAGGTGAGGAAGACGCTGTTTTACTCATATGATCCAAGTCTATCGGTGACCAGCAGTTACACCTCCACTGACCAAACCAAACCCGCAAATTTATAATTTGCATAATTACTGGTGGTAGGACCTCTTGTGGGTCCGCATGGGTAGGTACGACCACCCTGCCTATTTCTGCCGTGAAGCAGTAATGCGTTTCGGTTTGAAGGGTGGGGCAACTGTTGTAACTATACTGAGACCTTAGGTGGGTGACGGCATTTACGTTGTTTGATTTTTATTACACGATGTTATTCCTTCATCGTGGAAGTCAATCGTGAATTTGTTAAGTACGTATTTCATTACAAAAATTGGTACCAGCCTGTTTATCAATCTCTGGTAATCTCATAACACAGGGAATCCTAAATTGGTGTCCGATGACTGCCTAAATTTGTTCCCAGTTATTTATTTATTATTTTCCATTTCCAGGTAACTCTGTCACGCAACGGCAAGATCCTACTGACGTGTTGCGACGACGGCACCATCTGGCGGTGGGACCGGGTCTCCGCCAGCAACTGACGATAACTCCCAGTACATCTATGGAGATGTACTAAGATAAACTTTAAAAATAAATCACTTCTAAATGTTACTTGTTCTCTTAATTCTCTATTATTATTTTTTCTACCTAAGCTGATAGCCTTGAGAGGCTATATCAGCGTCGCCTTAACTAGTAGGTGAGCTCACGGGCTCAAACCTGATGACGTTGCTAACACGAACCCTAGCAAGAGCCGTGCTTTGCAGAATCTACCACTGGATCGGAAACGCGACCCACTGAGAAGATCCGGCGAGAAACTCGGTGGGCTGTGTTGACGGTTAATTCTCTAAATTACCTGATAGCATTATACAATGTGTCCGTGCACCAGTGTCGGAGACCTAAGGGAGGTAAAATATGGGGATTTTTATCGACAAATTGCTATCCCGACTTTCTCTTGGGCCCTCCATACCAGAATGGCAGCCATTTTTTATTTTTTTTCTACTTCGCAGCTCAGGCGCCTGCACTGATTTAATCATTGCTATCGATGTAGACGTCTTAGGAAGACGAAAGAGGTGTCATTTGTAAAGCTAACAATGTATACAATCAATTTATGATACATTTTATTCAATATCTTTTTAACAAAAGAACAAAAAAGTATTAATAAAATGAAAATTATAATTTTTTATTGCATTTTTTTATGGAAACTAGCTCTGTCAAGCTATTTTTTAAATTATTTTCTCATAATACAGGATGTTTTCATTAAAATAATCTTTACATCAAAGTCCTTCATGATAATTTTTATTAATATATACTTAATGCCGAAAGTACCTGCCAATCTGCATTAATAATTAATAAATAAAAAAATCCACACTTTTCAAACTTTTAAAACTTTAAAAAATAAAACGCAAATTTATTTCAAATCTTTAATACAATGACCAACAATTAAATCTACGTAATTAACAAAACGAATCACAGGTGTTCAAGGTGTCATTTGTGTTCGCTACACTCGATTAATATAAATTACGCGTAATCACATACACTCGAATTCTAGATTACTTCTAAACGTACCCGTGAACTAATCGCTAGACGTAGAGTGAAACTAGGGCTGAACGCCATCCTATGCGGAACGGAATACTAATTATATGCGATGCTTTCATCTTACTGGTGGTAGGACGTCTTGTGAGTCCGCATGGGTAGGTACGACCACCCTGCCTATTTCTGCCGTGAAGCAGTAATGCGTTTCGGTTTGAAGGGTTGGGCAACCGTTGTAACTATACTGAGACCTTAGGTGGGTGACGGCATTTATGTTGTTTGATTTTTATTACACAACGTTATTCCTTTACCGTGGAAGTCAATCGTGAACATTTGTTAATTACGTATTTCATTAGAAAAATTGGTACCCGCCTGTTTATCAATCTCTGGTGATCTCATAACACAGGAAATCCTAAATTGGTGTCCGATGACTGCCTAAATTTGTTCCCAGTTATTTATTTATTATTTTCCATTTCCAGGTAACTCTGTCACGCAACGGCAAGATCCTACTGACGTGTTGCGACGACGGCACCATCTGGCGGTGGGACCGGGTCTCCGCCAGCAACTGACGATAACTCCCAGTACATCTGTGCAGATGTACTAAGTTAAATTTTAAAAATAAATCACTTCTATGTTACTTGTTCTGTTAATTCTCCAAATTACCTGATAACATTATACAATGTGTCCGTGCACCAGTTTCGGAGGCTTAAGGGAGTAAATTATGGGGATTTTTATCGAGAAATCACTATCCCAATTTTCCCTTGGCCCCTCCATACTAGAATGGCAGCAATTTTTTTTTTTTTCTACTTTTCAGCTCAGGCGCACTGATTTAATCATTGTTATCGATGTAGACGTCTTAGGAAAACGAAAGAGGTGTCATTTGTAAAGCTAACAATGTATACAATCAATTTATGATACATTTTATTCAATATCTTTTTAACAAAAGAACAAAAAAGTATTAATAAAATGAAAATTATAATTTTTTATTGCATTTTTTTATGGAAACTAGCTCTGTCAAGCTATTTTTTAAATTATTTTCTCATAATACAGGATATTTTCATTAAAATAATCTTTACATCAAGGTCCTTAATTATAATTTCTATTAATATATACTTAATGCCGAAAGTATCTGCATTAATATTTAATAAATAAATAAACTTTTAGAGCTTTAAAAAATAAAACGCAAATTTATTTCAAATATTTAATACAATGACCAACAATTAAATCTATGTAATTAACAAAACGAATCACAGGGGTTCAGGGTGTCATTTGTGTTCGCTACACTCGATTAATATAAATTACACGTAATCACATACACTCGGATTCTAGATTACTTCTAAACGTACCCGTGAACTAATCGCTAGACGTCAAGTGAAACTAGGGCTGAAAGCCAGCCTGTGCGGAACGGAATATATGCGATGCTTTCATCTTACTGGTGATAGGACGTCTTGTGAGTCCACACGGGTAGGTACCCGCAGTTCGAGTCCCGCAGGCGGGTACCAATTTTTCTAATGAAATACGTACTTAACAAATGTTCAGAATTGACTTCCACGATGAAGGAATAACATCGTGTAATAAAAATCAAACCCGCAAAATTTTTAATTTGCGTAATAACGGGTGGTAGGACCTCTTGTGAGTCCGCGCGGGTGAGTACCACCACCCTGCATATTTCTGCCGTGAAGCAGTAATGCGTTTCCGTTTGAAGGGTGTGGCAGCCGTTGTACTATACTGGGACCTTAGAACTCATAATAATATGTCATTATCAATCTCACATTTACCACAAATTACCTACTTAATCGGACGCCTTGAAGTTGGTGAAAATTATATACGTTAATGTTTCCGTTATATAAGTAGATACATAAAGCGTAGTAAATTGTCGAAAAACGTATCTATTAACATTATTATAAGAAAGTGAAGGAAATCGGCTACTAGGATATATTTTTATTTATTTAGATGGCTGAACTAGCTGACGGCCTATCTGGTGTTCAATTGGTCGGGGAACCTATAGAAATCAAGAACGAAAATGCCACCTTCTCCACCATCATCCTCCTTGAGATTTAAGTTCAATGCCTCATTTTTTAACAACGGCTGCCCCACCCTTCAAACCGAAAGTCAATACTGTTTCACGGCAGAAATAGGCGAGACGATGATACCTACCTGTGCGGTCTCCAAAGGCACTCTACCACCAATAAGCAATGATTTACAAATTCGAACAAATTAAACCACAATCTGCAATCACGAACGCAGTTATTCAAAAATTTGTGTATTTCAAAACGAATGAAATCAACGCCGGTCGAACACACATGCTTAATAACGTACGTAGCGTGTTACCTGGCTACGTAATGCAAGGTGTCATCTTCACCATTCCACGCTTGTGGGAAAAGGATATTGGGACGACAGTCCAGGCGAACACAGTTCCACTTAGATAGCTATAATAAAACTGTATGTACCTACTGTATATTCTGTAAATATACAAGTGCGTGAGTTAATAACGACTTTCATTTACAACAACTGGGCTAACCCTAAACTATAAATAAGACTCATGATAAACCAATGGAAAATGGAATTACTATCCATCGCTCTCTAACCGTTCCGAACAGGTGACGTCAGCGCTAACCTGCTACACAAATCTATAAATCACAACTAACCACTATCAATGACTGTAATTGAATATTTACTCAACACTTTCATTTAATTCAGTCTTTAAAAACGTTACAATTAAACGAACAATAAATGTTTAGTAACAAAAAAAATTACACGCTTTTTTTTTATCCTTTCTAAATTACATTTGTCATACATTTATTGTTTTTATTTAATAAAAATATTGAGATTACAAAGTGACTAGACGATAAATTAATATTTAGTGACAAAACATCTATCACTAAAATGACATTGAATCCGTTATAGTATCATTTTGATTCCGCTTTTGTGTTATGTACACTTCGTTCTAAATTATGAATGTTTATACTAGATTCCATTTGACTTCATTATTTAACTTGTATGAGTTGTTTGGGTTCGATTACTGTGAAAAAAATATAATTGATTGTATATTATTATATTCCATAATAAATGGATGTAAAATTCGCATCGCTATTAATTGTGGCCAGCACCAAATATTTCCTGAAAAGTTTTGCTATCTCTATTTTCGTTACTTGCTCGTGTAGAAAATGGTATGATAGGTATTTATGATTATTATATGTTTTACATTTTTTTTAATCATACACACAGTATGCGCTTGCCGAAATAATAATTTAACCGAAATCTAATTTATATTTTTATATGTCTCTTTTTGATTAAGCGCCATTTTGAATTCGGTATAATCTGTACCGACTGCACAGACTATATTATTACTATCTTTATGGTATTACATTTTATTGCCTTGCGATATTGTTTCACATTGCACAGCAAATTCCCTTTTTTTGGGAGCAGGAGGCTTACCTCCTACGCCTCCTACTTGACGATCGAACAAACTGCTGCTTTGTATCAGATTAAACCAGCCAATTAATTTATTACCTACTGTATTGTTTCATAATCCTTGAAAACGTCAAATTAAAACGAAGTGTACATTTTCCAGCCGAAACTGAGTAGAAAAAACTTAGTCCAACATACATTTCAGAACTATCAACGAATAACAATAAATTACCGAACAACGTCTAATACATTAATATTGTAAAGGCACGTAACTACAAACAAACCATTGGAATGGTTAACGTCTTCGTTTATATATTGAGGGGTGAAAGACTATTAGGTTTAAGCGATATTTTTTCAGCTTCACATGAGAGCTAATTATAGTGTAGCGAGTCTGAGTGCGGCCCTGCGCTGAGTACGGCCCTGCGCTGGAGCATCGCACTATATAATATATTATTCGACAGTACTCGCAAAATGTTTTCATTCGGTTGAATTCGAGACAAAACATACGCTGGTGCTCCGCTATGAACATTTGTATTATTATAAAATTGTAATAAGTGGTATCATTTCACTGCGACAAAACTATAGTTGGTACCACAATAGTATAATCCCCATGTTAAGTCGTTCACGCGAGTTTGAGTCGACTCGACTCAACCTCCAACGCGCGTTTTGGTATGCTTAATCGAAAAAGTAACCTCCACTCAAACGTCCCTCGATTTCAATTTTCCTCATCGGAGTGGAGTAAATGAACTGTCAAGTAATTTGTGATTCTTGAAGAGTAGTTTTTTTTTTAAATTATGATCGTAACAAACAATGCACATATATCACAGAGCACGAATTTTAATAATAAATTTCAACAATTTACAATCGTTGCTCCTTTGTTAGTCTTTCCATGATGAAATGGCAGAGTATACTGAACATTTTTCACTTTTACAGATGACGTTTGGACGCCATTACTAACCAGTGCTGCCAACCTGAAAAACTTAACTTTTAAAAAATCACCTTGTATATCGCGACGTACCTTGAACGTTCCTTAAAACCTCGAATGGGTAGAAGCTCATAAAAAAAAAACTTTTTCAACTATTCAATGGAGTAAACTTAATTGAAGTTCAGTTAAAAACATCGAACTGTTGTGATAATAACAAATAAAATGCACCTTTAATTACAAAGATAAATGTCGCGTATTAAGAGAGATATTGCTTAAAGCAAATAATCTTTCACACCTCAAGATAATATATATTATATTATAAGAGAATGTAAGATTCTTCGTTCACGTATTACGTCTTAGAAGTTTTAGAAAATCTTCCATGGTTTTTATCTATTGATTTTATTTCTAATAAAATGTTTGGTACCGCTTTTCCTTTAATATTATTGCCAAAGACTATTACAGAATAATAATCTTAGTTAGATTCATTGAAACATTACAAACACATGTAACTCGAGAATGATTTTATAAACTTCCAAATTATTAATACAGCAATCCTTGAAAATCGGGACCACAGTTTAAAAAACTTTTAGTATGAAACTTTCAGTACGTTAACAAAAAGTATAATCGAAACCATTGAAGTGAGCTTGGTGATAAGAATTTATCAAAAATAAAAAAACAACAATAAAACGTGAACGAATAATATAAATAACACATTCAACAAATTACATGATTTAAATAAAGCATCCGAATACGGATCTGCCATGACAATTGTCTAAACAACTACACTACGTTGGGTTCGCTTATATCTATCTGACAATAGGTATCAAGAAAGTGCTACACTATTTAAAGAAAAAACTTAATCAATAGATTGGGGCGGTCTTAATACTTACGTAAAAATTAGCGATCAAACCCCACTCTGTTAGTCTTGTCCTTTTTTTTATAACTGGCAACATTTTTTTTTTTTGCTGATTGGCACAGGCTGTCGATCTGACCGTCTATAGCCGTGGACAACTCATTTAGTAACTTCAACAATCATACGTTATCCGTAAAATTAGTTTCTAAAACATACGACACATTACAATCGTTTTAATATCGATTATTTGTGAATTTATAATCGCCCACGGCATTCATATTATGAATTATTAAATATTATGTATGATGGGGTTTGATCTGTAATAATTGAGATTAGTCAAAACTGAGCAAGATTATAGTCTAGAAAGCTTGCTAAATAGTAGAGAGTAGAAAACGAACTAGAGATGTTCGCTAGAGAAACATATCGATTATCGAATCGATTAATGACGTCATAATTGAGATGTTATTATTTACTTACCCTGACTAAGATTCGACTAGATCATTTAACAAAACATGACCCTTTTTTATATTGTAAAAGTTTGAAATGTATGAGCTTTCATATTAATATTGAACAATGAAACATCATACATTTGAATAAGTACCAAATACTTCAGCCGCAGTAGTCGCTCTGTAGATGAATTTCATACCTTTATTAATATATTGAGGTCACTGGTATGGTATTACGACATGAAATCAAACAAGTATTGCCATTTTAATCGATTATACATCAATTAGTAATACTAATGAATATGATTTAAAATAATATCAATTCACTGTTAGCTGTTAATTTAATGTCATCGTCGTTTAGTAATATTAATTCACAAAATATATAAGGCCGTTGGGTTGATGTCATTGATTCTCAAGACTGACATTTTATTCAAACAACCGATATAAGATGTTTAAATATTCAACAAATGTTCAAAAATTTAATAATCTCGAAAAAAAACGGCAATACTTAAACTTCAGTCCGTTGTAACTTCCTAACTTACACTAATATTATTAATACTTATCAGTGAAAAATCACATTATCTATACAGGAGAAACCGTATTAATGAATGTAGCGTGAGATAGATTTATTAAGAAGAATAAAGGTGAAATAGAAGAAGTATCATTATGAATTACTTATGAAACATGAAATTTTCAAGAAGAAATAGACAGGGGAACCTCGCTGTCATGACTTATACATTTCAAGTCTAAGTACACAATACGGAAAAATACTTTTTAAGTTTAAATATTTTTATTGTTATTCCGCTCCACAAATTCCTGTTCGCTATTATTACATACGGTCAGCTGCAGAATGGCATTGATACCTTAATTTTTATTTTAAGATAATTCCACACCTCATTTCAATAAATTAAACTAGATGGCGTTGGTGTTTTAATTCCTACACGCGTAGTAGACAACGACTCGGTATTGATTCTAATTGTTTTTTTTTAAACTTAAGAACAGTTTTTTTATTAAAGTCATATTATATAATTAACCCTACAAAATATAATTTTCATCTAAATTATATTATTATAACATTTAATTATTTTTTATATTTACTCTGTACTGCAATCATTGTGGAAAAATAATGACAGTAGTAATGCAGTGACAGTAGACAAAAGTAATGTTCTATTTCGACGATTGAACAATACGATCATAGACAAGCAAATGAGACACATGTTTTTTAAGTCGTGACTTAAACAGTTATGTTCGAACACTCTGACATACAATTATGTATTATTATTTTTATAGAAAATTTCTAGTTGATGTTAAAAAAAATACCAATTGTGTAAATTAATCAACAATACGATTTTTGTTGATATTGTAAAATATTACAACGCCATCTAGTAGATTAAGAATGTAGGTATAATGTAGCTATCAGAGTCGATAGATGGCGTTACTTATAGGGTCATACGATTTTCTTAACTCCGATATCCATGCACTTCTGCAGCTCACTCTACACCACCGACGGCGATTTTCACTACGAATGCTATTCTAAATGTTACTTCGACGTTTAACTTTATGCTATTATTGTGCCTTTTCATTCCACCATTCGCTTTTCTACATGAGATCAAAGTCTCAATTAATTCTACCCTACAAACCAGCGTAATTACTTCGGTAGATAGAAGAGAAACGCTGGTTGCTAAAGATTAACGGTTTATCGCGTTTTATTAACCATTATATCTAATAACTGATCGACATGATACTGTGAGTGAACTTAAAGGATGTGACAATGATTATAAACAGTTTTATGTCTGCCGCAGAGTTTGCATAAGGCTTCTCCCGTACCCAGTACACGTTCGGAAAAAACATAAGTGAGGTTAATTATCGAGTTACGCACTACAGCAATGTCACTGGTAGTTTTTAAATTTCAAACACTGCTTTTTGAAGGGAAACTTCTAATGCGACTACCAACAAGGTTGCGTTAAACGTTTAACGCTCCTGGGGAGGGGGAATAGAAAGAGACAGAGCGAGAGGGAATGCGCGGCACTCGAACGCATGCGCGTAGTATACCTGTTACAGGCCAGCGCGAGCGTTAACAACGAGTAGCGTCCAATATTTTAATGAAGTATTTAAAATATTATCATTTATTTTTCTATCTATAATTTAAAATATATATAATACTCGTATAAATGTCGCATCTCTTATACACAACATTCCCTATTACAAGGGCAATCTGATTTAAGGATGAAAAATGAAGAAAACCACAATCACACTACACATCAAAAAAGAAGTTTCACTTCATTAACGTGCACCAAGTCTAAACTTCAATTCTTGCGGTTAAAAACATTAAAGTAGCCGAAGCTCCGGTTGTTGGGTACGGGAGAAGTATATATCGACGCTTAAAGGCAAACGTGACTAAGCGACAACGCGTGAACTTTACAGTAGACTAATTTAAAGTTGAAATACCTGAAAAAAAAATATTTTAACGAATCTAGCTGTAGGATTGAAATGGTTTTAATAGATCTGGAAATGTATTTTTTTTGCGCATAGAATATGGTTATTGCCTATCATTTATGTGCAAAACAGTTATTGTCGATTAGTCACGTTTGCCTTTCAAGCGTCGATTATACTAAACATATTAAAAAGATCATACGCCCCGAGTTGAACTATCTTGGTTAGCGACTACTACCTTCTAAGCGCACGTCTGTCGTGGACGGTAGGTGCGGGGGCGGGGGCGGGGGCGGGGGCGGGGGCGGGGGCGGGGGGCGGCAGGGCGGTCACCGCACGCGGCCGGACGGCGAGCGCAGGTGCGAGCGGATGTACCCGGTGCGGTAGTCGGTGGCGTCGCGCCCGCGGGACGAGCCGCCTCCTCCGCGCTGGCGCCGCCGGGACCATCTGTATCACATCAAATTATTCGTTACCTTTTTTTTTTCCTACCTAAGCAGATAGCCTTGAGAGGCTATTTTAGCTTCGCCCTAACGTGTGTAGGTGAGATCAGGGGGCTCAAACTGGAGTGTTGTAACACTGTCCCTAGCAAGAGCCGTGCTTCGCAGAATCTACCACCGGATCGGAAACGCGACCCACTGAGAAGATCCGGCGAGAAACTCAGTGGGCTGTGTCTAAGGGTTAATTCGCTCGTCGAGCCCTTCGTTGCAAGCGACGGGTTCAATGGGTACGGTGACCGGTGCTTGTGGTGCTTAAAAGCACCGTTAATGGATCGGGGAGATTCGAAATGACGTGCTTTGGTCGACGTCGACTGTTTACCATTCGGCCTACAGGAACGGAAATGCGATTTCAAGGATATGACAGCTAGTGAAGTCCATAGACATCTACATTATCTGCTCTGCGAGAGCCCAAGCGTTGGACTTCTTCGGATATCAATGAGCGACACTTCACAACTAAACTGTTTTTTTTTTAACTGCAACATTTAAAAAGCAGACAGCCGCACGTTCAATACGACCACGCGCTGTTCATCACCAAAAAAGTCAAGTACAATGGTTTTTTTTTTCATACATGTGTGGACGAGCTCACAGCCCACCTGGTGTTAAGTGGTTACTGGAGCCCATAGACAGCTACAACGTAAATGCGCCACCCACCATGAGATATAAGTTCTAAGGTCTCAATATAGTAACAACGGCTGCCCCACCCTTCAAACCGAAACGCATTACTGCTTCACGGCAGAAATAGGCAGGGTGGTGGTACCTACCCGCGCGGACTCACAAGAGGTCCTACCACCAGTACAATGTCGCGTAATACCTCAAGAGCCTCATGATGTAATCGGGCCAGTTGTCCGGGAGCATGACGAGGAAGAAGCCCACAACGATGAGCACGATCCCGGCCAGCTTCATACCTTCGAACTCAACCCCGTACAGCACCACGTCGAGCGCTGGAAAGTAACAACATGAACGTCGCACCCGGTGAGGTTCGAACGAGACAACGCCTTGGCTGGTGCCCTTGTCAATGTCAGTGTTAAAAGACGGCATATGTTTTGCAAAATGCTCCTTCGACTTTCTTGTTAATGAAAATAAAAATAAACGTATTACAAAAATGGAATAGAACCCGGAACTAAGTGTACCAGTGACTGATATACTTGTTAATAGCGCCGTCGCTTGTGCCTTTGTCAATATCAGTGTTAAGAGATGGCACACGTTTTGCAAGGTGCTCCTTCGAATCTCGTGTTATTAAAAATCAAAACAAACGTTTTCCGAAAAAAAAAAAAAAACTGGTACAGATCATGTGTCGCCGTCTGACACCAAACTAAGTGTACCGGAGACTGATATACTTATTAATAATGTTACGCCGGTAAGAGTAACGCCATCTATCGCCAAATAGCCGAAACGAATATCAAAGGATCTAGTAGTACCTAGAACGCTCGAGAGGCACAACACCATCTATTGTCAGATAGTGGAAACACACATCGAAAATACTCGACTTGTGAGGAATGTTCTCGATAATTCTAGGGATGTCGTAGCGACTATAAAAGCGTTGCAGACATGGCACGTAGACAGTAATCGGAACTAGTTGAAGCGAAACAGCTCGGCTCTCCTGAAGGGAAGCGGAAGAAGCGAATTAAGAATTTTAAAGTGTTCTGTGAGTGTTCTAAGTGATAAATACAGTTTTAAGTTGTACTTTGGTGGAACGTTTATTTATCCCGAACACCAGCGCGTAACAATAATACACGTTTACATGTATATACCTACCATAGACATTAAGCAGACCAGAAAAAAAACAGACCCACAGTAATCAGACACCTGTTCGTTGCAAAAACGTTTGGCTCCAAGTGGGAATCGAACCCAGAAGCCTCGGCTCAACAGTCAAAGTTCCGAACCACTGCATCACCGAGTCAGTCAATGTAATTTAATAACCTACAATATATTAGACTTACCCGCCGAGACAGGTACCGCTGTGATGAGTGCGAGCGAAACGAATATATTGTAAGTTATTATGTTTCCGAACTGGAATACCAAATGGAAAACTGAAAAAATATAAAATTAATATTTAATATCCTCAAAAACCATATAAATTTTCCATCACCTTTTAACATATTTCCGTGTATATACATAAATACCTAAATATATCTACAATAATTATAAAAATAACTATTTGCCCTTTCACGGAGAAAATAATTTTTTACAAATAAATAAATAAATTATAAAAGACGTAGAAGATGAGAAAATGGCAATTGCACACCCCCCTTCCCCGCCAGTGTTGTCGGAGAGTTATTTAAATGCGACATAAATAAATAGATCGGCACATCGGACCTAATACATCAATCCTGGAGGAACTAAGCATCTCCACAAGACTCTCCACCGCCTTTCTACGTAGGACTTTCGAATTTTTCGGTCAAGTTACGGGAAAAAGTTTGACAATCTCAAAATCCATCACCGACAAAGTGGAAGCAAATAGGGGTCAAGTGAGGGTAGTGCGCTGGTCCGATCAAAATAAGGCGACATAAGATTCCAGTATTAATATCGCTATCCACTAAACTAGCCTTTCCCAAAGTGGGCGAAAACGCTATCTTGTGGGCGCTGCAGGCCGAAAGGGAGGCCGTAAGAGACCCAGAAAAAAACAGGGGCGTTGTGTAGAGGCTTGAGAGGCGATTTGTAATTTCATCTAAGAGGACTCTTAGACACCGACTAAGTTCTCGGTATAGTGGTTTTTAAGTATTATTTATTCTCAAAGTGGGCAGTAGACAAAATAAGTTTAGGAACCCCTGCACTGGTCAGGAAAGAATCGAAGAGCATAGTCCGAACAAAAGTGCTTCGTAAAGGTCACGAAACTCGGCACTACGGAACGCGATGCAAGGAGGAATGCGACATAAACTTACCGAGTAAAGCGAAGCTCGCAACCAGCAGGTATATCCACGGCATCCGATGCGAGGGTAAGGTCTCCGTACCGGTGAGGTAGAGGGCTAAGCACACGGGCCACAGCAACGAGGCGTTCACTATGCCCAGAATCGAGAAGAACAACGCACGTTGACCATTGTTCACTTCGCCCATTACCTTCCTGAACAGCACCTAGGCGGGAAACGTTTTTTTTTGCTTAGATTGGTGGACGAGCTCACAGCGCACCTGGTGTTAAGTGATTACTGGAGCCTATAGACATCTACAACGTAAATGCGCCACCCACCTTGAGATATAAATTCTAAGATCTTAGTATAGTTACAACGGCTGCCCCACCCTTCAAGCCGAAAGGCATTACTGCTTCACGGCAGAAATAGGCGGGGTGGTGGTACCCACCCGCGCGGACTCACAAGAGGTCCTATCACCAGTAATTAAGTTTAATGTGACGACGGCGTGTCGAAGAATATGAACCGGAAATGTTTTTAAATGAGATTTAAAACTACTTAACGTCGCTGTCAAACCAAAATCTGCTATGAGCAAAAACTCTATTATGAATTAACGAGTAAAAACATTTTCGTATAAAATTTTATATGAAGGTGAATTTTTAAGAAGTAGATCAAATGAAAGCAATAGATAAATATTAAAGCTATAGACACAACAGTTTTTTTTTATACGGTACGGTAAATAGGGCTGTGAACTATACAAAAAGGTCAAAAAGTAAAATCTCAAAAAGTGCACATAGCAGATTTTGGTTTGACAACGACGATATACAGTTTTGTCGATGCACCGACATCGAGGTAGGTGGTACGACCTCTTGTGAGTCCGCACGGGTAAGTACCACCACCCTGCCTATTTCTGCCGTGGAGCAGTAATGTGTTTCGGTTTGAAGGGTGGGGCAGCCGTTGTAATTTATACGGAGACCTTAGAACTCAAATCTCAAGGTGGGTGGCGGCATTTGCGTTGTACATGTCTATGGACTCCGGTAGCATCTTAACATCAGGTGGGCCGTGAGCTCGTCCACCCACCTGTACAATAAATAAATAAAAAAGGAGCGGCGTAGGGTCCGTTGTGAAGACAGGGGCGCGGGGACGCGGTTCTACGTCGTGCGCTTTTTCACTTCAAACAGAAAGGCCACCCGCGACACTTGTTTAAAAAAAAATTAATAAATATTAAACCTATCGTGTTACACTCGACTCTTTCATTTAATAAACTTATCACTAGTCGATCTATCCCAAATTAGTCCAAAGCAGTTTAACCTTGCGTTTTTAAAGAAAATTGTAATTGTATTGTTTTCGTCGTTTCGAATACATAGGCGGCACTGAAAATTTCGGGAATTAACGAAGTGACACAACATTACTATTTAAAAATGTACTTATTGCTTTTCGAAGTATTCTCCGCGAAATTTGACATATTTTTCCATACGATGGAACCAATCATTGAAGCAACAATTCCATTCGGAAGTTGGGGTCTCCAAAATGGCCGTTTTGCAGGCGTCCACAGCTTCTTCATTTGATGAAAATCTCTGTCCACGCAATTTATTCTTTATTTTAGGGAAAGTATAGAAATCATTAGGGCTTAGGTCGGGGCTGTACGGCGGATGGTCTAATAATTCTATGTTTTCTTGCTCTAAAAACTCTTTTGTTCTGTGCGCGGTGTGAGAACTCGCATTGTCGTGATGGAGGATGATGCGGCGGTTGCAGTTCTCTTTACGGAGTTCAGAAACGACCTGTGGCAAACAAATGCTAGCATACCATTCTGCATTAACCGTTCTTTGTCCCTCAAGAGGAATAGTCGTAACATGGCCGGTTTTGGAGACAAACGTGGCCACCATTTTTTTTGCAACACTCCGTGAACGAACAATTTTTGTTGGCTTTAACTCATTTTCGAACACCCAAACTCGTGACTGGTTTTTTGTTTCGGGTTCGTACGCGTATATCCAGGATTCGTCACCTGATACAATGTTGTATACAGCATTTGAGGATCCTGCGTGGAATCTTTCGAGAGTTCTGACGCACCAAGTAACGCGAGCCGCTTTTTGCTCTTCACAGAGCGAATGCGGTATCCATCGGGAAAACAACTTTTTTACACCTAATTGTTCATGCAAGATTATTTGTATTTGACTCATGCCAATGTCTAAAGTTGCCTGAATTTCGCGGTATGTCACATGTCGATCTTCCTCAATCAGCTTACGCACAGCATCAACGTTTTCTTGGGTGACTGCAGTTTTTGGACGACCTTGACGGGGATCATCACTGAGCTTGACACGTCCACGTTGAAACTCAGCAAACCAGCGATAAATTGTGGTTTTGGATGGGGCTTCATCACCAAATGCAGAAATCATCCGGTCAACACACTGTTTTTGTGTTAAACCACTTCGAAAGTCATAATAAATCATCGCTCTTGAATTTTCTCGAGTCAATTCCATTTTCTCAACAACTAAACAAGTTTGACAAAACCTCGTGACAAGACCGAGAATCTTTTTTTAAATAAATAAATGGTATTCGATTTTTAAAACCAAGGAGTTTTCAATTAAAAAGATTTTAATATGACAGGAACAGTGGAAATATTCCATTCCCGATAGTTTTAGTGCAGCCCTCGTAATTTCATATTTTAACATAATGTCGAAAACGTTATTAATGATGTAAAGACAATAAAAAAGGCGAGATTATACCCGTAAAAGTTGTTTTAGTAATGTATAAAGATATATAATACATATATAAAACATAAAATATATAAAAAAAAATATAAAAGAATATAAAAAAACAGATCGCTATTCAAAAACAGATCGCTATGAGACATTAAAAAAAAAAGAGAAAAAAAAGAAGTAATGTATACTACCCGTGAAAACAGAAGAAAATACTATTATTATTTTTTTCTTTATGGCAATAGTTTAAATTTTATGCCAGTTTCCCAGTTTTATTATTCCCAACGAGGATAGTTGCCCGGGACCGGACCCGTAATTTCTAGTAGGACAGACAGTCACGTGAGATCTACTAGCTTAAGCCTGTCGTATGTAATATGTTGTATTTGATCAGATCGCATTTCAGCAAAAATATAAACATAAATATTATATTCATGTCTTAATGTAATTAAATCTATGATACTATAAACAAGTTTTTCAAACGCCAATAGCGTAACACGCACATTGGTTTATCACGCACGCAAACATTTTGAAGAAATGAAATGAGAATTAAAAAATCTATCGACCGACACAAAATAATGCGTACAGGTAGACACGGGTCAATTTATGCAAAAACCTATATGAAACCTTACATTGGGCTACAGTTAAATGTTTTGGATTCGGAATAGACATAATGGTACCAGAAAAGTTAAACTTTTATCATCATTCTCCTGCCCTTCTCCCAGTCTCTACCTTAAACCATTGCTTTGCTCACTCCCCTCTTACACATATCGTCTTTCACGCAATCCATACATTTCTTCTTAGGTCTACCTCTTCCTCTAATAAGAATAGTTAAACTGTATATTATTAAAAACCTGATTACTTTTCTCCCTGCCTAATCGTTGGTATCTTAAGACCAGCCCTAACAAATGCAGTGCTTCGCAGAAACTCAGTTGATTAAGTCTGTGGACTAGATTGCACGTCGGAATCTTGACTGTTGCATTAAGAACCTAAACCAACCTAGGATGCATCCGGGGGGATCCGATGACGTGCTCAGGGCGAGTTTGTATTGTCCCGGCGCCCGAGTCAGATATGTAGTCAAAAGCGGTTACGTTCAGAGGGTTATCGTAATGCGCCGCTTTGTCGAAGAATCCGGTTACTGATTGTAATTGTTACAAAGAATTCACATCACCCCACGCTTTGGGGTCGTGTCTGAGAGTTGAACCCATTAAGCAGATCATCTATTTTTAACACGCCTTTATTAGCTCCAGACGTTTTTTTTTTTTTTTTTTTTTTTTTTTTTTTTNCGAGCCCTTCGTCGCAAGCGACGGGTTCGACGAGAACGGTGACCGGTGCTTGAAGTACCTAAAAGCACCGTTAGTGGATCAGGAGGATCCGAGATGACGTGTTTAGGGCGACGTCGACTGCTTTCCATTCTGTCCGCAGGATCGGGAATGTAGTTACCGGCGGCCACGATGAGAGGGTTCTCGTGTCGTGCCGCTTTATCGAAGTGGCGCATGGACGCCGACTGAAGATACTTACTGATGGACTCTAAGTCCAGGTCGTCATGGAGGTCGACGTTCCTGACGAACCACGGGGCTCCGACGGCTATCCTGCAAAAACGGGATTGAATAATTTGAAAGGATTTTAAGTGTATGCGGGCCGCGTGAGCGAACACTACACTTGCATAGGTCATGACGGGGCGTATGCAAGTTTTGTAGAGTGTCACCTTATTTCTAAGGGACATTTTACTTCGCCTACATATCATCGGGTAGAGCTCCAGACGTATGTATGTATGTATGTAACGGAATCTTTGAACATGATTTTGACCGCCTTCAAAACGTCGGATTAAATCGACATTTGCGATACTTATTAAGGACCGATAACAATTCAATATTTAAAAAAATAATTTGAAAAATTGATATTCAACTAAAAAATTAAAAATAAATAATAGTTTAAAATAACTAACAAAATACGCTTTTATAGAAAACCGAACTAAAAAATAGAAAATAAATTTTAATAAATTTGAATTAAAAAGTGTAAGAAAAAATGATTTTATTGTATAATAAAAAAAAGCGTGGAGTGCATGGCATCAGTAGTTATAAATATTTTATGAACAGATATGAGTAGAAGGGTTATTTTGATTATATCCTGAAAAGCACCCCAGGCTTTTTTATTTTCTAAATTTTGAAAATTTATTTTCAATTTTTTAATTGGATTTTCTATAAAAGCGTATTTTGTTAGTTTTTTTTAAAACTATTATTTATTTTAACCAAACATCCAGACCGCGTTGAGACAGAACTCGAAAAGACATCAGTCCTTTCGACTGGCTTGTCCGGAGCGTTCTAGCTCAATACGAACCTTGAAGATGGCGAATCCTGCAGCAGCACACGCGGCGAGCACGACCCCGCCGAGGGTGGAGCTCCCGGTGATGCCGTCCATGTACGCCAGTAGAGCGATACCGGTGTCACACAGTATCGCGGCTACGATCTGTGTTCAATAATTACATCATTCTATGTGTGGCAATCACTTAATTCGTATTCACGTTTTGATTTTCTCGCACTAAGCACACAGCATGTGTCATTATGTGTATCAATGTATATAAGGGCTTATAAACTTTAGTAACTATATTAAATAAAGACGTCAAGTATTTTTAATTTAAATAAGGTGTAAGGGCCATAGAAATAAAACTAAATTAATTCGTTCGTATTAGCTTCGACAAGACTTCGAAGACTGTGCAATACAGCGAAGGCTGTACGAAAAAAGTCTCTTATTTTTGAATTGCTAAGACGGGTGGATGAGCTTACAGCCCACCTAGTGTTAAGTGGTCACCGGAGCCCATCGACACGTCAACAATGTAAATTCCGGTACCTATCTTGAGATGTGAGTTCTAAATCTCAATTAAATTATGGTAATTAAAGTATGGTTCAAACTCAAACGCATTACAGCTTCATGGCAGAAATAAGCAGGGTGCTTGTACCTACTATACCCATAAGGGTTCACAATACACCTTATCACCAGTAAACTTTCTCTCCTCTCAAATTCCATTTGAAGGTAAAGCAAAAGAAAGAAAAGTTACAAAAATAAAAATGAAGCTTTTAACATCAGCTCAACTATCAGTCTTTTAATGTATACTAGTGAATAGATATAATTCTATCAACATATAAAAACAACATAGTGAAACCTAAAGCCATAATATACCCTAGTGGATCTAAAGAACAAAAGTAATAAAATGAAATAATAAACTTACCCTGACACCGACAAACTGTTCATGCAATATCACCCAGGACAGCAGATAGATGCAAGACACATTGGTAGCAAACAGTGCAACTACATCAGTGGACAACAGGATCTTCAGGGAGTATGTATACATGTAGATGGTGACCACCCACAACAGACAGAAGAGTCCGCAGCGGCTAATAAATCTTGCTATGATTATGAAAAAAAAAACCTTTGAAGATTATTTAGTTTCACAATTCTTAATGTTTACATTAATTTTGTTAGTGACTAAAAAATACTTGTTAATAATTTTTGCCAGTGGTTTACTTTAAATCTTTTTCTACTTTATTGCATGAATAGATAAACGGGCTCACAGTTCAACTGGGATATTGGTGCCTGGAGCTAAAGACATCATAATGAGAATTCTGCCACCATCTTGGGACATGAAGTTTCAAGTCTCACTATGATAGGACTATGGGTGCTGTACATATGACTGGGTCACAGAAGAAATAACTGGAATCATGGTATTCACAAATGGCCTGCGGTTTTGATGTCATTCCTTATATTTTTATTTCAGTTTTGTCTCACTCCACTCCACAGAAGTTAGTATTAAAGCTTGAAGCATAACTTTTGCGGTAATAAAATAATGGCTAGTTTCATTGTTTATAATTAATTCCAATCACTTTATAAATTTGTAGGTTTATATTCTACTTGCAACTTTCTATTGTTTCAACTATGGCCATATGATCATCCCTAACACTCCTATGGAATTCCATACACAAATATTGAATAAAAACAATTCAGGAATGACTTTTTTCTAGCTTTGATTTCATAAAATTTTCATTCAAATCACCAATCACTTTAAAATTAAAATAAACTGTTATTACTACCATAATAATAAATAACATAAATCCTTACCAAAAGTGAATCCTTTCTCCTTGAAATCGCTGAATGCATCAAACACAACATCATTTGCCGATTTACATTTATTATGTATGAGCATCACAATGATGTACAGAGGATAGAAAAATATCAACCAGTTTGTGCAAAACCAGGCTGTGAAGAATGGTGCTTTATAAAGGTTCTGTTGAAGAAATGCAATCAATGAATCTGACTCATTACAGTAAACTGACATGCAAAATCCTAACCATATCTATTCTGAAACCCACTTGTATTCCAGTTTGTAGGGAAGGGCCCACCATTATAAATGAACATTCATTTATACTTCACCTACAGGTGGAAATATTTCAGAGCTCTTGTAACAACTTAACACCAGGAAGACAAATAAGCTCATCTGCCTGTCTGCCTTTATAAATTCAATGCTATTAATTCAAGATATTCCAAATCTTGTACAATTTTAAAACTATACTCATATCAATTTACTTAATTATTTTAATCTGTATAATGAAGACAGGCATCTGCCTCACCTAATAGGTGTAATTCTGTATCATGCTATTAGTAAAAAAAAAATATATATATTATTTTTTATTAAAAAGTTCTTATTTACTTAAAACTTACATTATGTAATTTATCTGTGCTATTGTTATGGAGTACGATTGTAGCAGCTTCGGTAGTATAAGTAGAAAAATAGCCACTATAAGGATATTCCTCTAGGTACAAATGTTTGATACAATGTGTCGTTGTCACCCATGATGTAGTTAGCGTCAGCATCACACATATGCCGTAGTAGATCTTTAAAATGAAAGCTAAGTTAAACAGCATTGTCATAGGCATGGGTAAGCATTACAGATCATATAAAGCTGAATAAACATACTTTTTTAGCAAATTTGGAGCAACACGAACGTGGGCACTTTTTATCACGAAGCTGGCGCTCTTCGTCTTGACTACTAGTGGCTGACTCGCTGTAAGCTTGTTGTAGTGAAGGTTGAGTTGTTAGCGGAGGCGCCGAACAAACGGAGGCCTGTGGCGTCAATGGAACACGAGGGCTGAGCGGCGTCGGCGGTCCGTTTGGCCTTTCTCTATCTCCATCAACGCAATTTCTTTCGCTTTCTACCACTTCTTCACTGGTTATTATCACCGAAGGCGCACGTACGCGTTTTGGATTGAAAATCGTGGGAACATCACCGTCCCTTGCCATGTTTACGTAAAAATCACTTTGGAAAATGAAAACATAATTTTCGATCCTCTTTGTTTTTTAATAACATTATTATTCTAATATTATTACCTACTCATTTAAGGATACAATTAAATCTCTTTTGTAAACATTGGCTCTATTTTACGAGGCGCGATATTTTTTATTTATTTAATACACAAAAATTTAAGACATTATTTAAAATTAAACAACTATTGTCTGTAATTAAATTTTAGCTTCTCGAAGCCATTTCCGTATTTATTGGATTTCTGCATGTTCCCATTTTGGCAAAAAAAAGAAAAATCAGGGTCTCTTTTAACGGTCAAAGAATTCTCCATAGATTAAACACTTAATTTATTTGAGAGGATTCTCGTTGATTAACCGACATAACTATTTACATTTGACATTAACAGATAACAGTGCAATTGACAATTGACAGTAGTACTAGTTCTATTTTTCCAACTGGAAAGGCAAAGATATCATACCATAATCCTAATCTTTATATTTTTTTAGGAAAAATGATAATATGAAGTAAAATGAAATGAAGTTAATTAATTTGAAACATTAATCAATTGGCATGAAATTATGCCAATCATATACAAAATAAAAATATTATATGTAATATAATTATTATATTATTTGTGTTGTTCCTGTTTGTCCGATGTTAGGGCATCCATTATTAGGATGAACAGTAAGAGCTTAAAGCTGATCCCTGGTGTAAGCCTATCGCGTCAGTATCACCAGCTGCGAAGCGTACGTACGAACGGGTTACCGTAAATAGTTCGAACAAGCCGCTGGTATTTCCCTGGCAGTCCTTTCACTTTCATGCTCCAGCACAGAACTTCACAGGGAGCCCCATCATACGCTTTTCCCAAATCAACAAATACCATGTGCACGTTTTTACTTGCACGGCGGTATTTTTCGCTCAATTAGCGAAGGGAAAAAATGGTGTCCGTTGTACTGCGTCCCGGCATGAACTCGAACTGATTCTATGATACCTCACTCTCCTCTCTCATTCTTCTCGTTATCACTTTGTCCCAAGCTTTCATACTATGTGACATGAGCGTTATTCCCCTATAATTGTAGTATACCTGTACGTCACCTTTGTTCTTAAATACAGGTACGAGTGAGCCACCACTCATCAGGCATGGTCTCTTCTTGGAGCAGTTTATTGAAGAATAATATCAGCCACGTCCATCCACCCGCTTTCAGAAACTTCCACACTTCTATTGAGATACCATTTGGTCCAGTAGATTTTCCATTTATCATATCTTGTACAGCCTTTTGTACTTCTTGCATACTTATTTCCCTTACTACACTAGCATTTATTGGAACATCGTGCAATAGAAAAAAAAACCATAAAATTCTATATTTTTCGTTAATTACAAGCTAGGGAGAATTGGAAATTCGCACGAGTAAGTATCGACCTACTGCCTATTTCTTGCGTGAATTAGTGATACGTTTTAGTTTAAAGGGAGCGACAAGCCGTATTACAATAAAATTGTTAACAGTATTTACATTAACAAGGACTATGGGCCCCGATAATATTAATAAAATATCATTCAATAGCAAATTAACCTTAATTGTAGAGTCATATGGAGCAAAATGAAATGAATGAAATTTTTGAGTTGAATTTGATCCGAAACTTCGGGCGATTTTTTCTGCAAATTCTGCCAATATAGTGTGACGCAACTGCAGCAAAATGACATTCCCACACAGTTAAGTAACACCACATATTTATTGCCTATTCCTGTTTCTGCCGTGAATCGGTAATGCATTGCGGTTTTGGGCAGTCATTGAACAATAGAACTGAGAATTAGAACTTATGTCTCAATGAGGGGGCGGCCTTTATGTTATTGATGTCTATGAGCTCCTTTAAAAATTAATATAAGGTTGATCGTTCAGTAATCTAAGCAAAAAAAAAACATTCCCTGAGCAGGAAGGCTAACGTACTACTATTACAAACTGGTAACCAACAGCATGCGTCTTCAACAACATGCATACCACCTTGAAGCACTTGCTAAGGAAATAGTATGGTAACTTCGAATGGCCCTAACTTTTAAACAGTGTAAAAAAAAATGTTAACAATAAAAAAATGGATAACTTTGTAAAAGAAGTATGAATTTGTGCAAAATAAGTGCCTGTATCGTAAGGTTATTTCTGTCGTAACTTAATTGTTCTTTTAGCTAGTTATGCTTGGCTGCCGTTTGAACTGCAGTATTCTGATTAATTTTTAATATTATTGAGTTAAAATATAGATTGGTACCTAGCATCTTACTGAATTTTGAATGGAATAAAATATTTTATGGTAAAAATATTTTTTATTATATTTTCATGATTATATATTTTTACATTTTCATATAATTGTACTTGTGTAAGAAAATCTTAATACGACTTCTGATAAACTTTAATGATTTTTTGGATCAAAGTACTATTGTATCAAGTCAAGAAACAAACTTATTGTTTATGGAACTTGTTTTTTACTTTTCTACAGAGATGGCGCTAACAAGTTCGCAAAACCAACACCAGAGGGAGATAATTAGGCTAGCCTACTTGAAGCATCCGGGAACCTCGCCATAGTATGTAGTAGACATGGCGGGTTTCAACCTGGCTAAGTGACGAAATAAATTTTGTTTGCTAATAAAATAACGTGTTAATTTCATATTAAAAGTGTTGATACTAAAAGACTATTTAAGTTATATTGGATTAGGACAAAGATGCAGAATGTTGGACAGTCTGAAAACCGAAATATCGATAAGGTGAATGTGCAACTTGATGTGGTAAAAACGTCTACTCCACAGAGTTCGGCTTCAAGTCCGGCCAAATCTGAAACTGAAACGTATTCAGGAGCTCCTGCCAAATATATGACAGACTCTTCGGAAAGTGAGGATGACTCCGTGTCTGAGGTAAAACGTGTTTTGTTTTGCGGCTGAGGCGGTGGCAGAGAGGGAATGTGATTATCTGTACCGCTCTAAATACTGCAAGGGACATTTTGAACAATTCTGCTCTAATCTGACGAACTATTTTGTTTCTGAAATCATTCTGCAACTTCGAACCATGCAATGAACCCTTGCGTAGCACGCTGTTAAAAAGAAATCGGTTTTACATTCATACAATACGTCGCTTGCCAAATATTCCATAAAACGTCAGAAAGTCATAGGTACATAGGTACTACAGAGAAATACCTGAAATTACTTGAGTCAATCGCTCCAAGACAGCGTAAACAATTTCATGTAACTCATGCGGGTTAATTTACCAGAGCCAGGCTCTTTTGTCTATTTTTGTTTTGACTAAGGGCAAACGTACGGTGGCCATGTTTCTCGAATCACATGCAATCATTGTAAATTTTTAAACGATGCATTTTTGATGTTTTTCGGTACGAATGGTGAATTATGTAAGTTTAGTTGTGCATCCGTGAAAACTGTCGTGTATAATGGGTACGACGTAAGTGTCGCCGCGCGTACTATCTGCACGTTACGCCTACTGAAATTCGCGCAAAAACTATTTGTACGTGAATTGCAAGGACCATTGTTTGTAATAATCACCGGTTTATGTCCTTATGCACCACATTGTCAGTACGTCTCATATGTTTCTCGTTGGTGTTCTAGATCTTGCTGGCTTGTTTGTGCCTTAGCAGGCCAGACCTGTTGGTAAGTCAAAATGACCCTACTGAGTGCTGAAAGCTTCACCAACAACAATCGCTGTGGCAGTTTGAGTGAAACTTACAAATAACCTGCATAATGTGTGTGCTATGGACAGTTAAATGTGCCATGTAATAATTATCTTATATCTATGTTGAATGGTCCTTGTGGTTCTAACACAATCACCTGTTTATATCTCCAGGATGTTAACCTCACTAACTCATAATACCTAAGCTGAAGCTCTGAACATTTTAACCAATTAACAGATATTTCATATTAATTTATAACAATACTGCTCTATTAACCTATTTTGTTCAGTTATTAACTTACTTAGCTGCATTTGTGAATGATTAAAAGTTTGTCATGAGTATTATTGATACACTGTCATTGAAACAATAAGATTTAGATTTGCCAATGCAATCTTCGTCATCACAAACAATGTCACTGTTCTATATGTTAGTTCTTTTCATTAACAAATGAATTAAACTTTATTTATTGATCTCTTTGAAATGCTTTTTACAAGAAAGCTGTATAAAGCGAAAAATAATTAAAGATTTTTTTTAATAGGCCGAAATGGAAGAAGAAAATGGTAGTACCGAGCCATCTAAGTTCCTACTCTCGCACGATGATCCCGAAAGAGCTGTCGATCCTGAAATGCAAGCCAGACTGGAAGCATTATTAGAGGCAGCTGGTAACTATTTTACCCTTAACTTACCGTGAATGAATTATAAAAAAGCACAATTGGTTTAAATTTTATGATTGACCCAAATTAATAAAGCTTCACTCTCATGAAATGGCAACAAGCGCTTTCATGAAACACTCAGTTGAGAAAAATGAAAATATAGGAATATCGGCTTCGTGTTGCACTCTCATTATTGGGTTTTCTCCTTAGTACTAATAACAGCAGTAACTTAGGTTTTATACATAATTATGATATATCACGAATAACCGATAACACTGAAGAATGGATTTTGATAATTCATGACAATCCTTATTTTATTTTCGAATAAAGTGAGACTGAATAATGTGACAACATTATTTAGTTATTTTTAAATTGCCTTCTATTGAAGTTTTGATTTCAATGTTTTCTAATTTGCATTCGGCATGGTCAAGTGCAAACACAGAGACAATCAATTTGGGTTTATAAGCTAGCACATTATACCATATTGAAAATAAATTGTATGGTCTGAATAAAAATCTTCATCATTGAACTGTGTTAAACTACAAATTAACATTACTTAAAATATAAATAAAGAGAATTTATTTCATTTTTACTAAAATTTACTGGATTCCACAGATTTCAGGTCAATAAACTTTACAGACCAACAAATTAAATTTAAAATGAATCATATCAATGAACACTACAAACAAATTCTGATATTAGTAAATAATTTCACTGATTTAAATATATTATCAAGTGAGCATAATAATATCAGTGTTGTTAATTTAGTATGCAAACTTCAAGGAGATTTTAACAAAGAATAAGTTTAAGTTTGTGTTCCTAATTCTTCTTTCCTTTTGCGGGCCTACTGGATGAGATTTCAACATGAAATAAGTAGTGCCCTTGTACTCTGTATCCTTATTGTCTTGTTTTTTCTAACAGCTGTAATATATAGTATAGTAATATAGTAAATAAATAAAATAAATAAAAAAATAAAAGAGTAGATCATTATAACCAATGAAAAATATAGGTGCGCTAATAGTGAAAATGTTCATAGGTGATTTTTTCATTAAGTTTCATGAAGTGATGATGTACAAATGCATGTGTTGATTGGAATTTAATGCTGGTTTTATACTGCTTATTTCATGATAGGGTATAACTGGACTGTGTTGTTGAAAATGAAATGTTGTGCACATAAGTGACTTTTCTATCAAGATCATCGATTCGAGGTAACCTCAGCATCTACCACCACACCACTTACCACTAGAGGTGAGTTCATCCATTTTACCTGGAAGTGCTGTGCTCATTCATTCACAGCCCATTTTTTAAAGTAATTGTCCCTGTTCGACTAGAGTATGGAATGAACCCCCAAATATTTCCACAGTACTATGGATTGTCGTACTATAAACAGGTTTTTAAAGTGGGCAGCAATATGACTGCTTCTTGAATGTCCAGCATGGGCTACCCACGATTGACCAGGTGACCATGCTCCTAGGGATTTAAGCTAGCTGACAGTCAAAAATGTAGTAAATTTAGCTGAGAATTTAGTATTGATTTTACAGAGCCCTTAATACCCACAACACTTCCTAACTAAAAAAAAGTAGCCAATCTGACTTCAATAGTGAAATAGTGATGTGATCATGGTTAATTTTTGTTTCTCATATTAGGAATCTATTATTCATGATGGATAGTGTAGTATCCATGACAATAATGCATCTGTTTTCCATAAATTGGCTGTACCACCTGACTAATCATGAACTATCAAAAATAGGTTGGACTAATCTATTGCAATACATGATATAATAGACTCAATTTCAGCCACTATCAGAAAATAAATACCATAACCTGACTTTAGTGTTTTACTCAATCAGCCAATCACGTGCTGTTCTGTGGATATATAGTTTATAATCTGTTTCTGTTAATCCACTATAACTTGTCCAGCATTACCAACAGAGTCAGCTATCTCCACGTATTACCTATTATTAGGTCACTGTTGCTGTATGTTTGAGTTTTTTATCCAAACCTTACCAATCAAAAATACAATAGAAGAGCAATTCTCCACAAATTATAATGGTCCTATATTCCTGTTATTTTACATATTATTAAAATCTTGTCTGTTTAGCTGTTTTCAGTATCCCCACATATTCTCAAATACAATTTTGTAAGCTTTTGGAGGTTTATAAATGTGGTTTAAATCATCTGAGATTACTCTGTAACCTGAACATTTCTTTGTTTCAAATTCAAAATACATAGATCCTTAGATAAGCTATCAAGTTAATAATATAGATAGGTAGAATATATTTTGGTAACAATGGAAAATTAATTAATGATTTCACAATAATTTATTTTGCGGCCAGCAGAATTAGGATGCCTTAGTCGATGTTGTCTCAAATAATTTTGAGAATTTATAGTCCCTTTACGTGAGCTCTGCAAGCACAGAGCCATTGTGGCTTTAGTAAAATAGGTGAATTTTACTGGATCAAAAAGTGCAGTAGTCTGAAGTGAATCCCTAGTAGTGGTGTGTTAGTGGGCTTGTTTTCATGTCTCCCGTCTTAGGCATACAGATCAGTGCCTGAAACTATTATCATAGCAACAGTTCCATTTTCCAGGCTCCTCTAGATGGAACTCACATAACGTATGCTTTAACTAACCATGAGTATTAAAACTCCATGGATAACCATTGTATTAATAAGCCCAATGTCTGGCTTATCATCTTTTGACATCAAGGATGATTAATACTTTCTCTACAGTCTGATTTCTGATTGTCAGATATGCAGTCTGTTTCCGTATTTATTTGTTTAGATCTATAAAGCTAGAGTGGTATACAATATACATAGTACGGTTACTCCCCTTATATTATTGAGTGAATCTAAGACTTCTGTTTCATGATGATTAGCAGTATTCAAATTGTGGTGCCTATAGGCTCCACAAACCGCTCCGCACCTGTTGGGCTATGAATTTGGCAGCTTATAGAAAACAACAAAAGAAGGTAAATTCTTCTAATGTCTCAAAGAAGAAAGCGGTAGTTGGATTCAGGGGGGTTTTGGTGGTAATTGATTACAGTTTTAGGGTCGCCCACTAGAATATTAGATTTATTTTTTTATTGCCCGAGCAGGCAGACGGTCGGACGACCCACCTGATGGTAAGTGGTTACCGTCGCTCATAGACGTCAGCAATGCCGGGGGCACAGCCAAGCCGCTGCTTTCCGCATAGCGACTAAATAATATTGAATTTCAGAATTAAAGTGAATAGGATCCAAATCTATTAGATGGAAATAATACGAACTTAAGTATGAAAACTTGTTGTACTCAATTTCATTAACTGCAATGAGAATTTGTGTTCCGATTTTTTTTATTTATTTGAAGATTACTATTAACTAATACGTTGGAAGTCCATTTGGCTGTGGGTCAAACAACAAAAAATGCACTTTGCGGCTTATGACGTCACCGCGCAACATAGTCTTGCGAGCGTGCGAATGTGAGATAGCTAGATGTTGAACTATGAATCCACTCTTTTATAAAGTTTTTTTCAAATATAATATTATTTGCTACAAAAAAATATTGAAACTACGATATATTTTGTAATTTATCAAATTTAATAAAATTTATATTTCACTCCGAAGTAAAAATAATGAAAAGTAAAAAAATATGCATAAAATCGAAAAGACTAAATTGTAATCACAATTTAAAAAAAAAACATGTTTTTTTTATATCAGAGAACAGAAATATTAAAACTATGTATTTTACGTAACAACAATAGAATATAAACTTTTGATTCTGGATTGTGATACATGTATTTTTTCAGACCGGTACATAACTTTTCATAAATCGATGGTTAAAATAAGCTCGAACGGCTTGTTAATATAATTAAATTGGAATTAATTAAAGTAATTATGCTATCGTACCAAATATGATAATATGACGACAATTATACCAAGAATATTCCTTTTATTATAAATAAGCTCGGGCGCATATTGTGTGGTTAATACGTGAATAGGCTTTTTTTTTTTTTTTTTTGTCAGGAGGAAATCGCCGGACTCCCACCCTCCACTGGGGATGGAGGGTGGGGCATGTCGGAGTCGAACCGACTAAAACCTCCTGTCGCTCAACAACCAACGTCCAACCCTCGCATGAGACAGAACTCATGAAAAGGCAAGGGGAGGAGAGTGAAGCGTTTAGTGCGGAGCACATCTCTCCCATCACCCTCCCCCTCGGGACGCCGGGCCAGCGATCGTCGGCGCCACGACCACCAGCCCTCTCGGTCGGCAGGCTGTCCGAAGCCCGCCTAGATGGCGCCGGTTTGAATTGGTTATCCTACGAAATACCCCGCTGGGTCAGAACCAGCGTGGGTCGAGGATAGCCGGCCTTCCATCACCCGGATGCTCTTGCGTAAAACGCGTGCAGAGCAGCTTGCACGTCGTCTTCTTAGGCCCCCTTCGCCGGGCCCCAGACCGACATATGAGGGGGACCCGAAACACTTAGAGGGCCAGGGCTAGGGCGAGATCCGCCTCCCTGGCCCCCGCTCGACGGCGGCGGGCTTGTGCGTCTCTCACGCGCCCCGCCGCCTCCTTCTGCGAGATGGTGCACTCGCAGAAGTCGAGCATCGCCTTCCACGACTCGTCGTTGCCGAGCATCGATGCCACAACACTCGGCAACGACAAGTCGTTTCCTATTTTTGCGACAAGGACACGGCGCCACCCCTCCCATGCGGGGCAGGCAACGAGCGTGTGCTCCGCCGTGTCCAAGTCGCAACCACAATGGTAACACTCTGCCGTCGGCTCGGCTCCGATCCGGTGCAGGAACTCACCGAAGCAACCATGCCCAGTGAGCACCTGCGTGAGCCGGAAAGTGAGGCGTCCTCTGTCACGATTCAACGTGAATAGGCTAGACAAGATTAATAACCATTTACAGCAATAAAAAAACTGCTGATTGTAGACATCGTGAGTAATTGTTCATTCGCTTTGAACGCTAGTTTTAAAGAGCGAAAGGACAGATGACGCAAATCTAAGCTTAAATATTATACTTTTGAGTTAATAAGAGTAAACATGATCAAATATAATGTAAAGTCGTCGTGGCCTAAAGGATAAGACGTCCGGTGCAATCGTCGCGAGCGATGCAACTGTGTTCGAAACCCGCATTTTCTAATGAAATACGTACTTAACAAATGTTCCCAATTGACTTCCACGGTGAAGGAATAATAACATTGTGTAATAAAAATCAAACCCACACAATTATAATTTGCGTAATTACTGGTAGTAGGCCGTCTTGTGAGTCCGCACGGGTAGGTACTGCGACCCTGCCTATTTCGAGCGTGAAGCAGTAATGCGTTTCGGTTTGAAGGGTGGGGCAGCCGTTGCAACTATACTGAGACCTTAGAACTCATATCTCAAGGTGGGTGGTGCATTTACGTTGTAGATGTCTATGGGCTTCAGTAACCACTTTGTTAAGTGGGCCCAGGTGGGCTGTGAGCTCGTCCACCCATCTATGCAATAAATAAATAAATTACATGCAATTTTTTTATTTCGAATGCACGTGACATCTGAAAGATTAATCGACCATGTGGTTATTATAAACTTATAGGACAATAAAAATAAATAAATTTAATAGGCAGCTACTTTTTTGTACCTGACATCGATCGCATTCAAGTGTTAACGGTAACCATTTACCACCGGATGGGTCGTGTGATCGTATGCAATCGATTGCAATAAATAATAAAAAAAAATACGTTTATAGCTAAACAAATTCATGGTTGCTTCTAAATTAGTTTGTCGCAAGGCGAATACTTCTATTCAATGTGTTTCAATAATGGTATTTTTAATACGCAGAAAAAACATTCGTCGGTTATCATTAAAGAAATGAAAACATACAAGAATTAAGTTGACGTGAAATTTGTTTTGTTGATAATTTTCTCAGAATTCTCCTTTTTAACTTCGGTATTTGTTAGGAAGTAGGAAACTTTGTCTTGGAGCGACCGGCTCGGTTACATACTTGCGTATATACTTATCTACGCACAGCTGTTACGTTGTTGACATACTTGTGACGTATGCAGAACTGCAAACTTTGAACTATGCCTACACAAAGGACGCGAGTTCCGTCGCGCCGTATCATGTCACACAATTTCATATAACTATTCGGACGTTGCATTTATAAAAAACCTCTTCTATTGCCATCAATTATGATACAAATCTCTCTCACTTCTATTAATTACGAATAATTGAATACGCACACACGCACGCAGCACATTAGGTGATCGCCTCGCATACTAGTGTGCGTTTTTGCACATCGAGGATTATTTAAGTGAATTTGAACCTTATGCCTTTGAGGTATTTCGAAAATTTTTTCGCCGAAATGTGTAACGTCAGTAATAAGCAGACACGGTAGTCAGCGGTACACAAGCTCAACGCTTGGCCCAAATCATTGGCTATAGCGTCGTAACGATTTTATTTTAATATTGAAAATATGAAATATCTGACAAAAATTTATGTTACTAGTGCTAAGAGTTGATCAAACAACGAATCTGCATCGACTAGTTCCGAATCATATCTGAAATTTTTTAGTATAGAATTTATAACACAAAAGTGTGAAGGTCATGACAATGACCATTCGATATAAGACTAGATTGAGTCGCAATTAGTATGGGGTCAATAACCGGACAACATGAGTTCGTTGATTATTTTCAATAGTGGGATTAATAAAATAAAAATAAAATAAACAAACATTGAATCTCCAATGTATAACATCCTAAAGTTTCGAGTCCACAATCTGACATTGTATTTACAACATAGTAAACATCGCAAAAACAATGAATTATTTCAATGAATTACTTAAAGTCCAGTCGTTCATGGTCAATTTCTATCTATATATTAATACGTGAAGCAAAACTTTGTGCCCCTTTTTACGAAAATTGCGCCGCCCCAGGAGTATGAAATTTCTCACACTTATAAAGAATATAGAGAAGGAGTGCAGAATGTTATAATTTTTTTTAAATTATGCACAAAATCAATAAAGAAAACATTACACACACTACCTTGTATTTGAAACACACACATATATACTCTTTGTTTATTGTCAAACTTTTCATTATTGCTTAAAGTTTGTGGTCAAATAGAGAATAAGTTAATATTGTTTATCTATAATATTATTTGTCTATAGTGTAGTCTTTGCGAAATCTGTGACTAGAAGTATAATAGTCTTTGAAATTTCAATTAATTATAGTCGAATTTCGACTACTGCGGGACCACTAGTTTAATTAAAACAGCGCGTATCGCGTTCATCACTTGCGCCACACCACTAACGCCCCATAGCAATTGATAAGTTTTAACTGGCTTGAAGCGTCCATATTATTCTGTTTGGTTCGCATTAAGCCGCACGTCGCGTCGGCCAGATGTCGGTGCGATGCATTCTCATCGTTTTATCTTATACTTAAACAACACGTCTTCTTTTGTATTGTATTAAAATTGATCGTGCACAGTTTGTTCTAATCACGATGTGAAAGTATTCAATCTTGAAATCAGATGTTTGATTAGACTTTGAATTGTCGGGGGGAGTTTACTAAATGTGTTTTTTTTGTTGTTAAATAACAAATTTACCAATGCAGATAGTTTTGTTGTGCACAATATTTGATATTTTTCTAAATTACAGTGAAATTTTGCGTAATGTTAAAAAAAACTAGGCTCAATATTCAATATTCGATTACATTTTTATGATATTTGTAGCTGAAATAAATAACCAGCTTGGCAATTTGAAAGTTCGTCCCACCATAGCTCTAAATTTGTTTTGTAATATGATCAAATTACATTCTTTTTGTGTTTGTGAACTTAATAATGTTTCGTTTGAAATAAGTTTTAATAAACCAAACGCCTTGACCTTTCGCGTAGCTCTAGAGCTGCATATAACGGTGTCGGACAAATCGATAACTTTCGTTCAACTCGATTTAGAGACTGTGTGTAATTCAATGACGAAATTTTATATAGGGCTTAATGGATCGGCTCTTTGAAAAGAAGACAGGTCGCAGTGTCGGCTATTCTTAACGCGGTGCTATTTCAAAATCGCGACAGAAAACGTTCCGTTCTTTACGTGTTTTTGTGATTACGTACAAAAAAACTTAAGTGAATAAGTAGATGAAGTGTGCAATCGAAGCTCTTAACGGAACTAAGAGACCGGTGTGCTTAGTGCGAGTTTTTTAACGTTCTCGATCGCGTAAAAGTTAACTCAAATTTGTATAGAGCTAGAACAGCGCCCCTAGCGGCAAACGAAGGGAAACTGTTCGAAGCACACAGTCCAGCCTTAGTCGCTAAATATGAAACTAATTACACTTGAGCATTTAGCTTACCAGACTATTATTATTATATCTAGTCTTTTGGTTATATCTTTATATTAATACGTGAAGCAAAAACTTTGTACCCCTTTTTACGAAAATTGCGCGGACGGAGGAGTATAAAATTTCCCACACTTATAGAAAATATAGAGAGGGAAGTGCAGATAGCTAATATTTTTTTTTAATTATTCCTAAAAAATACATTAAATCAGTAGAAGAAACATGACACACACTACCATGTATTTGACACACACACACACACACGCGCGCAAACATACTCTTCGTTTATTGTCAAACTTTTGTTATTGTTTAGAGATTGTAGTTAAATTGAGAATAGATTAATATTGTTTGTCTTTGATATAATTTATCTATGATGTAGCCTTGGCGAAATCTGTGATTATNTAAAAAATACATTAAATCAGTAGAAGAAACATGACACACACTACCATGTATTTGACACACACACACACACACGCGCGCAAACATACTCTTCGTTTATTGTCAAACTTTTGTTATTGTTTAGAGATTGTAGTTAAATTGAGAATAGATTAATATTGTTTGTCTTTGATATAATTTATCTATGATGTAGCCTTGGCGAAATCTGTGATTATAAATGTGAAGTAAAATGATAGTTTTTGACAATAGAACCATGATAATAATGATCAAACTTATAATTTCAATCAATTATAGTTGAATTTCGACTACCGCGGGACCACTAGTTTTTATAAATATGCGTAACTGCTCGTAGGAGTGCGTAATAAAAGCCCGCGCAAGTACCATGGCCTATGTACATATTATGTCGTGAAAAAAGTTAGGTGAAGAGTACGACGCCCACAATACATTTAAGAGTTTGAAATCATGTCTGGCTGTAGACATTTATTGGGATTTCCACGGAGTCTGCTGACCCCTGAAGGTGGGCCGATGGGTTCTGCCCATTTAAAGTAACAAAAAATGGTCAGTCAATCGCAATTATGATGGCATTGCTTACCTATTGCTTTTTACCTTGAGGGATTAGGCTAGCTTCACCGGACGTGTGGATGAGCTCACAGGGCTCAGCTTTGGAGACACTAACGTCTACCTTAGCAAGGGCTGTGCCTGAATCTATCAAAGATCGTAATCGCGACCGACTAAGAAGATTAACGGAGAGCCACACCCTTACAAATATCTATTTAAAAAAAACAGCTGACTTGTCTTTTTTATTAGTAATTTTTTTGTCATTATCTATTAAATGTAATGTATAGTACTTCATAAAAAATAAATATACATTAACAATAATAAAATCAAATCGTCCGAATAAGGTTATTTTCACATCTGTTAGATGATCATTATTATACACAAATGTTCCTTGATGGTTTCAATTTGTTTATTCATAATTGAACGTTTTGTGTGATCTTGTAAAGGCGCTCATATAGTCCCCTAAAAGAGCTATTTATACTAAAATATTCCAGTCGTCATCCAAACTAGACTATACTAGTTCCTATTACCTACAAATTTATGTTTTCCAGTAATCAACTCTTTGAATTCGTCAATATTGTTGAGTTTTTCGATAAATGTTTTCTTAGAATCTTAGTAACTGCAATCACTAAAGAAGATTGTTCCTAATTTCAGTTTTGGTACATATATTATAATAACTAGTTTCACTTACCATTCTTTTTCTGAGCTGGCGAGCATTTGTAAAGTGAAATGATAAAGACAAATTACAAAGCTTCACATACCAAAATACTTTATTTCGTAATTAATCGTGTTTACTGGGTTAAGGTACAATGATTGTCTACGTAAAAGAATAATTTTACATGTATCTTGAACTCGTAACTCAATCAAGTTCTGTCGTATATTTGAACTAGAATACATTAAACTATTTGAAAAGTCTGATTTATTGATAAAACATTACTACGTTACAAATAATACCTAAGAGCGAATTAAGCTCATTGAAAGTTTTACCACATATCAAGCTCAAATTAAGTTAAAGATACGCGGAATCCGTATTGTTTTCATTTCTATTCTAAAATTTTAGGTTAGTTTTGCATGAAAATTAGTCCAGACATGTTTATTTCTAAACGACAAGCAGCGACTTATATTTTGTCCATCACAGCGGATTTGTTTCTGAGAGATTGTAAACACCAATATACAAGGTTTTAACTCTGGGTCAGGTTTGTGCTTCTGATATTATCGATATCCGCTGAGGGTGATTACTTTAGATTAGGGGCAGGTCGTTGATGCGCCTCGTCATCATCGGCAATAAAATAAAACAATAACAATACTAACAAATATAATGTAATATAAAATACAGCGTTTTTGTCTTGCTAGAAGCCTATTGATACCGTAATTCACGTCTGCAGAGCGGATGTTTGTCAGAAAACTCGAATGAAACTCGTTTGTTTCGCGGTTGTTACTAGTAAAACGAAGATAATGCGCTTTGGTCAGTCACAAAGATCACTCGTACCTGAAAATTTGCAGTAAAATTGTAATTATAAATAAAAATTTGAATCTTAATTGTTGAGGAATATGTCCCATATCTCGATATATTACAACACAATTAAACCAATACCAAACCAATATGTAAACGTAGTGTTTTTAAAATTTTTGCAAAATTATGGAAATCACAGACAAATTGATTAGGATGGACGTCGAGAGCCCTAATGTGATCGGCGCGGAACCAGTTTTTGGGCTGTCAGAAGCTCTTAAAAATATTGAACTTTTGGGCGTTTACTGATGGTATTTATTTCTAGATAGATCCCATAAGAACTTCATGAGAAAGCTCTATGCAAAGGACCGGTACAAATGGGAATCACTTAGTATGGGTCGCAACTAACTGTGAGCTCCCGCAATAACCCTCACAGACTGTGTGCTGCTGCTGTGTTGGTATATGTGCAAGCTTGGCTTTGCTGCTGATCCAGTTTCCCAAGTATTATGAAAATAAGTCACAGAATCCTGCTGCACACACTTTGCGACTGCTGCATCAGATACTCAATCCTGCGAGACAATCTTGATCTATTGATGAACTCTCCGGTAACCGCACTCGTCGGAAGACCGTACATCCTAAAGTAATCCCTCAAACATAAAAAAGTATTGATGGAGAGTTGCAGTTCAGTATAAGTTGAAGTTCTATCACCGCAAACAAAAAACAAACTGGGACTTTAATGCTTTTATAAACGCATCATCTCACTACTTGTTAGCTCTAAAAAGGAATATCATCAGCTTATTAGTACACATAGTTTTTTTTTTTTACTATTTAATGTAATTCCGCTTAAGGTATGCAAAGGACAAAAATTCTTGTTTGGGTTGTTTTGAATTAACCTATTTCCGTGTACTGGTGATAAGGCGCATCCATTATTCTACCGATTACTGCCGCGAACCAGTTACGTGTTTTTGTTCGAAAGGCGGAGCAGCCGTTGTACAATTAAGTTGAAACTCCAACCTTGTGGCCCGCTATGAGTGGCGATGTACAACTTTTGATGCCTATAAGCTCCGATAAACACTCAACATCGGGTGATAGGAGATTTTATTTTTATTGCTTAGTTGGGTTTACGAGCTCACGGCCCACCTGGTGTTCGAGTGGTTACCGGAGCCCATAGACATCTACATCGTAAATTACGCCACCTACCTTGAGATATGAGTCCTAAGGTCTCAGTATAGTTACAACGGCAGCCCCACCCTTCAAACCGAAACGCATTACTGCTTCACGCTAGAAATAGACAGGGTGGTAGTACCACTAATTACGCAACTTATAATTTTGCGGGTTTGATTTTTACTACATATACGATGTTATTCCTTCACCGTGGAAGTCAGTTGAGAATATTTGTCAAGTACGTATTTCATTAGAATTTTTTTTACTTTTTAGCGGGATTCGAACATCAGTGCATCGCTAGATACGAATGCACCGGACGTCTTATCCTTTAGACCACGACGACTTCACGATTTTGAGATGTTTTTATTAATAATATAGAAATATCTCAATTTAGATAAAATGTGTATTAAGGAAACGAAAGATCTCTTCGTTGAATGCATTAAAGATGCTCCTGTTTGATATGAAGCGGTTTTAGACTACAACTTTTAGTTATCGTTTTGAATCTCATTACGCGTTCGATATATGTGGTTGGTTGCCACCCAGTCGCCGTGACGTAACTTGTTTATGGACAGTTATCCAACAGTTGACGAGGTATCCCTTACAGCATCAAGTATATTATTAGCATTGATGTAGTGGGCACCCGTAAGTCTTCGTGTGCTTTCGGAAAAGCGTCGAAAGATGTCAAAAATGTATAGTGTTGTGGCTCAATCTTTATAGACTATTGTATAAAAATACTGTTCATTCAGTGACTTTGAGTATTTCTTAACGTAACCTTGAAAGCTGAAACTAATATACCGTACTATTTGCGGTATAACTTACTTAAAGGATAATATTGGGTTTTATTTGGAGACCAAAACTTCCATAACCGAAAGAATCAGACTTTCTATGTACTCTTATTAGCGGACCAAATACGCGTGGATTAGAATCACATAGATAAGAGTTTTTCTAGGAAAATACGTACCCTATAGAAGTTTAAGAACAACTTGTGCGATAAACGAATAATATCTACATATAATAAACATCAAGCCCGTCGCAAAATTAAGATATTTTCGTAATAACTGGTGCTAGTGGGTAATGAATGTAAATCCGAACGGGGATGACACATAACTTTTCTTTCCATTTCTGACGCGAAGCTACCTTTTTTCTCGGCCTAAAGACGGGTTAATAATTGTACGAATATATTTGAGATTTCGACCTCAATCTCTTCTCAAAGTGGACAAAATTCACGCTGTCTGAAAGCTTTATTAACCTATTATGAGGTTTTTTTTTTTTTTTTAGTTAATTTTGCCGTTATACAATAAAACAGTCTGTGCCCCTAATTTGGCTGGTCGTTGGTCCTAAGTAATAGTAATCATTTCACATGTAACACGCCACTTGATAACAACAATAGGAATAATAAAAAGATCCGTAATTCACAGCCGAAAAGTCTCCATAAATAAAAAAGGAGACGGGTCGTCGACGCACCTTGTCTCAAATATTATTAAGTTTTATCATCGTTGTTTTAAATATACGATGATCAGTAATACTAATTAACTAAAAATAACAATACAAAGGCGCATCGAAAACTTTCCATCGCCACACGTTGAAAATAGATTTGGTTTATCCAATCACTATCACAATATATCTTATATACATATGTCTGCAACTTTATGGTGGCCATTCATTATGAAACTGAGCAGTTAATATTAATCACATGGAAGGTTTTATAAAATTAAGAGTCGCTACGATTTTTCTATAAAACTATTAAACAAAATAAAACAAACAAGACTTAGAAGCCGCAAAAGCTTTTGTATTCTTAAATAGTCAATGAGTTGGGAACGTAGGAAATTGTTGAGCTCTTATCAATATAAAATAGTTTCATATAAATATTTTTATACATTAATCGGATAGAATAACCCATTTTAATTATTTTTTTGCACAAATAACGAAAAATGTCTTGTTTTGCTCCGTAAAAAATTGCTCGCATCACATTATAAACTACCAGTAGATTTTTAAATAGGTTGGTATGTAAAATGAAATCAGCAACCACTGTCGACGTGGCCGACGTTAACTACATTCCCGATCTTGCCGACCGAATGGTAAACAGTCGACGTCGCCCAAAACACGTCATTTCGGATCCTCTCGATCCACTAACGGTGCTTTTAGTTACCCCCAAGCACCGGTCATCGTTCTCGTCGAACCTGTCGCTTGCGACGAAGGGCTCGGCGAGTAAATTAACCCACAGACACAGCCTGCTGAGTTTCTCGCAGGATCTTCTTAGTGGGTCGCTTTTCCGGTGGTTGATCCTGCGAAGCACTGCTCTTGCTAGGGTTAGTGTTAGCAACGTCGTCAGGTTTGAGCCCCGTGAGCTCACCTACTTGTTAGGGTTACGCTGAAATGATCTCTCAAGACCATCATTTATTTTTCGATCAACTTAGGTAGGAAAAGGAAAAAAAGCCACTGTTGTATTTATAAACCCGTGTGCTAATTCAGGTTTATAAAGTAGATTTGCGCGATTAGAAAAAAATAGAAAACTTTCTCATTTATTAGTATAGATAGAAGAGATATAATAGCCTCTTCCAAATTGCGGAAGTTAAAACTATTGCAGTGCGGGTCACTATTGGATCTGTTCGTTGTTTGCATAAGCGTGCTGCTTGGATTAATTATGAAAGGGACACCGTACCCTGGTTTTTTTCTTTAATACAATTGAATAGTCATATTTGAATAGCATAACCCCTGGAGGTTACCAGAAATAGGTAGGCAAAAAAGTTACCAAAAAGGCATCATTCCGCCGTCTCCATTTCAGATGTAGATTTGTATTTGATTAAAACGATTACTAAATAAATACTTGCTCGTCCGTTACAACATATCAGGTACGCTCATTTAAAAAAAAATGTTTTTTTTTTGAAAATAGTTTGAAACCGTCTTTTAAAATCACTTTTAGAAATATTTTTGATGTTGAAAGAAAATTCGTAAATTTAGTAGAAAAAAAATCCGCCTATAACACCACAGTTTATAGTTGCAAGCTTCTGTCATATATTAGATTCGCATGGATGATAGTAAAATGAATATAAGACGAGAAAGTTTTTTTAATTTAAAATGTTAATAAATAAAGCCCCGTATAAAAAAGTCTTATTAAGTAATTCTCATATTATGAACACGATACTTATTTATTTTTCGATTATTTTCACACCGAACACTAAATGTAGATTGAGCTTCTTCAGTAGTACATATTAGTTATTGTGCAGCTTGACTATAATTTTTACAGATTACGTAAATTTCTGGAGGCACATATGGAAAAGTTTGGGAACCAGTGACCAACTGAATTTGTATTCAAAAGTATTTCGATCGATTATAAACATTGATATAGGTTTCGATACAATGAATGAAACGATTTTAGTTTTTTTTTTAAATTGGTATTATTCATTCCCCCGTTAGAGGAATTTTTTTTGCAAGAACGCACGTGCTTCGGGTTTCAAACAAGATACACAACAAACGATGTCCTTCTATATTCGTGTGTAGAGTTAAATATCTTTGTTTAATTTCTAATGCGATTTCATAAATATATGCACATCGGAGGTCGACACAGGTGAATAATGCATGTGTAAAGCACGTTCGCGTAATACAAGAAGCGAAGTTTAAATTGACAGTCTCTGTCGTGGCCCGGCACAGCATCAAGTGTGCTTGAATGACGATGACGCGCACGATGTGAGTTTTTTTTTAAATGACACTTTGATTGTGCCTCCGGCTCGCCTCTATTTGAACACAAGATTTTTGACAGAAGTCTAAATCTCGCTAACGACATTTTCAAGATAAGTTTACATGTATACAATTTCGGAATAGTAATATTTCGGACCTTCGCCTCGGTCTATCGAGTAATCTCACGCGCAGAGTAGATGATATTTCCTTTGTCGTTGTCCTTCCAAATTTGTTTTAAATGATAAGCTCTGGAATAGAGATGACTAGAGTTCATGAACAGCGGAGGGAGACGAAGTCGGAGGGTGAATGCCATCCTTTAAACCAGAAGCATTCTGGCAGGTCTTTTTTTTTCTACCTATACTGATAGCCTTGAGAGGGTATGTCAGCTTCACCCTAACGTGTGTAGGTGAGCTCACGGAGCTCAAACCGTAGTGTTGCTAACACTGACCCTAGCAAGAGCAGTGCTTCGCAGAATCTACCACCGGATCGGAAACGCGACCCACTGAGAAAATCCGGCGAGAAACTCAGTGCCACTGAGTTTCTCAGTGGGCTATCTGGTAGGGATTCATGCATGCAACATCATAAAATTTATGTTTTGCAGACTATGTTTTAGACTAAAATGTTATTGTTAAGTCATTTTGTTATTTTAAGGCATGACCAATAAAAATGTAATTAGATCTATTGAAACCGAAGAAGATCGATCGAAACTACGATTTAGAGTATAAGTCGAATGAGTAATAAAAATCATATTAAGGAAGCAACAACCATATTATTCACATTAGAGTATTTTGTTAATCACAAGCGATAACGCTACTATTGACGTTCAAGAGAAGGCTTAGTACCCTGACTGCCCAATAGTAGACTCCGATGTGAATCAAAACAAATTCACATAACATTTTGACATTCTTCCTGAAACAGAAATAATCCACGTCCGTTAGTTTATTGGTTTCGTGTTAATATTGTTATTATGTACTTTGTTACAAAGGAAACATGGTTATAATTGCTTATCCAATAATAATGACATTAGCTCGTAAAACCGGTTCATTACTGTGGGAATTATACATTAAAACATTTAAAAATTCGACACTTGTTTACAAAAAATACCAGTTTTATATAATATGTATATCAATATTAGGTAGTAAAAATCAGTTGATCGAAGTGCTTTACTGTCTTTCACCGGTCATCGTTCTTGTCGAACCCGTCGCTTGCGACGAAGGGCTCGACGAGTAAATTAACCCACAGACACAACCCACTGAGTTTCTCGCCGGATCTTCTCAGTGGGTCGCGTTTCCGATCCGGTGGTAGAGTCTGCGAAGCACGGTTCTTGCTAGGGTTCGTGTTAGCAACGTCGTCAGGTTTGAGCCCCGGGAGCTCACCTACTAATTAAGGTTACGCTGATATAGCCTCTCAAGGCTTAAGTAGGAAAAAAATACTGTCTTTCATTGTTTTCATTGTACATACGTTAAAAATGCGATATGAATGAATGAATGTTCGTCATGCGCGTAACATAATATGATTATTTCCGTGTAAGTTGGTAAACTTTAATCTTGGTTTTGATAACGCTTAAGAACCGTCACTAGAATGCAATCGTAACGCGAACTCCGAAGAGCGTCATCGAATAAAAGAACCGACCGCTTTTATGTCGTGAATATGTAAATTTTTAACACACAACGACGCACCAACGATTTCCGGTAACGTAATAAAAATGCGACACAAAAATTTATTCGACATCTAAAAAGAACCAGCGGAGAAACAATTTTGTTGTTCAATGAAAAAAACAATGTTTTTTTTTTTTTTTGAGTTTTATTTGAGTTTTTCAAAATAGTTTGATGAACGCTTCGGCGAATAAGTGGGTGGTAGTGTCTTACCACTTTTCGACTTTCTTTGCATCAGTGGTTGCGAGAAACTGTGGAGGTTGTAACGGGCTTCTTCTCGCGTAGACTCGTTCGATGTGTTAGTAATGATTTTCAGTTGAGTGTTGATATGATTGACATGTGCGATCTAGCCCTTGCATAATTTGAGCACTGTGTAATTTGTATACACACAAAAAAAATTTTTTTTTTGCCATTGTGTTATTTTTAGTATAACCACTAAATATGAAATCAAAACAAATGCAAAACATAAACACTAAAATTACAATGGGTAATCTTATTTCCGAGAGCGAACTATCCAGACACATTTCATTCCAGAATGATCTAATAATTTACTTTACCGACATAGAGTTTTAAAGGGTTCGCGATCTCAGAAGCCTGCCGTTTCGAAAACAATATCTTATATAAAGTACTGAGACTTAGAACACATGTTTCAACGGCATTTAATATATTAACACCAAATGGACTGTCTAAGGCACTTTATATATAAACGATGAAAAAAAGTACTTTTAAGAGTGCATTCGTATCTAGCGATGCATCGGTGTACGAATCTCGCAGGCGGGTACCAATTTTTCTAATGAAATACGTACTTAACAAATGTTCACGTTTGACGTCCACGGTGAAGGAATAACATCGTGTAATAAAAATCAAACCCGCATAATTATAATTTGCGTAATTACTGATGGTAGGACTTGTTGTGAGTCCGCACGGGTAGGTACCACCGCCCTGCCTATTTCTGCCGTGAAGCAGTAATGCGTTTCGGTTTGAAGGGTGGAGCAGCCGTTGTAACTATACTGAGACCTTAGAACTTATATCTCAAAGTGGGTGGCGCATTTACGTTGTAGATGTCTATGGGCTCCAGTAACCACTTAACCCCAGGTGGACTGTGAGCTCGTCCACGCATCTAAGCAATAAAAAAAAGAAGAGTAATATACAATGTCTTTATCTTTCGATGCAGGTATTGGTAAACTGTCAGGCGAAGGCAAACACTTGGCCGACCCGGAGGTCCTTCGTAGGCTCACCTCTTCAGTTTCTTGCGCACTAGACGAGGCGGCCGCCGCCCTAACGAGAATGCGGAGCGACCAGCCCGCGCCCCACCACAGGCATCATCACCAAGAAAAGAAGTGAGTTATCGTTTCAACAATAATACTAATACATACTAAACAGGGTACAATAATATGTTAATTTAGGATCCGTGTGCCCGTAGTATAATAATAATCACAAGGTGGAATACGCCTTTTGCAAATATCGCTTTTATTTCAATTTGAAACGGAATCACGACCTTTACGCATCTAATGTCGAGAAAGAATTTAATGGTATGTGAAAACAAAGATTTAATTACTTAAAAATATATACGTAATAGTTATTCCCTGTTAGAAACTATCGTCAGGTTAGTGACAATGATTTTGCGCAAAAGTCCGACGGCGTCGCCTAATTAGAATGCAGCGGACAATAGTTCGTGCAGCGATATAGTTTTGTTTTCACTGAACCATTCTGGAACGTCCTATTTTCAGCCTTTGAATTTGTTCCATAATAAGTTCTCAGACTACTTTTAAAATTTTGTTTACCGTTACGTCACGTTACCATTACCGCTATCATTGTTTTTGTGTATATTAATAACGCTCTTCAGAATCGATAATGTTTTCATGAGAATACAATCGGCTCGTTCGATTAAAACGAACTACGCCGTTGCCCTGCATCATTTAACATAAAGAGATGCTCTTTATCCGTAACATGAATATGAAATGGGTTTTCCACGTAATGCCTACGTAAGGTGAGGTGACCCGTTTTGAGTTCCATCAGAGAACTATCTCTGCGTTTTATGAATACATTGACTTACCACATGATGTAAATTCGAGAATTGAGCCCACATCCGAGCGCGCGACTTCTCGGACACGTCGAGCGGTCGAATCGGCTAACTGATTCCCCGACGCGTCCGATAGAGGTACGCCCCGGCAGTGATTATTGAAGCTTTGATCTTATCTGATCCTCGATAATTTTTTTGCTTTGTACTAGTTCTCGTGATTGGGTATAGACATGTTTGTTTCTCATAGTTTCAGTCAGCCGTGCGGGGTGACTGCGACGGGCTCGACGCCTGCGGTCCCCTCGTCTGTGGGCGCGGACGGAGCGCCGTCGCTTGTCGAGGCGTGCTCTGACGGCGACGTGGGCACCGTCCGCAAGCTACTCACCGAAGGGCGGTCTGTCCACGAGACGACCGAGGAAGGCGAGCCCTTACTCTCCCTCGCCTGCTCAGCGGGATATTACGAGCTCGCGCAGGTCCTTTTGGCGATGCACGCCAGCGTCGAGGACCGGGGTATCAAGGTAATGGTTAAATGAGGAGTAGGTACACTGACTAGACCAGGGGTTCACAAACTTATTGTGTCTACTACCCACTTTGAGAATAATTTATTATTTAGTCCCCCCTCCCTTTTGTTTTTTTAACCTCCTTAAAAACCACTATAGCGAGAACTCAGTCGAGGTCTAAGAGTCCTCCTAAATGAAATTACAAACCGCCTACCAAGCCTCTACACGACATCGTCATTGTTTTCTTAGTCTCTTACCGCCCCCCTTTAGGCTTGCAGCGCCCACAGGGGGGCGTTATCGCCCACTTTGGAAAAGGCTGGACTAGACTGATTAGATTCTCACAGAACTCACTATAAATGATCTATTTTATGTTATTTTTTTATTTATCTTATCCATGGGAAGTATTTTGCAAAACTGTGTTAGATTGTCGTAGCAATATAATTTTATACAAAAATAAAAAACAATTAGCGAAAAGCTCTTTATCATTGTTTATTGTACATATAGTTAATACAATACAATAATTGCCAAAAGTTATAAAATGGCAAGCTTAACTCAACAATTGAGTTATCTACCAGCCAGCCGTTCTTAAAGAGGGAGAACTTTACATAAGTGGGTAGAAGAGTACAACCTAATCAATTTACTTATTGATACAATACACAAAGTTCGACTTATTAGAAATTTATATTTGTATACCTTTCAAATAGGGAATCAAAAAGTTCTGTTAACTAAACCGTTAAGAGTATTATAATTCCGTACAGAAATTAATAAGTCAATAACGTATCAAATAAAAAGAAGGTAAACACAAATAACCAAAAGAATGCACTTTGTGTTTCTTGACGTCATTGTTCATTGACATCACAGCGGACGTTCAAGAGAGATATTAAGATGTTGTCACCAAGGACACCACTACATTATAATCGTTTTAAAGGTTTCAGCTGTTTTGAAATCACACGGTTTTACCAATATATATCGCACCTTTAAAATTATAGAGACCCATTTCGAATTTAATAAAAAAATGGAACGACCGTTATCAGCGACTCTTAATAATCAAATGACCAAAGTAGCTTATAAAGGGACAAACTTATACATCGGTCTCTTTCATTCCGTCCCCTTCCTCTACGACTTTTCAGATTGAAAACCTTATTCTTGATTTAAAAAAAAAAAACATTTCTCTTTCAGTCTCTTATAATTAATTCTAAAAGGTGCTATGTTTTTTTTTATTGCTTATATGGGTGGACGAGCTCATAGCCCACCTGATGTTAAGTGGTTACTGGAGTCCATAGACATCTAGAACGTTAATGCGCCACCCCCCTTGAGATATAAGTTCTCAGATCTCAAATACAGTTACAACGGCTGCCCCACCCTTCAAGCCGAAACGCATTACCGTTTCACCACAGAACTAGCCAGGGTGGTGGTACTTACCCGCGCGGACTCACTTGAGGTCCTATCACCAGTAATTACGCAAATTTTGCGGGTTTCATTTTATTACACAATGTGATTCCTTCATCATAGAAGTCAATCGTAAACATTTGTTAAGTACGTATTTCATTAGAAAAATTGGCACCCGCCTCCGGGATTCGCAACACTAGTACATCGATACGAATGCACCGGACGTCTTATCTTTTAGACTACGACGAATTCAAACTGCATACAAGTTTCACACACAAAAACTCGCACTAGTACCCTGAAGAAGAGACGCTATGACCTTACCATAACAAGAAGTTTGTGATATGGTTACAAAAAAACTATATCGACGCTTGAAAGGCAAACGTGACTAAGCGACAATAACTGCTTTGTACATAGATGATAGGCAATAACAATATTCGATGCGAAAAAAATATATTTCTAGGTCTGTTAAAATCATTTCGATCCTGCAGCTAGATTCTTTAAAATAGAATTTTGTTCATGTATTTCTCATGTATATTTTAAATTAATTTCAACTTTAAATTAATCTGCTGTAAAGTTCACGCATTGTCGCTAAGTCACGTTTACCTTTCAAGCGTCGAATGTCTCTTATCACGATGGAAGTCAATCGTGAACGTTTGTTGAGTATATTGAGGAGGCGTCAGTTTCGTGTTACACTAGAGGTGGTGTTGTGCTCAGGGCGACTGCACGCCGCTGATGGAGGCGGCGAGCGCCGGCCACGTGGACATCGTGCGGCTGCTGCTGGCGCACGGCGCGGACGTGAACGCGGTGTCCGGCTCCGGGAACACGCCGCTCATGTACGCGTGCGCGGGCGGACACGAGGACTGCGTGCGCGCGCTGCTCGACAACGGAGCCAACGTCGAGGACCACAACGAGAACGGGCACACGCCGCTCATGGAGGTACGTACACACTTCACTACGAGGCCGTCAGCGCAAAAGTGGCCTAAGCTTATCATAGTTAGTATGGAGGCAACTCGCCGGATATTCTCAGTGGGTCGCGTTTCTGAACCGGTAGTAGATTCTGCGCTGCTCTTACTAGGGTCAGTGTTAGCATCACTCCGGTTTGAGCCCCGTGAGGTTTGAATTGTCATGAATTTGAATTTGCGTAAGCAAAAAAACAATACGCGCAAAAATAATGTTTACAAAGCTATCTGTTATCTATGGGTGAACTAAACTATTAATAGGTCGGTTTTGCATCATCAATATTTATAATATTTTAAATAAATTCGAATATACGTCATATAAGCTTGTATATAAAAAAATTGTGGGTTAGGCCAATTTTGCGCTGATGGCCTAATTTCATATACAGAGTGGTTAGAGCCTTTTCACACTGGAGCGGTATGCGAACGGCTGCGGGGCGGAGCGGACGCGTGGCGGATACGCAACGTTTTCGTCACGTTTTTGTAGCGAGTTAACGACGTACAATACACTCTGTAACAAAATCGATTCCAACGAAGAAACACTGCTGTTGGCTTTGTCACTGCGAAGACGCCGGAGACGAAAACGAAAGCATTGACGAATTTAAGAGGGTCCATTATCTATGTTTTTTTGCAAATGAATAAAAAAGAATCTTAAACAGTTTTGCTCCTACCCGCGAATTTCAATACCTACATTTTATGAGTCGTTGCATCTGATAGAAACTAACCTAAGACATGACTGACACACGGAGGACGGGTTGGCGTTTGTACGAGACAGTACAAAATGGCGCTTACGCTGCTATTCACGGCGATCTCGTTCCGCTGCGCATGCGCGGCGTGTTCGTTGCGCGCCCCCTCCGCTTTAAGAACGCTCGCAATCCGCTAGTATGATAAAGCCCTTAGACATCGTTCACACCAACCGAATGTCCGTCGCCGACTGTGAGTATTCCCACTATCAGATCCAGTGTAAACTTACAGTCGGCGGCGGACAATCGGTTGGTGTGAACGATGCCTTAACGTCTATTTCGTTTATGTGACATTTCGCTCAATACGCGACGTTTGTCTTTGTAATTAAATGGGCGTCTTATTTGGTATTAGCATCATCAGTACGATGTTTTTAATTGAACTTCAATTATATTTACTCCGTTCAAACAGTTGGAAGAGGTTTTTTTTTTGTTATGATCTTTTTTCCAATTTTTTTACTTTAAATGGCTCTCCTGTGTGTTTAGTCCGAGTTTTTTGATGTTCTCAATAGCGTAAAAGTTAACTCAAATTTGTATGCAGTTGGTGACAGCGTCCTAGCGGCAAACTTAGGCAAGCGTTCCAACTCCATACAAAATTGAGTGGACTTTTGCGCTATCGAAAACGTTAAAAAACTCGCCCTAAACACACTGTAAGTTGCAAAAATGTCGCTTAACGATCATTTAACCCGCGGTATTCAATCTAAATCCACAAATAATTCAGAAGTAGGCAGCGACTTAATAATAAACCACAATAAAAGTTAGAAAACTGGTCTTAACACCGGTTGTTGAAATTAGTTGACATTGTTTTAAGGCTTAGCTGAGTTATTTTCATATGAGGGTTGATAGCAGAGTTTTAGCACTAGGCAACGCTGAAACATATGACCCGCTTCTTGCTGGCTCTCTACTGAAGCATACACACAGACAGGTTACGTGGTGTAGCTGTCGCTCACATAGACACTTGAAGTCGAGTTGAATTGGAATAACCTCTGCCTCAGCTAAATAAGATTTGTTGAAACTTCACCGTCATGTAATATCTTGGCCTAATATGGAGACGAGATGATAACCAAACTAACTATTACAAAAAGACATTATACATAGTAATAAGTAATACAGTACTTAGTAAATAGTAATACATACATAGTAACATTGTAGAATCTAGTTTAGCTACGTAATTATTGAACCTTGCTTTGTTGCAAAAATCAAACTAGATTATTGTATTACACACACCTATTAGATTATTTTTTGGTTAGTTAATACATAAAATTTGTAAAGTATTTTAAGAAGGAAGCTATTAATTGCCATGTCACGCAAAGTTTATGATGCTCTGGTATTTATTGTATGCTTTCATGATAGGACCAAAACATAGAAAATTTTCTTGAAGTCAAAATTGTGTGGTATGTTAAAAATATTTACTAAGTAACAATTCGCCCCGCTGAGTATTGAAACTATAGTGTCGTGAATAGTATCACATTACTTAATGTTCAGATTATTGGCTTTAGGCGTTTTCTTCCTTTATTTATTTAGCAGATGAAAACAGAATTAGTACAATCTTAACAATCGTTACGTACCTTTTTTTTTTCAATGAAATAACGTATACGAATACGTTTTTGTATAAATTCACTGAAATTAAATTAAATTAATTCGTATAGACAAGACATTACGCGAACGGAAAACTTTGCCAACATTGCTCTAGAACAGGGATTCCCTAACTTATTCTGTCTACTGCCCACTTTGGGATAAATTATTTTGTAACGTCCCCATTTTGTCACCTACTTAAAAACCGCTATAGCGAGAGCCCAGTCGGTGTCTAAGAGTCTCTACCCAACGCTTCCATTTTTTTCTGGGTCTCTTACCGCCCCCTTTAGGCCTGCAGCGCCCACAAGGGGGCGTTATCGCCTACTTTGGGAAAGGCTGCCCTAGAATCTAGTGTATAGTAATTATGACTACTCACTCAGCTAGACTCTAAATTCATTATAAATGAAATTGCCAAGCATTTTTACAATAACACACATAAAACACAACGCAAATAAAAAATTATAACTTTACTAACAGACAAATTCAGCATGCAAAAGTGAACCAATATGAATTGAATAAAAAAACGGTAATTACGTACGTATTACAGCTCGTGGTTCAACAAACTTTCATTAATTTACTGTCGAATCTTGGAAGCGAATAGGCAAATATGTCAGGGCTTTCAGTTTCACTGACCGCATAACGTTTTTGTACAAAAATACATTAGGGTTACCATCAAACTTGTATAAAGAGTATTATTTGTTTGCTAGGCCGCGTCGGCGGGCCATGTCGGCGTTGCAAAGATCCTGTTGGAGCACGGAGCAGGGATCAACACTCATTCTAACGAGTTCAAGGAATCCGCGTTAACGCTCGCCTGCTATAAGGTACTCTATCTATATTGACATAAAATACATTTTAGATATGTCTGCATTGCATTCATTCACTCACATAATTGCAATGATGTAAACAGCATAACCATTGAAATATTTATCATGTATTAATTTCCATACCTGCATTTTATTATCAGTAGGTAATTGAAATACAGCTGTGAAATAATTAGTCAACCACCATAACTAATATTACAGTAGTTATTTATGAATTTATCTTGAATGTTAACCGTGAAATCCATTGAGTAAATTTTTAATTGTAGAGATGATTTGTTTATGAAATATTAATTAGTATTAAACAGTCACTTACTCATAGAAATGCCATGGTAGTTTATATTTCAATGTCAAAAAAGCAGCAATCGGCAACAGGTTGGCTACGCTTCTTGCATTTTAGACCAATGGTGCTTATATTGCCACAAGTGTTGGCTTCATTGGTCACAAAATAACATATAATATTTGTTTATTTTTATAATACTACTAGCTGACCCGGCAGACTTCGTAGTGCCTCAATCCATAAATAAAAGATCTTTTGTATAATATAAAATAAACTTAAACCAAACAAAAGGAATCTGTCCGACGGGGGACATCACATCAAAATTGTTATTTTTTTTAATTCCGAGCTTTTTCATATTTATCTAAACCTTTTAAACCTTCTCTGGACTTACACAAATAATTCAAGACCAAAATTAGCCAAATCGGTCCAGCCGTTCTCGAGTTTTAGCTAGACTAACGAACAGCAGTTCGTTTTTATTTATATATATATATATAGAAGATAGATAGTAGAAGAAGGATTTACTTTTAATAATTGGTACTTGTATTTCCGCACACGAAGCATTTATCTTAGTGGAGTAGGATAACTGAGATCGGGATGCTCTTTGTTCAGGGTCACCTGGACATGGTGCGGTTCCTGCTGGCGGCGGGCGCGGACCGCGAGCACAAGACGGACGAGATGCACACCGCGCTCATGGAGGCCAGCATGGACGGACACGTCGAGGTCGCCAGGCTGCTGCTCGACTCCGGGGCGCAGGTAACTGGAACTCACTGAGTTTCTGTGATGTATATCAAATATATAAAATAAAAATCTAAGGAATTGTTTGATCCCCTCATCTCCTTTTTATCATCGGAACAGAGTTCATCCATATTATCTGGAACCGCTGCGTTCATCGACAGTGCGTTTCAGGAGGTCTTTTTTGCCACATACCATCCGGCTATGGAATGAGCTCCCCTCCACGGTGTTTCCCGAGCGCTGTGACATGTCCTTCTTCAAACGAGGCTTGTGGAGAGTATTAAGCGGTAGGCAGCGGCTTGGCTCTGCCCCTGGCATTGCTGAAGTCCATGGGCGACAGTAACCATTCCCCATCAGGTGGGCCGTATGCTCGTCTGCCTACAAGGGCAATAAAAAAAATGTTTGATAAACCAGGTGAACATGCCAACGGATAGTTTCGAGTCGCCATTAACACTAGCGGCGTGTGGAGGCCACGTGGACCTGGCGATGTTGCTGCTGGAACGCGGCGCCAACATCGAGGAGGTCAATGACGAGGGCTACACGCCGCTCATGGAGGCCGCTAGGGAAGGTACACTGCGCAACCGCTCTTTTTTATTTTTCTTACTTATTCGGTGTAACTCGCTCTGTATGAGCTAAAGTCTGTACTGCCGGACTGAGACAGACTTGGGTTTCGTCATATTTATTTACATCATGCTGACATAAAATCAGTACATACCGAGCTCTGGTCAGATAGATACAATAGCGTGACATTAAATGAAATTACGAATGAATTTCACGCGCCACGCAATCAGAATAGTTGGAATTTTAATTGCCTTGTCCTATTCTTCAAACCGGTAAGCATGAGTTGGTTATTAGTATAAATAAGCATGGAGCCATCTTCGTCAACATTACCCGCACATGGTAATAATAAAATGAGTGTCATAAAACTTGTGTTATAAATTCACTAACCATTTAGAACTAAACATGCTGAATCTCGCCTAGGTCACGAGGAGATGGTTGCGCTGCTGCTGGGTCAAGGTGCACAGATAAATGCACAGACCGAGGAAACGCAGGAGACTGCGCTGACCCTCGCCTGCTGCGGAGGGTTTCTCGAGGTGGCGGAATCGCTCATCAAGGCGGGCGCTGACGCTGAGCTCGGCGCTTCCACTCCGCTCATGGAGGCTTCGCAGGAAGGGCATCTAGAACTAGTACGGTACGTGTCTCTACCGGCACGTCACTTCTTGATACGGTCATCGGCAGGTACTCCCCGCCTGAAGATTAGTCAATAAGATTAAACGTAAGACGTAATTGAATATGCAATTTCGAAAAGGGCACATGTCGCATATTTTGTCAAATACGTTTTTTCATATACATATATAGTTTTGAGGCTTACCTACACCCATTTTATAATAATTCCAGTAATTTTCAATTGCTAATTAACACTAAAATATATCTCAAAAGTTAATATTTTAAATTTTACACTGCTAAAGAAAATAATCCGTTTTTGTCATTTCCTGAACATTTTACATTTTCAGAGATGTGTCCTTTTCGAAATTGCATATTCAATTATATTGTTTATTTGTCGAGTTCAGGTATCTGATCAACGCGGGCGCGGACGTGCACGCGACGACGCAGACGGGCGACACGGCGCTGACGTACGCCTGCGAGAACGGGCACACGGACGTGGCGGAGCTGCTGCTGCGCGCCGGCGCCGCGCTGGAGCACGAGAGCGAGGGCGGCCGCACGCCCCTCATGAAGGCGTGTCGCGCCGGACACCTCTGCACCGTGCAGTTCCTAGTCGCGAAGGTTCGACAACGCACTCTTATAAACTCACCTATTCAATCAAATTGCAGACATTATGCTGTGTAACTTGGAAAACGATAAAATATATCTTACAATCAAATTTTTAAATACTAGAATTAATTTGAAGAATTATCCTGATGCAATTTAAACACGTTGATAATGCGCTCGTTCTCTTTTTGTTCAAAATGAGTTACTGTTAAAATAGCATAGAAAATGTCCCCAAGAGATATTATATCGCACCTTTACAATTATAGAGATTCAACCCAAAAAATTTGCCAAAAAAACCCGAAAAGACGTAAGAGTAAAAGGGATGGAGGGAAAGAGACCGATGGATAAGTTTATCCCTTTATAAGCTACTTTTGGTCATTAGATTAGCAGTCGCTGAAAAGGGTCGTTCTAGTCCATTTTTATTAAAGTCTCAATCCAAAAATTTCGAAATAGGTCTCTATAATTCTAAAGGTGCGATATACCGATAAGATTTAAATAATATTAAAATATTCTAGATACGTGTATTAGTAGTATATATAATAGTTTCTTAATAACCATACAAGAGTACTCGCACTTTAATTATATTTCACGCCTGTATTTATGTAATTACATTTCTCGCGTTGGACAGGGAGCGGACGTTAACCGCATGACGGCTAGCGGCGACCACACGCCGTTGTCTCTGGCGTGCGCGGGCGGACACGTGGACGTGGTGAAGTTCTTGTTGGCCTGCGACGCCGATCCCTTCCGAAAACTCAAGGACAACTCCACCATGCTCATCGAGGCAGCCAAGGGCGGACACACGGCCGTCGTGCAACTGCTCCTCGACTTCCCACATTCTGTAATGCTTCCTAGAGGTAAGAACTGATCATACCAAATTAATGGTTACATGAAAAAAATCATTTAATTATTATTTTCTCTTCCATGTTGTGTTCTCTGGAATCGTAAGAGAAGCACAATTTTAGAACCCACACGCCGCATAAAATACTAGCATTGTTACTGGATCCTATATAAGAGATACAAGATGCTAGTTGAATTGCGCATATTTACCTTTTTTTATTTATTGCTTAGACGGATGGACGAGCTCATAGCCCACCTGGTGTTAAGTGGTTACTGGAGCCCATAGACATCTACAACGAAAATGCCGCCACCCACCTTGAGATTTGAGTTCTAAGGTCTCAGTATAGTTACAACGGCTGCCCCACCCTTCAAACCGAAATGCATTACTGCTTCACGGCAGAAATGGGCGGACCACCAGTAAAACCTATTCTAGTACATAGGATTAAATCTTTACGTGTCTATTTTAAGGCACGACAACCACAACGACGGCGGAGGACGGCGCGGGGCTGAGCGCGGCGCAGGCGGCGGCGCTGGGGCTCACGCACGCGCCCGCCCCCGGCGCGCCCGCCGCCCGCGCGCTCCTGCCCGCGCACGCGCCCGCTCCCGACCTGCCACACAACTTTGCCAAGGCCTATCTCGACGGTATGCACTATTTAAAAAATTAAATGTCATTTACGAACTAGGCATTGCACTCGGGTTGGATTTTAGGTAATTTAATACCCCCGCTGCTTAAGATCGACTTGTTTTATATAATTGACTTTCTTGACCTATTTTAAAATGGGTTAATACTAAAAAACTCTCGTAAATTTTCAGCTCACAAGAGTACAAAGAGAATATGACTTAAATCCCGAAACACTACCCAAAAAGATAATTCATAATTAATTCAAACTTAAAATACTTCATTTTCATTGATCCTTTTCTCTCAATCGACACAAAGAAGTCGAAATAAATAAACGATCGACGCCAACAGAGCGCAGTTCGGGCGGCGGTCGCAAGAAACCGAGCCCGTACCCAACGGCGGCGGCGGTGGCGAGCGCAATCTGCGGCGCGACGGGCGTGCCCCCCACCTTGAGCACGCCCACCGCTGCGCCCGGCCCCGCGCCCGCCGCCGCGACCCCCCACCAGCCCCCCAAGCACAAGTGTGCGCGGAAACAACGGGCGGCGCCGCAGCACCCCGACCACCACCTGCCGCCGCCGCCGGACATACACGACGAACACGTGAGTCTTGCGTTTCTACCGTTACCGAACCCTAACCTAACTCGAATACTATTCGCGTCGAGTGAGCCGCTCTAAGCAGAATGTCTAATCTAGCATTATTCAGTTTAAAATTAAAAAAAAAAACAATGTCACACAATTAATAGATTAAGAGTAAACGTAATAGGGTAACTATCAGAAAACTATTTACTTTGCTTAAAACAATACTACAGACAAAAATAATTAGATCTAAAGTAAAATTGGCACATTCGATTTTTTTTGAAAAGTTCGACATCTAAATATGAAAAAAAAAATTTGGAACTAAAAAATATTCTAGATGCTTCTTTGTGTTGGTTATGGGTTAACAAAGTCTTGCGCTTTAACAAAGAATATTATTTATTAATCATACGATAATGTTGTTATTGTTAGATTGCAGTTACCTAATAAGAATAGGAAAAGTAATATTTTATGGTCATATATTTTAATAGTATTCAGGATCAATTGGTGATCTAGAATGTCTAGATGGCCATATACAAATTTCTTAAAATAAAAAATACGTACCAGAAATATTACTTGATCTATCTGTTATTACAGCAATGATTGTGGGATGAGAATAATATATCCAATTGTGACGTCATTCTCTGTATATTTCTAACGAGGTACCATTCCATCGGGGGACTGTATCAACACCACTAAATCACAAGATCACACACAGTAAACTTGTACTCGTATCTTTAAAAGCTTCCGATGTCCAGGTTGAAAGCATTCGCGGGTACCATAACAGCAATAACAAACAATAATAAACTCCAAAGTTCATTTGCTTGCCCATTACATCGTAATACGGAAACGTAATATAGCTTCCACAATGTCATTTATCATAATGTGCTTGCTTCCCACGGTGTAGATATGCCAGCACGCGATGGCTAAGCTATCACTGCCCCCCGGCTTTACCTGGAAGGATGCTAACAAGAAAAATAAAATTAAATACAACAATAAAAATAAAAACAATGTGAGTGTCATTCTATAAATAATGAACACACCTGCTTTTGTCTGTAGTTGTTGTTTAACGGTGGCGGGTGTACTACACCCACGTGCATCTATCTCAATGTTCCAACGATATAGCTTTGGAGAATGTGCGATATTTGACTTGTATCATTTCACTGTACTTCTGTTTTTCATCAAAGTTTTGCCTATTTGAGTTTAATTCATTGTTCTTTGAAATATAGCTCGCTAGTGATATATCGTTCGACTATAATCTCACTGGTGTACATTCGGAAATCTCATAATCAAACTAAAAACTATCTACTAATTAAAAATATTAAAAAATGCACACAACCCACTGCCATATACAAATAATCAAATGCATCTAGAAGTTTCCATACATTCGCCACCAACACACACCTATTGAATTAAAAGTAAAAGAGTAAAGATTGTTTTTTCTGTGAATACTGTGGCTTTTAGTAGAAATTTCGAAAAATATGTGAATGTAAATTATATATCTCCTTATATTTGAATGTATGATTTTTGTATCTTAAATATCTGTTTAGCAGCAAAGAGTGATTCTATCATTTAATAGATTTATTTTATTTTATTTTGTGACTTTTTTGTTTATTGTTGTAATAATTTGAAAATTAACCTATTTATGAAGCTATGTCGTTATGCATGTTATGTGTCTTAGTGAAAACAAGAGACAGTTTCATACTTGTGTAGACGTTATGGGGTAACAATGAAATAAATATGTCTTAACTAAAAAAAAAACCCTACACAAACACTTGTCTTATTGAGTTCACGAGAGTAATGTGGTATAGTTCTAATTCAGTAAGTTATAAGATTTCAAAGATTAGTTCCTACTAATGATATTTATATTGTGTGATGTGGTTACAGAGGGCTGAGGCGCTGGTCGCGCAGCAGAGGAATGAATCGATGCCGGACACCGAGAGGGGGCTCTCGCTCGAAATTAACGATCCTTCAGGTTAGTTTTGGCTTGCAAATTAAAAAACACAACCGACAATATGATATTTAATTTAATTTTAATTTTTTTATATTTTTTTTTTTACTAACAATCACGCCACGTTAACTGGTCCCGTGCTAAGTTCGTAAAGAACTTGTGTTACAGTTACCAGATAACGGAAATAAATTTAAGATTTTTATTATACACATACATATATTTCATATACATCCATAACCCTGGAAAAGACATTTTATATTTATCATACAAATATCTTACCTTGGCGGGATTCGAACCCGCGTCCCCCTTGTGTAGTGACCATGTCACTTACCACTACACCAGACGGCCGTTAAGTATTCAGAAAAAATGTGACCATAATTTCTCAACACATTAAAGAACTAAAAAATTTTACATTTAATTATGCCCTGTTAACGGTATATTTCTAAATAAACCGTCATTATGAGCACCGCTTGCGAGTCCGTCCAAACCAATAGAGCGTGAGCTGCGGTATAAAGTTGTCCGTTGTTGTGCGAAGGTCCCCCGACGTTGGCCACCTCGGCGCTGCACGCGCTCGACCTGCAGTTCTGCGCGCAAGGCAAGTGCGAGCGCCGCATTCTGTTCGTCCCGGCTTCACTATTAACCCGTCCTGTGCTTGCCTTAATGAGCTTTTACTAAACTCCTCATAAATGTGTTAAAAGGTTTACCTCTGTTGTGATGACAGACGACCTGGTGTGGGCGGCGCGCTATCCATACTGCGGTCTATTCACTTGGGACATATTTGTTTGTGTCTCTATGGGAAAAATATCGCCGATCTACTGTCAAATTGCCGACGATTGTTGCGTTTTATATTCACACATTCGCTCGCAAAACTAGTAACTGTTTAATGCATTTCGTGCCTGCTATAATAATATAACATTCAAAGCGTAAATTGAAATCTTTGCTTCTGCCCATTAACAATTCTAGTACAAAATTAGGTTTTTTTTTGTTGTTGTTCTAAATCATAATATTATTATACCCGCGAGTCTTGCAGGTTGTTTTCAGCAAAAAATTAATTGCTGTTTTGAAATTACATGGATATTACATTTATTTTCTTTTTGGCAATAAATAAATTATTAATTTGTTAGAGTTATGTACCCACAGAAATTTTAAAATATTGAATTGAACTGAGTTTCTATAATTTACAAATATGTATCAAATATATTTTCTTTCAATTCATATACATTAGGAATCTTGAATGTATCTATTTAAAGTGGTTTCCCTAAATTTGTACATAACATACATAATATACATTAACATTTTTTTAAATTCGATTCTTTAACTTATATCAAACAGATAGAGCAAAAACTAACACCTCCATAACATAAGCTTTGTACCAAAAACAGCTTTAATCCTCAAACTGTATAATAACGATGGATGCAATAGGGATTTGGATATGGGATAATGGTTTTAATTTCCAAGTTACTAGAGCTTATTATAAAACGACTTGTAATTTTAGGTGTCACAACGAGTCATTCGCCGGCCACTCCGCCGTACCCTCCTCCGCAACAATTGTTCCCAGTGCAACCAATACCGACCAACCTTAATCAGGTATTTTGAAAATATTATAAACAAATATATAACTAAGGGTATGGGTAAGAGTAACGCGTCTTTTTAACTATTTCACTGGTGGTAGAACCTCTTGTGAGTCCGCGCGGGTAGGTACCACCACCCTGTCTATTTCTGCCGTGAAGCAGTAATGCGTTTCCCCTTGAAGGAGGGGGCAGCCGTTATAGCTATACTGAGAGCTTAGAACTCTTATCTTAAAGTGGGTGGCGGCATTTACGTTGTAGATGTCTATGGGCTTTGGTAACCACCTAACAGCAGGTGGGTCGTAAGCTCGTCCACCCATCTAAGCCATAAAAAATAATCATTATATATAATAGTGTCTTGAATCAAGATTCAGTTTCTGTTTCTGTCACATTCAGTTTCTTGTATCTGCATTTAATCTGTTTAATGTGTTTGTTAAATTTAACAGTCATGTCACAATACCATTATTAAATTAAATTAAATAGTATAATGGTTTAAGTTTATGAGAAAAAAAATGTATCCTTAGAATACAAAATCAAATAAACAAACTTCTCTCTCACTCTGCTTCCGTTAGTGAGATAATTTAAACCGGAACCAATTTATTATTTCACTATTAAACATATTTTAGAATTCAATACAACGATGCATTGTATCAAAATCGTCTGGCAAATGTTGTTCGTTGTTAGCTTGCAAGTTACTGCTAATGGACGCTTTGAAACGTGGATTCTATATTGACGATTACGCTATTATAGCGGTAAGATATATTACATGTAGACTTCGATGATATTTTAGAACTTTCTGTACAGTACTTAGGGGTTTGTTTCTGCAGTCAGACCCAACAGTGACCGCCCGCGTCCCTTTAATGAGCATAAATAAAATATTTAGTAAAAAGAAGCTCAAAATTACAAACCATATTTCGTCCATGGTTTTTCCCTAAACGAAAAATAAAATATAACACGTTGGTAGTTAATATTGCTTGGGAGAATAATTAAGTTTAGTAAATGATGTTTCCGCTGTAATTGACTAAACAAGCGCAGATACCTGTAAATTTTATATCTTCATTATTGTAGTACTTAGTAGTAAATTAATAATAAGTAGAACTAAATCTTCACGTTGGATCGATAGTGTAGATACGGTAATAGTAATTATTTTATAAGAAGGAAAATTAAAGTTTCGTGTAAAGTAACACATTACTAACAAACTACTTTCCTTTTATAGTAAATTAAAAATATAAAAGCTATTTTCTCAAAAAGTTAGTCTGAAAGTTCACCAAAATAATTTGTGATAAGTAAAACTACTTAACGAGTTAAGGTTTTCTAGTCTTTGATATAATCGAAATAATACTTTTGAGAAAAAGTAGAAGACAAAAAACTGAATGCCTCATACAATTTCCAGCAGCAACTTCAAGAGTTGCAGCAACAACAGTACCAACAGCAGCTAGCGGCGCAGGAGCAAGCGCTGCAACAACAACAACAACAACAACAACAAAAGAAGCTACAACAACAACAGCTCCAACAACAACAACAGCAGCAGCAGCAATATGCACAGGAACTGCAGCAGAGGCCTGAGAGCTACGGACCACAGGTAATGAAGATGATTTTATGTTAACTCCGAATAATTCATTGTTGTATATCTCATGTCTGTGATACATAATAATTTCGGAAGTATAATTACCCATAGGTAGCTTTCGCTCCTGCACACTGACAATGCCAGAGTCACCGTATAGATATTATCTGGTGCTTAGGATCTCTTCAAAGCTAATTTAAAGAAGCATTGTGTTAATGTAAAAGGGTATTAGACGTTGTAATAAACATGGTCGGTTGTAATCCCACAATGAAATTATAACTTTATTGGTTTTTAATTTTCAAAAACTTTAAAATACTACCAGTATTTCTTGATTAAATCAAAGATTATAAGTTTGGCCATTTCTAAAATGCTCTGGTTTGGTTTAACATATGTTGTCGTTGTTGTTGTATGAGGCGATATAGTGGACAGGGTACTGTGACAACAGAAGAATTAAGAGAGATGTAGTAACGTATGCTGTGATGAACGGCTGCACTAACGTTTCAGTACGGTGCCATCTGACACGATACTTTAAGACAAATATTTTTTTTGTATGGAAACTATCGACATCTTGTAGCGGATGCCCCTAAAATTACATGTTGTTAAAGCTAAGGTATTTCATTCATGTGTAAAACAAAATCATACAAGGCTTTATTTGTTATAGACCAATTGATAAAATTTTATCAATTTGTGGTTTCTAATAATTTACAAAATCCGTAATTTAAAAAAATAATAGGATAGTTAATGTTACTACCATCTATAGTAGCAATGACAAACTAATCGAAACGAAGCCATCTAGTGGCCGACGCCCGTAAACATTTTTGTTGAGTGCTTGAGTTCTTAGTCTCTAACTAACTTATGTGTATTATCTATATTAATATAAAAATATCTAATATTAAAAAAAAACCCGCTGAGTTTCTTGTCAGTTCTTCTCAGGACGGAGGCTAATTGTTAAAATTGGCGGTAGTTCTTTTTGACGATCAACAAGTATGTACATTCATTTAAGTTGAATAATTTTTGTTTGATTTGATTCGATCGACGCGACATTAGTGAGTGATGGATTTTTTGGCGAGAAGGTGAAGTTGTGTGATTTGTTTTATTTTGTCTATTTAGTGTTTCTTCAGATTTAAATGTGTAGTTATGATGTTTTATTAACTGCTTAATATCTGTGAAAGTGCACAAATGTGGGAAAATGAAACAAAGCCACTGGACATAACTTCTCGGGATCCTCCAAAAAGTCCACTAAAAAATCTCAGTAAATGACCACCATTATACTTAGTTTATATTTCATCCCAGTTGATTAATGTCTCAAATTAATCATCTTCATTTCATTTCACTCCATATTATCATTTTTCATAAATTTCAAGTTTTAAAAAAAATAAAATAATGAGTAATGTTTGAGTGCGTGTTGTGCAGCTGGGCGGCGAGGAGTGCGCGTCCGGGTGCTGCGGGCCGGCGGCGGGCGCGGGCGGCGCCGCGGAGCCGCGCGAGCTGGGCGCCGTGCTGGCCTACCTGCAGCGGGAGGTGCCCTCGCTCGTGGCGCTGCCGCCCAACGAGCTGCGCACTCTGGTGTTGCAGGCGAGTGCCACACCAACCCACTATAAATACTTGCTACAGACGAAAGCTCTTTACTGGTGGTAGGACCTCTTGTGAGTCCGCGCGGGTAGGTACCACTGCCCTGCCTATTTCTGCCGTGAAGCAGTAATGCGTTTCGGTTTGAAGGGTGGAGCAGCCGTTGTAACTATACTTGAGACTTTAGAACTTATATCTCAAGGTGGGTGGCGCATATACGTTGTAGATGTCTATAGGCTCCAGTAACCACTTAACACCAGGGGGCTGTGAGCTCGTCCACCCATCTAAGCAATAGAAAAAAAAGATAAATGTAATAGGCAGCGGGCTTTGCTCTGCCCCTGGCATTGCTGAAGTCCATGGGCGACGGTAACCACTCACCATCAAGTGGGCCGTGTGCTCGTCTGCCTACAAGGGCAATAAAAAAAAACAAAAAAAATACAATAGCCAAACTACCAGATTCTTTTTTGATACAATATAAAAAACTAACTACCATATTCATGCTATATCAAGTAATGATAACAATGAAAGCTTTGCGAGAAAGAGAAAGAAATAATACCCTATCGGTCGTCTCATACCTCTAAAAAATTTAAATGCTTTTAATATTCATGATATTAGAACTTCTGTGGATTTAGGGCTGAATAACCATTTGCTTGATATATTTTGCCTCTTGAATGGAATAATAATTGTATATCTCAATTATATAAGCCTATGAACACTCATTCTTATTTTTATTTAAACTAGAGTGAGACGTATCGCTCGCTTAACCGATATATTGCTTTTCTCTTCTTCTACACAAATAAAATAACAAAAAGTGCGTTAAAAACCGCTTAATTTAACATTACAAATACATAACTAATAAGCTTTTTTTTTTTTTATTGCTTAGATGGGTGGACGAGCTCACAGCCCACCTGGTGTTAAGTGGTTACTGGAGCCCATATACATCTACAACGTAAATGTGCCACCCACCTTGAGATATAAGTTCTAAGGTCCCAACGGTTACCCCACCCTTCAAACCGAAACGCATTACTGCTTCACGGCAGAAATAGGCAGGGCGGTGGTACCTACCCGTGCGGACTCACAAGAGGTCCTACCACCAGCTACTATTATTCAACATGATGTTTGCTAAAGCCGATAAAGTGATAAATTAAAGTAATAATTATTATAACGATCCTTTGTGTAGGTGATGCAGCAGAAGTCTCAGGAGATCCTCTCTGGTAAATGTGGCGAACTGGAAGGTGAATGGTTGGAGGGCGAGGAGCGCCACGCGCGCCGCCTGCTGGCCGCCGCCGAGCAGGCGCTCGCCACCGACTACACCACCAGGCACCACCATCACCACCACGTCGACGTACCGGTAACGATTCAATCTTAATTTTGAAATTATATTTTTACTAGCTGACCCGGCAGATCTGTAGTGCCTCAATCGATAAATAAAAGACCTAAACTTTTGTATAAAATAAACTTAAAAGAAACAAAAGGAATCCGTCCGACGGGGGACACATCAAAGGAAAAACAAAATTGTTATTATTTTTTTAATTCCGAGCATTTTCATATTTATCTACTTTTTAAACCTTCTCTGGACTAACATAAATAATTCAAGACAAAAATTAGCCAAATCGATCCAGCCGTTTTCGAGTTTTAGCGAGAGTAACGAACAGCAATTCATTTTTATATATATATAGTGTTCAATGATTGCTACAGACGTATCGACTGATGCTGCCGGTCTTGAAGCCTACTTTAGATGTGTCAATTGTTTTGGAAAAACAGTTAGTTTTTAACCAGTAAAATCAACAATGACATAAATGATAAGCATGGCGACATATTTGTTTCAGCAACAGCAGAACAACGGTTGTCAGTTCCGGGTAGGCGGGTCACCCCCGTCCGGTGCATTGGAGCCGACGGCGCTGCCCCGGGGGACGGAGGAGGATGTGCAGCCGCCCCCCGACCTCCAACAGCATTTCGCCCTTCCACCTCCCACCCTTCCCTATGACGACTATAGGTATGCAATGATGCGCAATCTCTTGTTATTTATAGAGTAGTACCATTTGAAATATTTCCACAATTGCCAGAGTTGTCGTGTAAAAGTGTTGTTGCAACATTAGTTCACTTAGCGAAGCCCGTAGATTTCACTGTGTCAAAGTCGAAAAAATTTAGATAAGTTTCTCGGCAAAATGTCCTTCCAAATGATTTGATATAGTTTTGTGTTATGTAATTACCCAATTTTGAGTTTTACTACGAGCAATAAAGGTGTCGAAAAAGTATTACTACATTAAATAAAATAAACATATATTGGAAATGAACAGATCGTCGTCGTACACTCCTCCTCTAACGGAACCCCAGCCCCGGCATCCGCAGCAGACAGCACCCCAGCAACACGCCAAGCGCGAACACCACCACGCCAATCCCACCAGCAAGAAAAAGGTTAGCTTAGATCTCTGGATAATTTACATAACTGTCCCGCACCTGGGGATCCCATTCCACAAGTAGTTACCTAGGTAGTGACGCATAACAATCGTGCGGTGTTATATTATATGCATTAAACTTTCGACCGTGACCCTACTGTCTTTTGATAATTTTGAAGAACAAATTACATCTGAGAGATACTTTCAATTGAACAAACTATTTTTTGTCAAGGTTTATAAACATTTTAAATGATGAAATCGACGCAAGTTGACGTCAAGCGTAATCTTTAAATTCGTCTCTTCTCAATATTGAAAAAATAATAATGAAATTGTTATCCAGAGTCGCGGCGGAGGCGCCAGCGGGGGCGCGCGGGCGCGGGTGGGGGAGGCGGCGGCACCCGCGGCGCCCGCACCCGCCGCCTACTGCGCCATGGACGTGGACGGCGAGACCGACTCCAACCACGACACCGCACTCACGCTGGCGTGCGCCGGCGGCCACGAGGACCTCGTCGAGCTGCTGCTGTCCCGCGGGGCGGACATCGAGCATCGCGACAAGAAGGTGCGACCACATATAATAACTCAGTATCTACTGGACTTTGTTAGCCCACTGAGTTTCTCGCTGGAACTTCTCAGTGGGTCGCGTTTCCGACCCGGTGCTAGATTCTGCGAAGCACTGCTCTTGCTAGGGTCAGTGTTAGCAACACTTCGGTTTGAGCCCCGTGAGCTCATCTACACAGGTTAGGGTGAAGCTGAAATAGCCTCTCAAGGATCAGCATAGGTAGGGAAAAAAAAGACTGTTCACTGACCTATCCATCGGGTGGAGGTTGGGACGATCGACTAAGACGAATTTTTAAATGTAGTTTGTATCGTGGTATGAAGTATAGTTAATATAGTATGTATAGTAAAAAATATAAATCTTATCAGTTTCAATTCAGTTAGATATTCAACTAAACAACGTATCAAATGTAGGGTTTCACTCCACTTATCCTGGCGGCTACGGCCGGTCACGAGAAGATCGTCGAGATCCTTTTGAACCACGGCGCAGATATCGAGGCGCAGTCGGAACGCACAAAGGACACTCCCTTGTCGCTGGCGTGCAGCGGCGGCCGCTACGAAGTAGTCGAACTCATCCTCAGCCACGGCGCCAACAAGGAGCACCGCAACGTATCCGACTACACGCCACTGTCGCTGGCCGCCTCCGGGGGCTACGTCAACATCATCCGGCTACTGCTCACGCACCAGGTAAGTGTGATGCGCTAGAACTCTGGAAACCATTATTATCTGTAATGTAATGACAAAAGTTCCGTAACTAAACCTTAACTTCTCAGGCGGAAATCAATTCTCGCACTGGCTCGAAACTGGGTATATCACCGCTGATGTTGGCCGCCATGAACGGTCACACGGCAGCGGTGCGACTCCTTCTCGACTGCGGGTCCGATATTAATGCGCAGATAGAAACCAACAGGAACACGGCGCTCACCCTCGCTTGTTTCCAAGGTACCTCCTAATGTAGTAGCTAGCTGAATTAGAGGTGGGCTCGAAATCAAATCTCATGTAAACTCAAAAAGCGAGCTTGTCGACTCTAAACAAGGAACCATTAATGAAAATCGTAACATTCATTTTGTACTGAACAAGCTTGAAATGTTTTGGACATTGTCAATTTCGCTGTGCAGGTCGACATGAGGTCGTCAGCTTGTTGCTGGATCGCAAAGCGAACGTGGAGCACCGCGCCAAGACCGGCCTCACGCCGCTCATGGAGGCGGCCAGCGGCGGATACGTGGAGGTGGGACGCGTGCTGCTCGACAAGGGCGCTGACGTCAACGCGCCGCCCGTGCCCTCCTCCCGGGACACCGCCCTCACCATCGCCGCAGACAAGGGACACACCAAGTTCGTCGAACTGCTGCTGCAGAGGTAGCTTCCTTTCGCTTTGCTGAAGATTGCTTTGACTCATCAAACCAAAAGCCATGAATGTTTCGTCGCTGACGAGCAGGATAGCCTTTTTTTTTGCTTAGATGGGTGGACGAGCTCACAGTCCACCTGGTGTTAAATGGTTACTTGAGCGTATAGACATCTACGACGTAAATGCGCCACCCCACCTTGAGATATAATTACTAAGGTCTTAGAATAGTTAGTTACAACGGCTGCCCCACACTTCCAACCGAAACGCGTTCCTGCTTCACGGCAGAAATAGGCAGGGCGGTGGTACCTACCCGCGCGGCCTCACAAGGTGTCCTACCGCCAGTAATTACACAAATTATAATTTTGTGGGTTTAATTTTTATTACACGATGTTGTTCCTTCACCGTGGAAGTCAATCGTGAACACTTGTTAAGTACGTATTTCATTAGAAAAATTGGTACCCGCCTGCGGGATTCGAACACCGGTGCATCGCTCAATACGAATGCACCGGACGTCTTATCCCTTAGGCCACGACGACATTACTTACTACCTGTGCGAGCTCATAACAACCCTATCACCGATTGCACCAAATTGCGACCTTCATTTTATTACACGATGTTTGCCGTGTAAACCTCTGGATACTTCGAACATTTAGTATTTTTCACGATCATGAGTAATTTACGACTGAGTAATTTACGACTATTAAAAACAATAATTGTTACCTTGAATGTCCATCCAGGCGAGCCGCCGTCGAAGTAAAGAACAAGAAAGGCAACTCCCCCCTATGGCTCGCCGCTAACGGCGGACATCTCGCCGTTGTCGAGATGCTGTACGCAGCCGGCGCTGACATCGACTCTCAAGACAATAGAAAGGTATATTGACTGTTTGATTCGAATTGCAAAATACGAACAAAAAATGAAAACGGTTAAAATAAAAATAAAATTTTATAAATTTCATGGAAATAGAGTATTGTAATACAAATGTTATAGGTTTCGTGTTTGATGGCTGCCTTTCGTAAAGGTCACATAAAAGTGGTCAAATGGATGGTCGGGGTCGTCACGCAGTTCCCTTCAGATCAGGAGATGACTAGGTAACTTTAAATTTAATTTAATTTTATTACATTGCCTTAATGGGAGCACCAGGTTAAAAAAACTGAATACTTACATTTTTAAATTTGATTAAATTTGGCTATAAAACTGTTCTTTTTTAGTTTTTAAAATAAATAATTTCTTTTAAAATTAATAGGACATCTTGTTTATTGAGTGTTATATTGAATTGTCTGCCTGCTTCGTTGTCCAGGTACATCTGTACCATCTCGGACAAGGAGCTTTTGGAGAAGTGCCAAGAGTGCGTGCGCGTGATCCGCGCCGCCAAGGAGACGCAGGCCGCACGCGCCAACCAGAACGCAACCATCCTCCTCGAAGAACTTGACGCAGAGAGGGAGCGGGAACTCTGTCGAAGGCAGGCCGCTGCCAGGAGACGGGAACGGAAAAAGAAGAAGAAGATGGAAAAAAAGGTAGGAAGGACTTTCATTAAGCGAGTATCGTGATTATTGAAGCTGCTTTTGCGCATCTCTTGAATCAACTCCATCATAAAACTCTTCAATTATTTATGATTAGCGACCCGCCCTCGCTTCGCTTCGGAAACATTGAATTTTATTATTGATGATAGCTGAGTCCCTCGATGCTATCCCGCTTATTTTTGTACCGCGGGTCACGCTGCGGGGCGAAGCTAGTCTAAAAAAAGTTGCCTAAGTTACTCTTTATATCATCAGCTATAGTAATCGGCAAACTTCTTGAGCAAATGACCTTGACTGCGCAGAACCGAATTTTAGATCACTTTGGTGGTGAGGGTGAGGCGCGACGGCAGGGGAAATCGTATCGAGCGCGTTATTGGTAGATCAATCGAACCTTGCGTCCCGCACCGCGCCCTCATTCCGCTTGCTCCCAAAAGTACGCTTGCGTACAGTGGAAAGTCTATCGTTATTAATCGTTAAGTTATTTGTTATAATTTCTTGTGGACTTTGTTGCCATTGCTATTTGTTGAGTGTTTGTTGATTTTTTATAAAACATACACTATGCCGTGACAAACTGGTGTAGTACTTAAAAGAAAGGGTAGAAAATTTGTGTACGACGTATATTGCTTCATTATAAAACAGGGGAAGAATGATATGGAAAAATTAAAACAGACTTCGGAAGCAACAAAAACATCAGTGAGTACTGTTAGGTGCATTATTAACGAAGCTAAAGGCTCTGGCTTGCTCGCCGTGTTTCGGACTCCGGGTAAGAAAAGATCAGGGAAGAAGAAAGTTACCGGAATGGATAGTTTCGTTCAATCTGTAATAAAAAGATGTAATCATAATAACTACATAACAAGCAGCGAAACTCCGTACCGTAGAAAGGCTTCGAAACATTTAAAGAAGATTTAAATTTTAATGGCTCGGAATGAAGCTTACGACGAATTATGAAAGAGCTAGGCTTCAGATGGAAAAAAAGAACAGAAAATAATCGGAAGCTGGTAAATGAAAAAAGTAACATTCGATTACTACGAATCGAATATCTTCAAAAAATAATTAATTATAGACAAAAAAGAAGACCGAACCGACCGAGTTGTAAACTACGCCGATGAGCCCTATGTCGACTCATCACGATGATAGCGACTCGGGTGATGAAAACAGTGATGATGATGATGGTCAAGATTATGATAACGAAAAAAAAATACAAATACCAGCTTCGCTTCAACTGAACCAAGACCTGGCAACAGCTCTAGTTTTGACTTAATAGAAGGAATATCTATTTTACCCCAAGATTAAATTATTACAATTATTAACCTATATATTTTGTTAATGTTCTAATAAATATATAAATAAATACATATTATGTTGATTTTAATAAATAGCATTATGACGCAGAGTAAGTAATGTTTTTGCACGTGAGTGTACCATGCGCAAACTTACCCCCACTACGTCAACAAATGCTCAAGAAGTTTGCCGGTTATTATACCTATCAGTGAAAGTATCGTGAAAATCGGTCCAGCCGTTCCAGAGATTAGCCGGAACAAACAGATAGACAGACAGACAGACAAAAAAATATATATATTTTGGTATATGTATTATGGTATACATTAAAAAAGGGTTATTTTATTATTACAAACAGACACTTCAATTTTATTTATTTGTATAGATGAAATTATTAAATTAAAAAATAAAGATATATATAACCAACATGGTTGAAATATTTCATTAAACAGTTTGTAAAAACAATCTTACAGGAGGAACGTCGCAAGATGCAAGCGGAGCCGGACAAGAACTCCGAATGTAGTGACAAAGCGCTCGGAGACTGTTCCGAGGGCGGCGAAGGGGACGACGAACCCAGCCCTAAGGAAGAGGGCGACTCCGGCATCGATGCCAACTCACAGGTAAAAATATTCAATACAGTAGGTAAATGGATTTATTTGTTTAATCGACCTTATTGGCACTGATTGATAGATGCGGTGTCCTAGCAAGACTAAGCTGTCATTATATTTCTTACACTGTGGCATGAATAAGCAGTGTCGAAAACTCACTTGCATAACAGATCTATCCATTAAACTTAATCAAAAACACTAGTCTCAAAACTCCAGTATAATAATTATTGTTAATTTACATCCAAAGTAAAGTGATTAATTACAAATCGTTTATATTTTATTAATGTTTGTACAAATATATAAATAACGGTCTGTTTGATTTCCACAAGGACCACGACCACGTTACTTCCTTTAAAACAAAACAAACAAAAATGTATTTAGCCTTAAAATATGTTCTTTATACTTTGTAACCTAGTGTTTGAGCTTTCTCAAAGCAAGAATTTGTATTGTTATAAGGTTTAAACAAATGACAAATAATATAGGGTTCGTGTTCGTCGTCCGATGTGAAGGCTCCTCCTGTACAACCCGCCAAGAGTAAGAAAAAGAAAAAAGAGGACAAGGCATCTCCTCCTCCACCTCCCAGTACCGTCAAGAAACAACCTGACAAAGTGAGTATCGCTAAAATAACGATTTAGTAGTAGCAAGTTGCAAATTTATTGCAGTTAATATTCTTTTTGTTATCGATTATTCTACTTTTCGTCCAACTCGACAAATAATCTTGACATAAACTATAGCGTGAAATTGGCACCCGTAAACACACATGTGACATAAAAATTCTCAAAAATGCTAGTAGCTAGAAGTGCCTTTTCTCGCATTTTATCACGTGTACAGTAATGGAAAACTTCATGTAAATGTCATCATTCCACAGCCTAAACCTAAGATAGAGACAAAACCCGAACGAGAACCAACTCCCAAACCTGACAAGAAGGAGAAGGAAAATGTAGCACCGTCCTCGCCGCCGACACCTAAACCGGTCGAGAGACGACTGCCCGAACGAAAGGAGAAGTGAGTCTTGGCCTTTAATTGTACACGTATTGTATTGTTTAAATGTTCACTTATACGGCGTATGTTTAAGGATATACTTCACATACATTCAATCCATTAGCGTTTATAACCAAAAAATATAATATTTGCATAATATCCAACAGATTCCTCGTTTTCATGTTAATTTTGAAAACAAATGAAGCGTTATCATTATAATGAATTTAAAGAATAATAAACGATATATATACCTAATTTTGCTCACGATCCTACGATACATAATATTTTTTTCGACGCATTGACAGATTAAAACTTGAGACAAAATAGGAATTGTTTGTTTTTCGCTTCACGCTTCATACAATATAATTGTAATTTTACAATTGATTACCAATGAAAACAAACCAACAAAACAACTTAACCAACCCAAATGACAATAGTTCTTCAAATAAAGAAACTAAAATTACATTGTTAAAAACATGGTAATGTAAAAAATTACTTTTCAGTTAATGCATTATAATCATTATATGAACGAACTGTTTGTGAAAGCTACATATATATTTTGTTAATTTCACATTACTAACAGTTTTTATAAAAGTTTTCAATATAAACATGTGTTGGTATGTTTTTGTTGCAAACAAATAAGGGTTTCTATCGATAAGTTTTGTAATACAAGGAGACCACAAACTCACCTACCTACAAGCCAGTGCAATACCTTAACATGATCAAAATTAAATGCCCCGAGTATGAGTATGAAAAAGGGGCTTACATGAATTGTTCTTACAGAAAATCCGAAGAGGAAAGTCCTAAGAGCATAACAGTAGCAAACGTTAACAAGTATGGAAACAACAGAAAGAGCCAGGTCTTCGAATCGAGCCGGCTTAATTTGGACGATACAGACACAACTGACAAAAATAAGAAGACCTCAAGCACACAACAGTAAGTCCAAATTATAAATGTGAACATGATGTAGCCCCTTAATTGGGCATTAAGATTTCATAGTCAGTTAATTTTAATTATATATAATAACAACACTGCTATTGATTGTTTAAAATATGAATATATTAAATTAGAAATAAAATATCAATCGAAAAATTATATTATGCATGTTTTTACTTTGCGTCAATTGGATGAATTAATTGTTATAATTTTGTTTGTAATTTCGTTGGTTGACAAGTTTTGTTGATTATTGGGCAGTGACATAATAAACTATGGTGCAAAAGCGTAAATGTGCATGTCCTTAAGAGACTAAAATTCAAAAAAAGAAATTTGTCACTCAATATTTTAGGAAGAACCTAATAAATGTGTTTTGATGCAGATGGGAGATTGAAGCCAAGAGTACTTCTCCCAAAGCTGGTTGCGTCGGAGGTCGCCGCGAGGAGGGCTGGAAGGAAGTTGTGCGCAAATCTAGTGTACAAACCGTATCCACAGTCGAACCTGGGTACGTAGATATATAGCGTATTATTTCTAATAAAACTCCACTACAATAAGATTTGGTTTTAAATCGCATTTCTTAGGTTGACTTGTATCTGTAGTATATACTATATAATATAATATTTTAACTTGTCTACTTTAAAACTTACAATGATTTAAAAAAATTACTAATGTAATATAATTTATTACTGTCGCCTAATATCATGATAAAGATAACAAGTTTTTTTTAAAGTATTTGTACTATTCGCTATTGAAGCGAATTATTTTAAACTTCAACCTACTTTTTTTTATTTGTATATAGAACAAAATGAACTAAATCATTAAAATTTATCGCACAAATTCAATTCAGGTGCAAGAAAGTGTCCGTTGCATCGCACGCGATATCCCGCGTGATCGGTCGCGCCGGCAGTAACATTAACGCCATCCGCTCGGTGACCGGCGCCCACATCGAGGTCGACAAGCAAAGTAAGGGGCAGGGCGAGAGGATCATCACGATTAAGTAAGTCATCTGCAAAATACTTTACTATAACTGTACTTCTTTTGGAGTTTACTCCTTTAGAATCGATTTACATATATAGGCCCGGGGTATGAAAATTATGGGGACCAAAATCGTACTAGCATGTCACACGAAATGCGTTATGCGCCTGATTGGCTCCTGATTGCGTGATGCGTGCGCGCGCCAATCAAAATCGTACTAGCATGTCACACGAAATGCGTTATGCGCCTGATTGGCTCCTGATTGCGTGATGCGTGCGCGCGCCAATCAGGAGCCAACGCGCGGCCGCGTTATCGCAGGTGACGCCGGGCTGCTGCGCCGGCAGTCCGCCACAAAGCCTCGTACTGATCGCGCGTTTCTCTCATTATTGTATTTTCATATATTTGTTAGTCGTTTGTTTTGTGTCTCGTTAATTTGTTAATAATCTGTAGTGTATCGTGTTGTCGTAATATAGAACTATTTCTCGTATTGTTTCGTTTAATTTTTTATATCCAGTAAACTCCAGTCGTGCGTCGGAGCGGACACACACATTTTTTTGCTTAGCGACTACTGTACCATGAGGCAACACACTAGACGATCTAAAGAAGGAGAGACATATAATTCTTTAAATTTTTGTCGTACAATTTTAACTACTTAGATACATACTTGAAATACCTCTGTAGCTGTATGTATAAATATCATCATCATCATTCTTTCATATTACCCTCTGCTGGGGTGTAGGGCACGAATCAAATCCTTCCATTTACTTGTATAAATATATATATATATGTAAATAAATTTAATTCAGGTTTACGAAAACGTTTTAAACGCTTTTGTATTACCCAAGCTCGGGTAATGAGCTATTGATGTGATTTCACCATAGTAATATTTTAATGAAACGGTATTGTAGAATGTGCGATGTACATGTTATTTTCAAAACAAAGTAGTGCCATTGAAACTGTAGACAAGTTTTTATCCTTAAAATTGATGTATTTGTGTAGGGGCTCGGCTGAAGCCACAAAGCAAGCCGGCGTTCTGATCGCAGCTATGATCCGCGACCCCGAGGCCGACCTGGGAGCGCTGTTGCCGCGCGCCAAGCCGGCTCCCGCACCGCATCCTGCCAAGCCTGTCAAGCAACCCGCCGCCAAGGTACTTCGATAACATTACAAACTTCAATTGTATCTTGAATTTTTATTTATTTGGTAGGGTCATTTGATGTTATCTAACTGAATGTAAAAAAAGGTTATTTTAATATATTTATGGTTTGGAAATATCAATACGTGGACATCTGACCTTTATAACCTCTAATGCTGACATAAAAATCAGAGAGCACAACAAAATTCATTACTGGTACAGATTTATAATAATAATAAATACGAAGTAAGGTTAGGGGAATTGACAGTTGATTCATGATTTTGGAAAGGAAAATTGCTTCTTTTTAACTTAAAAAAAAAAGCGTTGTTAAAAAATTGGAAGTTATGTAAAGTTATATGACCAAAAAAATTTGTATATATACTTAACTTTTGAAACGAATGTATTGTGGTATGTTATATATACTTGTCATGTGTATATTATACTTGTCATTCATTAAAAATGGCGCATGATGTGCAACTTTCATGCCGTCTGCATGGGGTGAAGCTAGCTTAATGCCACTGTAACTGTGAAACGATAACATGTGTTGTATGCAGCCTGGCCAGCCGGGCGCCCCGTGTCCGACGAGCAGCAGCGCGGCGCCGGCCCGCAGCGCGCCCGCCGCCCGCCCCGCGCCCGCACGCGTGCCCGCTCGACACGCGCCCACACGTACGCACGGTAACATTCCTACGCCCTGACGCCACTGACCATGCTGCCTATTTCTGCATCAATCCATTCCAGGAACAGGGTAAACATTATTCTAATGATAATTAAATGCTAACTTCATGTCTAAAACTGAACAGTGGCCTCTCAGAAAGTGATGCTTATTGTAATTGCTTAAAAACAGTAGATTAGATTGAGGATTGAAGCGAATAACAAAATAACAGTCTTACCGCTGCAAGACAGCATAAATTAATTAAAGATACACTAGTTTTAGTAATGATTCACTTGGTAATGCTGATATGTATGGCTTAAGATAGAAAATAAATTGATGAGAAACTTTTAGCTAGTTTAGCTTGAAGACCAAAGTCAGAGTTATTATACACTAGCGGCTCGCTTCGGCTCCGCTCGGGTCTTTAACAAAAATTTTAATGACGTTGTTTTATTTTTTAAAATAAAAGAACACTTATTGCGGCATAACTATAATACATATTATTATACTGTCACGACACTTTTTGTAAATAATAATGTGTTCTACAGAGTCGTAATACATTATTTTGTTCTATCATCAATAGTTTTCGAAGGGCACCTGATATAAAGAATATTTTTTTACACCTTGGGTTATATTATTGGGAGTTTTAGTAAGGATCCCTAATTTCAAAAAATATTATAGCCTATGTTCATCAGGGACAATGTCGGCTTCTAATGGAAAAAGAATTTTTCAAATCGGTCCAGTAGTTTCGGAGCCTATTCGAAACAAACAAACAAACAAATCTTTCCTCTTTATAATATTTGTATAGATAATAAGATAATATAGATTAGTATAGATTTAATTTATTTGCTGACCAAATTAATGTAAATTAAAAATTTAATCAATTTGAATAGCGGTAACAACGGAAAAGCGTCCGTCATCGAGTATTGGCGTGACGGCGAGCACCAGCAGCTCGGGCAGCACGGCGAGCAGCAAGGCGAGCACGGCGCTCTCGTACACGGGCGCCATCGTGGGCGCGCGCTCGCACACGTTCGCCGCCAAGCTCACCGCCAGCGTCGCGCCCCTCGCCCTCGCCGCCGCCGACCACAAGCCCAGACCTGCGCCACTGGTATGTCGATACTTATCATCAACCACAAATGTACATCAGCGCCACCTAGGAAACAGACAAGAGCGTATTAATATTGACTCGCAAACTTCAACTAAGTTTTTTTTTTATTGCTTAAATGGGTGAATGAGCTCACAGCCCAACTCGTGTTAAGTGATTATTGCAGCCTATAGACATCTACAACGTAAATGAGCTACCCGTCTTGAGATATAAGTTTTAAGGTCTCAGTATAGTTAGTACGGCTGCTCCACCCTTCAAACCGAAACGCGTTACTGCTTCACGGCTGAAATAGGCAGGGCGGTGGTACAAAAAATAATTGTAATAACTAAAAAACTTCGTTTTGTTGTTTTTGCTTGGTTTGAAACTATCACAGATTATATGTACAGCACATAATTATTCGAACACAGCAAATCACAGCAGATCATAATAAAAATAAATATAATAATAATAAATAAAATTATCAGCAGCCAACGCCGAACAGCGGCCCGGGTCCGGCCGCGGTTTCCCCGCTGAAGTCTGCGCGAGAGAGCTCGCCGTCGCCCGCGCCCGCCACGCCCGTCTCCAGACCTGAAGAGGTTGACATTAAACAACCACGACTACCCGAGAGAACGGTGCAGGTGATTCAATTTCTTAACATGCATTTCTTAAAATTTACTCTGTATCTATCTATATAAAAATGAATTGCTGTTCGTTAGTCTCGCTAAAACTCGAGAACTGCTGGACCGATTTGGTTAATTTTGTTCTTGAATTATTTGTGGAAGTTCAGAGAAAGTTTAAAAGGTAAATAAAGATGAAAATGTTCGGAATTAAATAAAAATGACAATTTTGTTTTTCCTTTGATGTGTCCCCCGTCGGACGGATTCTTTTGGTTTGTTTTAAGTTTTTTTATACAAAAGGTCAGGTCTTTTATTTGTCGATTGAGGCACTACGAAGTCTGCCGGGTCAGCTAGTATTTGATAAAGATCCATTGTTATTAAGAACTGCTCTTGCTAGGGTCAGTGTTAGCAACACTCCCGGTTTGAGCCCCGGAGGCTCGCCTACACGTCAAGGAGAAGCTGAAATGGCCTCTCAAGGTTATCAGCATAGGTAGGGAAAAAAATATTGGTAGAACGTATTATAAGTTCACACTGATCACGCTTCCATCTTGCCTGTTTCTGTCACCAAGCAGTCCTGCGTTCCTGTTTGAACATTGAGCTGTTATAAGATAATTGAGAGTTAGGCTTCATATCACTATGGTGATGGCATCGGTCTGTAGACTCCTGTAAGTACTTAATACCAGATCAGACGACGTGAATCTGAAAACGTGGGAATTCAAACATAAAACTTCCAGTAACCCATTAATCCGTGTTGTTGACATCTGAAAAAAATTTAGCTATATTGCCTTTAAAACTATAATATGTATTAATTTGTAATTGCAGCTGAGTCCCGATACTACAAGCTCATGGAGCACAAATGAAGACAACACGATCAACACTTCCACGTCAACCACTGCTTTGCACATTAACACTACAGCGCAGGTTATTATTTTAAGACTGGTTAAATTAAATAACTATTGATTAATAAAATCGTAAATTTACCAAGTATCATATTTAAAAAAATAATAATATGTGCATATTGAGTTTTTTTTATCTTATTTTAATTGTAAAACATCACAAGATCGAATCACATAATCTTTGTCAAATTAGTGTTAGTTAGCGTTCCCCATCATGCATTGCTAAGAAATTATTATTCGAAAATTTATTTGATTTTTCTAATTAATATGATTCCTTTTCTGAAGGATTCACCTCTGACTTCTAAACGTAATCGAACACAGAAGTATATTTCGTAAATTCGAAGGCAGTTTTTTTTTATTGCTTAAATGGGTGGACGAGCAGCTCACAGCCCACCTGGTGTTAAGTGGTTACTCGAGCCCATAGACATCCACAAAGTAAATACGCCAGCCACCTTGAGATATAAATTCTAAGGTCTCAAGTATAGTTACAACGGCTGCCCGACCCTTCAACCGAAATGCATTACTGCTTCACGGCAGAAATAGGCAGGGTGGAGGAGGTACCTACCCGTGCGGACTCACAAGAGGTCATACAACCAGTAATAATAATATTAATAAGTTTAATACAATAATAATGAAGTATGATATATTTGGTTAGTGCGGCGTTGTATCGAGCGGCAGCGGCGGTAGCGCCCCGGAGTACTCGCTGTTCAAGGACGTGTCGGGCGCCGCCACGCTGTGGTCCGCACCGGCTGAACATAATGAGCCGCCTCCGCCGCAGGTAACATTATTTTATTACACTCGAAGGCACCCGGTTCTTTTGAATTGCCTTTGTTAATGAGTGTTCTTAATACTAGGAGCATTAGCTGCATAAGACTAAGAATCTAGTCAATTTTGCGTAACGTAGTGGTGCTTCGGCAAAAATATCCAAAGGAATCCAACCCCTTTTTTGGTAATCCAGATTCTAGAAGATATGTGGAAAAATTATAATTTTGACATTGTTGAATCAGTATACGAAAATAATCAGATGTAATGAATTGCTCGCACTAATGATTGTTTATTTGTGTAGGTGGACGCGAGCAAAGCGCCAGGGTACCGCGGGGGGAGCGGCGCGGGTACGGGCGCAGCGGGGACGGGGGCGGCGGGCGGGGGCTGCTCGCCGTGCTCCCGCACCTCGTCGCACGGCTCCACGCCGCCGCCTGCGTACGCGCCCTACCACACCGACCATATGCCGCACCACCACTCCCGACCCTCCTACCAGGACACGCCGCCCAGGAATAACATTATGGTCAGTACCCCTACACTACTCGCTCAACCGAGTTTGAGATTCACGCATTGCTTACTTTAAAGTTTCATTTTAAAAAAAGCAAATATATATTATAATGTATTTTCCCCACATAACACTATGAAATAAATTTTTTTTTACCATATTACAGTATTTTTAATAATTATATTGCCTATAATATGATTTATTTCATTAATTTCTAGGTATCGATGTCGAGCGGTGTGAACATGAGCGGAGTGAACATGAGTGGCGCCAACATGTCCGGCTCCTCGCTGGGGCTCGGCTACGTGGGGGTCGAAGGGGTGTCCCGATTGAATCCCCGGGCGCCCGACTTCGCTCAACGACACACGCTCATACACAACAAACACAATGCACAGGTATTACTTGAAGCTTCTTGTGGTAGACATGATATTTTTATAAATTACTAGCTAAATCTCGCGATGTTACCCGCCGTTATTGTCGTCCCACTCCGCGGAACGAAGCTAATCTAAAAAAAGTAGCCTAAGTTACTCCTTATATTATTATCATCAGCTACCTATCCGTCTCGTCAAAATCGGTCCAGAGATTAGCCGGAACTAACAAACAGACAAAAATTGTAAAAATAATATATTTTTGTATGTACCGTATACATATATTCATATGCATGTAGTAAAAAGCGGTTATTTCAATATTACAAACAGATGTACATTACAACATATTTATAAGTATAGATAAAAAAATCCAAACCTTGATAAACTGCCGTTCTGTGTGAAATGAAACTTAAAAGTTAACTCGAAAGACTAGAAATATTTAGAAAATACGAGAGCACAATATTAAAATATCGATGAATTAATCCAGTAAAAATTTTCATGATACAGAACTAACTATATTTTTGAACATTGTCTTAACCTGCTTTACAAATTTTATACCAAAACTGGCTTTTTCTGAGGGGCCAAGTATCCTATTCAATAAATTCCATTCCCAAGTAATAAAAACTTTAAACACCACTTGCAGATTAGGCTCGTCTCATATCACTTTTTCATTAGTGATTAAATATAATTATTGATATCCTTTGATTTTATTTTAACCTTTTAAACGCCACATCAGCTGAGTGCTTCGTAATGAGTTCCGTTTTCAATACCTATCTAAATGGGAAATCCGTAATTCAATAAAATTGTCATTTATGGTGTAGTCTCAACTCTTCTATGTTCGCTAATAACAAAAAAAACACTTATCTAACTTTTTATTGTAACTACAGATGATGTTATTTTTATTTTGATAGCAATTGTTCGGTGGTGGCAGCAACTTGAGTAACTTACTCATGTACCAACAGCCTGTGTCGCAGTCGCCAAAACCGAACCATCAAACCCACCTTGCTTACCAGGTATGAACACCGTTAAACTGTTGCACACATTAAGGAATGCAATGTGTGCCTGCAGCACATCAGTATTGTTTGTATTATTGTAATACAGTCTTTCCCAAAGTGGGCGATAACTCTCCCTTGTGGGCGCTGGAGGCCTCAAAGGAGGGCGGTAAGAGACCCAGAAAAAAAAAATGGGGGCGTTCTGTAGATGCATGGGAGGCGATTTGTAATTTCATTTAGGAGGACTCTTAGACACCGACTGAAATGGGGGCGCTAAAATATAACTTATTCTCAAAGTGGGTAGTAGACAAAATAAGTTTGGGAGCCCCTGTTCTAACAGAAGGACGTGTCCACAGAACACCATCACTTGTTTATTTATTTACTAGCGACCCGCCCTCGCTTCGCTTCGGAAACTGTAATTTATTATTAATTTCTGCACTATTTAATAGATGTTATTATACATATAAACCTTCCTCTTCAATCACTCTATCTATTTATAATAAAAAAACCGCATCAAAATCCGTTGCATAGTTTTAAAGATTTAAGCACACATAGGGATATAGGGACAGAGAAAGCTACTTTGTTTTATACTATGTAGTGACTCACTCACCATATTTGGACGGCTATTTAAAAATATAAATAAATACAGCACAAATGTACAGATGAATGATGATGCATTTTGGATTCCCAGTCATTGCTGGATCGCGGCGTGAATGTCAGCGGAGTGGGTAACGTCGGCAGCGGTTGGGGCGCAGAAGAAGAGGAACGCAAGCCCCGTCCTATTGGAACTGAACGCGCGTGGAAACTAACCGCAGCCGAGGACTGGTCCCACGCCAACCTGCCGCACGCGACCGCGCACCACATGCAGGACCATGACCGCTATCAGGTAACGTTATTTTATAATGTCATTTATTATATAAATGTAGGATTAGTAAGAACGGAACGTATGAAAATAGTGTGGAACGGAGCGTTAAAATGTGAGTGAAAGAAAACGGAAAGAAAGGGAGAAGAGAATGACAGAGAAAAAGAAGATGGCGAGGACCGCCGCGGACCGCGAGGCCGAGTTTCTCGCCGGATCTTCTCAGTGAGTTACGTTTCCGATCCGGTGGTAGATTCTGCGAAGCGCGGCCCTTGCTAGGGTTCGTGTTAGCATCGTCGTCAGATTTGAACCCTGTGAGCTCACCTACTAGTTAAGGTTACGCTGATATAGCCTCTCAAGGCTCTCAACTTAGGTTTAAACAAAATGGCGAGGACGGTTGAAAAATGAGCAAGACATAATAAAAGGGTTAATTATTAATTGTTAATTATTATTATAATAGAAGATTTTGGAACAGTGGAAGTTTTATTTTATGCACTGCGATCTCTATTTTACATAAATACGCTCTTGACTAAACGCATTCCTACACAAGGTTGCGATGGACGAAAAGTAATAGTGATGAGTTCAGTTCTTGTTCAATCATATGAATGAACAATGAGTGTGAAGAGTTAATCATCAATTTCAAATTATAAAAGAATATAATTTATATTTTACAATAAAATTGTATTAAAGTGCTCCAATATATGTTACTAGTAGTATGTAACTACAATCAGTTTTTTTTATTTTCATTACCTACCTATAATTGTTCTATTTTATACATCTATAGTTTCAACTATATGATGTATTGAAAATAGGACAGTCTTACAAGCTTCATCGCAATGTTTTTCTTTATGTTTAAAACACTCGATATTCGGTACAGGTAAATACTATAGGAACATAATATTTCGTCGAAAAGTCGTTGGTATGTACAAAGCACGCCTAAAATTCGAACCCCGTACCCGATATCGGCAATTCGGCACACCGACTATTCACTAGACAATCGAGGCAATTTCATTAATTCAGGAGTTTTTTCAATCGTTCACCTTGTTACAACACTATTTTTATTTCATCAAAAACTGACAACACAGTAAACGTCAGTTGACTTCGTCTAATAAAAAATCCGAATATAGGATTGAATTACTAATATGGTAGAGTATAATAATATGATAACACTGCTTTTATCTCAGTTTACTTGGTTCAGCAATTTGACTACTAGAGAAATAATGCATAGCCCGCTTAATAATAGGAGTCATCAAATGTAAAGTAGCCAAAGTATAATTCAATAAATATTGATTTAATGTTATCCAAACTGTTATTAAGGAAATGGTAAAAGTGAACGAATGATAACAGCCTGAAGATAATATATTTTTTCATAAATTGAATATCAACTAATTCCAGGTTCAGTTTGAAATGGGTTATTTATTCATGAATATACTTACAGGGTGTTTCGAACATGGGCGCCATGGGTGGCGTGGGTGTGGGCGTGGGCGGCCTGGACGGGTCTGCGTACGGAGCGGGCGGACTGTCGCTGCTGCAGCTGCCTCTGCAGTACTTGCCGCCCACCGTCACCCCCGCGCCCGAACCCCCGCACCACTGGGACCCCGCCCCTCACCATGCACACGACAAACAGGTACTACTGAACACCTATTCATACCCAATACATATTATTATGATGAAATTATATAGAAATATCTTTTTGAATACGATAGAGGTCTCGTAGCTGTTTGTATTCACATTGTCAAAGAAATTGTTTCTAAATTATTATGATGAATTCTATGACTGTTGTAAAAAAAACTTCATTAAATAGATACGTTTTGTCAGTAGGGTCATATCTGTGTTTGTATAATGAAACTATTAGAAAATATTTTTACCATAAATGGTTGGTTTGTGAATTAGTTTTTTTCGTTAATTCACGTATTTGAAACCTTTAAGATTACGAAAATAGCCCTTGTTTACACCGAATTAAGTATGTTCCTTATCATAGCGTCACATTTCACAAACACTAATCAGTATTTATTTGTCAGCAGACCTGGAGCAAGTGGACTCACTAAGAGTCCGGACCGGCTATGACGACTACTGCCTTAAATTGAAATACGTGAGCGCGCCTCACAACGCGCGCTCTACCGACCGACGAGGATATACTCTGTATTCGTAACCTTGGAAACGGTGTAGATATTAGTGAGAAAGATTATATTATACAGATTATCTATATACATAATAGAGAAAATGTCCTATCGAAATGAGACCTCCCTGTACTGTCGACTGAAGTGAGCATTAAACGATTAATTCTGATGGAACTCGTGAGGGGAGCCGCATGTAGTTTTATTTGACTGCCGCTCGTCGCCGCGAGACCGCGTTAGACAAATTATAGTTACGTTATAGTCGGCGTCGCGCCGTTTTCCTCTCGTGTAGAATGTACGCGTGACGAATGTAATGATTGGTGGCTTGGAATTTGATTCCGAATTGCCTCCCAAGTGTTTTGCGTTGCCTTGACCGGGCCCTGTCCCGGAGACATCTCGTCATACATATTTTACACTTTTTGTTACGGCATAATACGATATTAATTTGAATGATTAAAGTGCTGGCGTGACCGAGGCGGATGATTAATTATACGTGTATTAATAAAATTTGCTTGTACATGAAAATTAAATATCATATATTGATGCACTGTATCCACTGGTGTTTTTTAATAATACCACCTGTTTTTTTCTAGTAATTCTTTTTATTAGGTTTATTTGGGTAATGTGTATATTTATATAAGTAAATTATTATATTGAAGACTTTGTCTCGAATATATGATTAAAAGCAGGATATATGCGGTAAGTTCTAGGCAAATAAACCGTTGTCAAAATATCTCAGTGTCTTCTTGAATAGGACCTAGAAATATGAAAATAATGCAGATCTGCCAGTGGTCTACATGCTCATGTGCTTAATGAGGTAATACTTACCCTTATAGCTCATGAAAATAAAAGGCGAAATTTCAGTAACAAATTTATTCGAGATTCATTTTTACGTAACAAAAATAAAATTGATTGATGTCAGTCATTTAAAAAATTAACTCTATTTACAAAATTTTGATCATCATTAACGAAATGTATACTTCTGTTTGGCACTGGACATAACCGTTTTCTAGACAATGGTATTCAATTTTAATCTCATTTTAAAAGCGTACAAATTCAAATTTTCAATTTATTTTTATCTATAATAGCCAAAAGATTTCTTCTCAGCGTATTTAACGTAGGAAATGCCATAAATTACCAGTAATTTTATGATTTGCTACAGTCATCGATGATGGTAAATAATGGAAAAAGCTCTCAAATTTACAATTCAGTGTGTCGTTCTAATATTCTGGTTTCGATATCTGCGTGCATCTTCTCAACCTTCCTGGAGTGCTTCTTGATGGTCTGTTCCTGGTCTTCGAAGTGGTTCATCTTTTCACCAGCTCCGGCCACCTGTATTACAAAAATAATTTATATGTAAATGTTTAGAACTCTTTATTTTCACAAAAAGAAATCAACTATCACATAATTTCGAGGGACATGGAAGACAGCAGGTCTATTAAATTAGTGATCCCCGTCGCTCGTGGACAGTGTCAATGTCAATGAAAGATCCAGGGTGTATTATTGTTAACGTCATTAAACAAAGAAACCTAATAGCCAAAGTTTTAAGCATCTTCCTATTTACACCAAATCGTTAAGACAAAGATGTAATTAGAGCATTGGACAGAATCCTTTTGAATAGAATTCTCTTATAAAAATATGTTTCAATTTTTTCTATAATATTAATACGAAAGAAAAGGAAAAACAAAAGTGTTCGCGTTTTGATGTCCATGGCCTCAAGTTACACAAAAGCTCGAACTGTGAGCTAGTCTGCAGCATACTTTGCACAAAAGTGCAGCAATAAAATATGATTATTACCAAAGTCACAGTAATGACTGGAAACGCGTAATGAACAACACAGCATCTTTCTCCCATAGAACACGTAAACACATGTATCTAGACAATCACATATAATTAATTCAATGTAAAACTTTTTAAAATTGTAATTAATTATATTATAATGTCAGAGCAAATGGCGCGACATGTTTAAACGCATTGACAACACTCTCGTGACCTTCGATAGACTAGAAAAAGTTACAAACTAAAAATCAAATTCTGCTTAAATATGGTTCGAAAATACCAATGGTTTTCTGTAAGTCCGGTACGTACAACGTACAGCGTAGTGTTACGTGGTAAAGTCACTGGCCAAAGTAAGTTTGCAAAAGAATACGAGAGAATAGAAAAAAAAATAGAACAAAAATAAAAACCTTAGTATTGTACTTCTCGCTATTGCTTACATGGTCAGCTTGTAGGTGACGCAGCTTCAGCAGTCTCGACTCGTAGTGCTGGAGTTCGACCTGATCACCAAGTGTATATTCAAAGAATTGTGGTAGGACCTTTTGTGAATCCGCACGGGTAGGTACCACCACCCTGCCTATTTCTGCCGTGAAGCAGTAATGCGTTTCGGTTTGAAGGGTGGGGCAGCCGTTGTAACTATACTGAGACCTTAGAACTCCTATCTCAAGGTGGGTGGCGACATTTACGTTGTAGATGACTATGGGCTCCAGTAACCACTTAACACCAGGTGGGCTGAGAGCTCGTCCACCCATCGAAGCAATAAATAAATAAAAAAGATAGAAATAGTATATTAAAAAAAAAAGATAATCTAGACATTTTTAACCAGTAGGTACTAATATAAAAACTAACGAAGTCAAGGTTTGAAATCGTTGTGGCCTAAAGTATAAGACACTGGGTGCTTTCGTATCGAGCGATTCGACTGTCCAATGGTCGTATGCCGCAGGCAAGTACCAATAATTTGCATAATTACTGGTCGACGTCTTGTGAGTCCGCGCGGGTAGGTACCACCACCCTGCTTATTTCTGCCGTGAAACAGTAAAGCCTTTCGGTTTGAAGAGTCGGGCAGCCGTTATACTGTAAAAACTACATAACACTTCGAACTGATGTGTGAACTCTCAAAGTGGGTGGCGGAATTGACGTGATTGATATCTATGAGACCTGATGACCTCTTAACAAGTTGGGTCAATAGTCCGATATCTCGTCCACCAAATATATGAATAAAAATTTTTTGGACGTTTTACGCATTGCACCAACTAACATCGTAACAGAGTTCACAATACCCCTAGGTATCGCTCGGGCAGGTTTTGAAAAGGTACCCCTAGATGAAAACAACCGGGGACTTACCTTTAGTGACGCTAGCTCATCCACGGTAAAGTTTGCGGCAGCTGCCATTCGCCACAGACCTTGCACTTTGGGTTCTATAAATTCTTTGTTGTATGGACCTTTGAACAATAATCGAGAAATTATGTAGAACCTTTTAATCCTATGAGTGTAATGGAGCCGATGTCGAAAAGACAGTACTTTCCTATAGTAACTTTAATAAAAAAACATTAACTTTGTAAATTATTCATTCATTCAAAAATTTATCGAATTCGATATATTCGTGAAGACGCCATTGAGCAAACACAAAACTCAAAGACAACGACATGAGTGGAGTAACATCTAGTGGGCCCGCTCGCGATCTGGCAAGAACTTCGACGCCGTGTAAAGACAATTTTGTACAATATATTACTTTATTTAATTTCAAAAATCCACCACGCTCATATACAACGTGTTACAAAACACCCCGTAAAAAATATAATTAACTATCAAAGCCAAAATTTTTGTCATCCCTAGTAAACTGTCATGTCAGGGAACCAGATTATTTAACAGAAAGGCCTACTTAACTATTTTACCTACTAATTGTCTATTTTATTGTTTTTCTTTTTTTCATTCATAAATGTTTGGTACCTCAGTAGGTACAAAAATGCCATTAAACTCAAGTACTGGCTTCAAAAAGGTCAAATTTGAAAAAAACAATTTTGTATTTTTCAAATCTTCGAAATGAATATCCCACAACTGTTCCTAGTAGAAATGTAGGTACATTCTGCGTAGTTTACGCTTTGATTTTATTGAAATAGGGTTTGAACATCAGTGAATATAATATTACTTTTATTTTTTTTTGGGGTATGTTATACAGCGTTACTACTTAAATATTGTGAATGGACTCGTTATAAGGCCCTATTTAACCTCCTTTCGGCTTTACGGGTAGTTTTGTAACACCCTGTATAAGCATTCGCGATTCATAAGCACTATGAAAAGATAAAATTGAAACTTTTGAACGCAATGAAAGTATTTTTAGATTGGATTTAAATGACTTGATTATTTCGTATAATTTCTTCTCATACAAGCCACTAAATTTTGACGCCTTTGATATTCCTCGTTCGATGAAGAATTATCAATTCATAGCGCTGAAGAAATATGTTGAAATACTATAGCATTCCAAAGTACCTTTAGCAGTAATCCTCTGTAGTTTGTCATATCCTTCTCTCAAATCTCTGTGCTTTTCTCTAACCATATTAGCCTGATGAAGATAATCCTTTGTTATTTCATTGTTCTGCTCGGAAATTTCATTGAACTTGTCTATTTCATCATCATTTACAACATCTGGAATAAGATTACACACATTCTTAATTGTCATGGTGCAGTAGTAGTAAATGATAAACAAAAGCCGTTTTTTTTTCCTACCTAAGCTGATAGCTGAGACTTGAGAGGCTATTTCAGCGTAACCTTAACTAGTAGGAGAGTTCACGGGGCTCAAACCTGACGACGTTGCTGACATGAACCCTAGCAAGAGCCGTGCTTCGCAGAATCTACCACTGGATCGGAAACGCGACCCATTGAGAAGATCCGGCCAGAAACTCAGTGGGCTGTGTCTGTGGGTTAATTTACTCGTCGAGCCCTTTGTCGCAAGCGATGGTTTCGAGGAGAACGATGACCGGTGCTTGAGTTACCTAAAAGCACCGTTAGTGGATCGGGAAGATCGGGAGAATCCGAAATGAAGTGTTTTGGGCGACGTCGACTGCTTTCCATTCTGTCCGCAGGATCGGGAATGAGGCCGTTTATAAATACATTTAACATTAATGTTATCGATGATTGATGAAGAGTATTGTGTTATTGTAAAAGACATTAATCTAGATCAGTGATTCTGAACCTTTTTTTTGTTGCGGCACATATTTAACGATTTCAAAATTTGGCGGCACACAAAGAAAAAGATAAAAAATATTTATTTACTACCGAATCACATACATTTGCCAAATTTAAAGAAAGAAAAGGTGCAGTAACTACTATGCAACACCTTGTGAATCCCAACTATCACTAAAACAACACGTTTTGTACGCAGAAGTGGCAAGTGTGCGCCGACTTGAGACATATTCCTATTGCTATGCACGCCGCTTCATCATAATTTGGCACTAAGAAAAAGTTGCAAAGCAAATAATAAAATAATTTATTTTTTTGTGGACTTAAATATATATTCATGTTAAAAATATTTTTCTTTGTAAATGATATAATTTAATAATATTAACATTATTATATATTTGCAAAATTTGGCGGCACACTTTTGAAATTTGGCAGCACACAAAAGTGCCGCGGCACAGTGGTTGAGAATCACTGATCTAGATATTCACAATAGAGTTCCGTACATTGTAACTTTTGTAATCATAAAGCAGTAAATAATCAGATATTAAGATCTGGATGTAACAGTGGCCGTCATGATAAACCTGCTATGTTACCAATCGAACTAAAATTGTCAGGCTGAGTCAGATACTCTGGTGTAACCCTAAAGTCCTGGAAAATCTAAATAAAAGAAAACCCTGACATACATAATAGTACATTGTGCACCAAGGGAGAAAAGTAGGACATTTCTTCCCGCATGTAAAATTGACAAAATTGCCGTGGCAAACACGCGGGATGAGATGTTCTACTTTTTTCCTAGTCATTATTTGCTTGTTGGTGGTACTGGAGTGTAGTATAGAAATTAAGCTAAGAGATAATTAAGAAAATGCTACAAACTCTTGTATCCATCCTTTTTTCCATTATCCAACTCTCCAAGTAATTCATAATATTGATCAATTTTCTCCTGATGATGTAAAAATTCTTCTTTGAGAGCTGATAACTCTTCAGCAGTAAAACCTGAAAACTCAGCCTTAGACCACAGCATGTTCAATTTTTTATCCTTGAAAATACTCCTATTTATGTGATCATCCATTGCAGAATTAAATGCCTGAGGATTCAAAATATAACACAATTTAAAAAAATAGTAATCTAGAGGTAATATTGTACATGGAACGACATGGTAAGGAAATAGTTTGCTATTTTACTCTGGGAATACATAACATTAATGACGACAATACAAAGAAGTTAAATTAATCACCCTATGGCTGGAAGATCCGTAAAATGAATATAACAGTTCATTTTTAAAATGGTCAATATGTTGTTTTTTTAAGGAGGCTGAACTTAGAGACCATTTGGTATTATTACTGGAGTCTATGGACATCACAACTGAATGCCACCTACCTTAAAACATGGGATTCATAATCTTAACAAAGGTTGATTGACTTATAATATTTCTCGTATGTAGTGAAATTAGTAACTAGAAAAAACTAATTGTGCAGGCTTACAGTTCTACATCCAATTATACAAAATCAAAGATATTTGTTTTCAAGTTATACCTAAATAATATTCTTGGGTCTTAGATCTGTTTAGATAGGTAACAATGCTATTAATAAATAATTAAAAATAAAGTTCCAACTGAAACCAAGGTATTAAGTTATACTAACTGGGTGATCTTTTTGTCTATCTGCCTTAGGATCAAAATGCTCCAATAGACCATAGACAGACATGATGTTACTGAGTTTTCTTCTCAGTTCTGCTTCTTTTAAGCCTTCTTTGTCACCCCCATCACTTTTAAACCGTTTGTATGTAATTTCTTCTTTATCATGCAGCATCAGATCACTGTAGAGTGACTTCAATTTCGGTTCTGTAAGGCGCTGGAAATATTTTTCTATCATTAGTAATAATATAAATGAAATGAGAGGATGAAGGGTTTAGGTACCATTTTTTTTTTAAGATTTTTGGGTTTTTACATTGAATGAAGGTGTTATGTGCTTATATACCATATTAGATCTTAAAACTTAGAGTTTAAAGACTATTTTTAGAAATCGCATGTAATAAAGGAGTTATGTACGAAGAAAAAGTACAAGTAACGAAAGTTTGTTGCCTGTTTTCTCAAAATTAACAAATTGTATCATATCCGCTTCATTAACTCATGTCCTCAAATGATCTTTACATATTCAGAATAGTAATAAAGGCCTTAAACTAAAAATAGTGGATTTATATCAATTTTCTAGTTTGTTAGTAAGGATTGTCATAATCAAAGGATGAACTAAATAGATTTAAAAAAGAAGTAACCTAGAACAGATCGCACACAACTATCTAGCTTCAAACTTATTCCTAGTGGTATAGGAACCAGAGACTGATGACCATTCTTATAAATGCTTAAATAAATTTATAGATATTAAACACCCATTTAATGCGTAAACCTTTATTATTATACTACTAGCGACCCGCCCTCGCTTCGCTTCGGAAACATTAAAACACACATGAAACTAAAAAAAAAAATCAAAAAAAAATTAAAAAAAGTAGCCTATGTTCATCAGGGACAATGTCGGCTTCTAATGGAAAAATAATTTTTCAAATCGGTCCAGTAGTTTCGGAGCCTATTCGAAACAAACAAACAAACAAATCTTTCCTCTTTATAATATTAGTATAGATATGGACAAAGACAAAAGAGGTCAGTGACCTTTCACTCCTTTGTTTCTGAATCTGTTTTCTTTTTCTGTTTACTAGCTTTTGCAAGCTTTAGTGTATTGAAGAAAAATTTGAAAAAAAATTCTATTACAATAAAAAATGTGTACTAACAGATTGAGCACTGCTATTAGAATATTTAAAACAATGCTATTCAATCATTGTAATTTAATAATATTTATAAACCAGTAGGTATAAAAAACCAAGTACATGGGTAACACAGACATTTAACTTTACCGTTGGGTTTCCTTACCTGTTGAGCTTTAGTCCATAAAAGATTTAATTTGTTCATCCTGAAAGGTTTTTCAAGAGTTCTAAAATCTACTTTTGCATCATCATTCTTCTCATTTGCCGAACGTGTATATTTATTTTCGCAAACAATGCCAGACATCAGTAGTGATATAAATACAAAAATCATTAAATGGGTGTTCATTGTGAAAACTTTATGAAGGTACTTAATACCTAAATAAACTTTGCTATTAATCAATTTCATAAATGTATCGTGATTATTTTCTTCTTTCTATGAAAACTTAGATTAAAATCATAGATTTTTTTTGGTACAATTTTTCCTTATTAGGAAATGCAAAGGGATCTAAGCCCACACAGCCATACACTTATGATTAAAATAAAACATAGAGATCATAGAATATACACCTAATATATAGAAATTCAGAATACTGCATAGATTTTTTTAAGGAATTTTATAACCTGGTAAACTTTAGGTAAAGTCTTATTTTAATCTTAATGAAAACCTTTTTGTATGTGAAAAATGATATTATAAAATGAAATGAGATGAGATGATATCAAAGGCGGATCCAGGGGGGTGGTCATGAGGGTCATGACCCCCCTGAGTTGCTTCCAAGACATAGGTGAATCACTAATTGAACATAATGATTTTATTTATATATTTTGTCACCACACAGATTTTATGTAACTACATACCTTCAATATTTAATTAATTTAATATAGTATAATAACTTTGTATGATGGCGGAATGAACGCATCGAAAATTTGACTATGTGACCCCCTCCTGGCGCCAAAGCTGGATCCGCCCTTGGATGATATGGGATGAAATATAACATCAGTAAAATTTTACTGGTGGTAGGACCTCTTGTGAGTCCGCGCGGGTGGGTACCACCACCCCACCTATTTCTGCCGTGAAGCAGTAATGCGTTTCGGTTTGAAGGGTGGGGCAGCCGCTGTAACTAAGCTTGAGACCTTAGAACTTATATCTCAAGGTGGGTGGCGCATTTACTTTGTGGATGTCTATGGGCTCCAGTAAGCACTTAACATCAGGTGGGCTGTGAGCTCGTCCACCCATCTAAGCAATAAAAACAAAAAAAAAAGATGGTTGTCATTGCCTGAGACTTTTTCAGTGGACTTTTTGGAGGATGTAACTATACCAAGACCTTAGTACTTATATCTGAAGGTGGGTGGCGCATTTACGTTGTAGATGTATATGGGCTCCAGTAACCACTTAACATCAGGTGGGCTGTGAGCTCGTCCACCCTCCTATATAATAAAAAAAAGGTGCGTGTACTTTTGTACGCGCGTAAGAAGTTATACTTTATTTTTATTAAATTTTTTTTTTATTTGAATTTTAATCAATTTGAAAAAAATCGATTAAATAACATCCTCAAACACGCATATTGGACATCCCTTTTATTGACATCGTATAAATTCGGTAATTCTCGGTACGGTTCGGAAAGTTCACCTGCGGCTATATTCAGACTCGCCAAGTTACGTCGGTCGTATTGTAATGAGCGATTTAGTGGGCAAATTCATTCTGTTAATTTTGTGTCACGGTGCGCGCGCATCGTAAAATTTCACTCTCATAAATTTTTCATAACGCTTCTAAAGAAGTATAACTTCAATAAATACAAAGATAACTTCAATTACGATCAGACGAAGACCTGAGTTTGGACCTGTTCATAATGTACTAAAGTAGATCGAAATTATATAAACTAATTATATGTTGAATGGATAAAATGAAGTTAAAATCCGTATTAATATTGAATTCAAATCTATTAAATTTAATAAAATAAAATAAATGTAAGTACCAAAGTACTATTTAACAAACTTATTTCAAATTTGACAAATGTTTTTCCTTAAGAATTCTACAGAATTGAATGTGTGGGAGAGTGTAGCGTACCTACTACCACGTCCAATATTCATTGCCTAGTCCTATAGCTTCTGGCAGAAAAACAGAGAGCCCACCCGTCAAATGTTCACTGTCAATCGTGAACATTTGACGAGGTCGTAATGCAAATTGCCAGCTGACTGACAAAACCGGCTCATGCGCAATGTAGGTGTGAGGTGATGGTTTGCTTATTAGATATAAAATAATTAATAATTGGGAATTTAATTGTTATTATGATCAAACAATCACCAATAGTCGTCGAACAAACGATAATTGATCAAAATTAATTAATCTGAGCGATAAAAATAAAGATAACTAGTAAAAGGGGTCAACTTAAGGGTGATCATTTGTTTAATTAATTATAAATAAATAAAAGACGAACAAATCATTTTTACATTCGGACATTAACGAACAAATGATGGACAAATAATTAAAAATTAAAAAAAAAACGAAAATAAAAAAGGGGGTCAAAGTCAGTAAGCCGTAGACATCTAATGTTTTATTTTTAATTACTCCGTGGAGAATTTGACATTGTCATACTGTGACATTCACAGAGTATCTCACTAGATACTGATGACACATTTTATGTAGCTACTTAATCTGTGCACCCCAGTAAAGTCCTAAAGTTAGAGACTTTTGGCGGGAACTCCAAAAAGAGCGCGCGTACAATTTAAAAAAATTTTCATTTTTATTTCAATTTTGTTATTTTTTCATAAAAATACTGTGTAAATAGTTGAATTTATTAGTGGTGACCCTTAGAAATGGAGGGTAACGAGGGGGGCGGGGATAACCCGCCCACCTCAAATAAACGTCCTCGCGTTGAGGATCGTGGTGGTGACCCCAAGGTGGACTTTGGCGTTGGCGGAGGCGGTGAGCGTNCTAGTGAACTTAGTGATACCAATGCATTTAAGTGTGTCTCTTCCTCCCGCCCGCCGCCACTTAACTTTTTACTAAAAGATCCAACATTCTATAAACCAATTTATAATTACATAAAAAATACAATTCAAACAATATAAATGACAAAATTTAGTGAAGTGAAGTGTAGTGACCCCAAACTTATAAACATTTTCCAAATAAGATATGACCTAAAGGTCTCTGTAACCAGGTCATAAAATTAAAAAAAAAAAAAAAAAAAAACCTAAAGTTAGACGAAAGTTCAAACTGTAAGTTATTGGTAGTCTGTGACGTGTATAATCTATGGTCTGTGAGTTGCTGTAGAGTGAAGTAGGTACCTACCTACCTAAGTGTTAGGGCTCATGTCAGACAAACCCGGTTTTACTTGTTAAAATTTTGTTCACAATGTCTATTTTGATCAAACAGTGCTGGATTTTTTATTTTAAAAGTATCGTCATTAGTCGTTGAAACCGTGGCAATAATCTTATTTAGTCCTATGTGTTCGTGCATAATGGGAGTTGACTGATTCCTCCCCACCGGAGAGTGCATCAAAATTCACATCACGGACGCTGCACAAACTAGCTTCTCAGTATCTGAACTTTCTCTAGTTCATGCTTTGTGGGACTGTTACTCAACACGTTGTTGTGCAAAGATAATTTTGCAAGCTGATGATCACAAACGACCAGACGAGACGACCTAGACGCTGCTGTCGTTAGTGTGTGAATAGTGCGAGTCGAGGACAGTAGTGCGTCGATTGGATGCGTCTTCGTGTGTAATGTGTATTGTTTTATTGTGATGGTTGAACGCGAAGGATCTCGTCGCGGAAGCGGCAGTGGCGGTGGCGGAGGCTGCGGCTGGGGCAGCGGCGTGCTCCGACGGCTGTCGTTGCGAACCTTATTGCTCGATAGCCCCCTCGTGGGAAGAAGGCTCGCACATTCCGGTATGATTATTTATTAAAAATATTTTCACATCGTCATTTTATGTATTGGCATTTGTACTGTGCATTGAACACAATAACAAAACTTTGGTTAAGGTAGATGTATAAAATAACAAAAACGAATTAGAATCCCAATGAACTAAATACTGTATAGCTCCTTTGTAGTCTAAATACTAAACCTACATTATTTTAGAAGTAATGCTATTTTCGGTTAGTAACTAAGAACTTACATTTTTGCTCAACTTATTGAATTCATAAGGCAGCCTTGACTATTTTTCTATTAAAAAAAAAGTGTTTTTGCACCAACCAGTTACATATTTCTGGTATTCCCATTTTTCAGATCTCGCATCTGATGAAAACAAATGTTAAAATTTGTAGAATATTCAACAAAAATAAAAAGTTTTAATGGCAACCAATCAATGCATAATGCAATTAATTTAAATACATATTGCATTGTTATTTTTATTACTAGTAAATAATGTAAGAAAAAATTGAAAGTGTCTAGAGGTTTTTTGATTTTGCATTCCATAATAACAAGTAAAACATACAAAAACATACAATGTGCTGCCCTGTGAAACAGGCCAGTTTTTTCACTATATAGGTTGTGACTGTACATCATTCTTCTTACACTTGATTGCTATTCTTGCTATTTTATTCTTTTGCATATAAAAAGTATTCTTTATTTATAAAGTTCAAGTTGGCCTTATTAAAGAATGTTTTTTTAGTGCCACTGTACAATAAAGAAATCTTGTGCCACTATAATAAAAAAGATAGTAAAACCTAATCAAGTGATAAAAAAAAGAAATATTAGCCTTATTGTTTCTTAGTAAGTAATAAGCGTAATTATTATCTTATCATGTTTATCTAAGTGATACATCAATTATGTAGGTTTCTAGTTAATTATTAATAATTTAACTGAAACCCTGTATACTGTAAAGATGTTGCATGAAACAGAAAGTCATAGTCAAGTCATGATTGTTCAAATTTGTATGTATATTTTTATAAAAATATATATTTAAGTTATTTGTGTATGTATTATATGTGTATGTGTGTTTGTATGTATATATATTTCAATCGATAGGTATACCATTTCCAAGTGATTCTTCTCCACCTGATGGTTGTCTGGAAGAGATTGCTCTTAGTGATAAGACCACCAATTGTACTTTTTTTTTGTATGTAATGTTTCATGTTCTTTATTTTTTTGATGTACAATAAAGAATACTCTCTCTTTCTCTCAAAGTCCTATAATAGAATTATAAAAATAATATTTATAATATAATTATAAATATAAAAATCTGAATTTTTGTTGCTTATGAATTAAGTTCGCTTTTAATTAGTATTGAGTGGTGAGGCAATATCAGTTATTGCTCCATGGCCTAAAGATAAGTAATTAACATAATTTGGGAGACTTTAATGGCCTTCTATGCTAAGTAATTTTTCTTCAAAGTTGTTGGCACATAAAAATGCTATCTTCTTTCTTTCTGGTCGTTCCCTCAATGCTGAGGATCGTGACTGTATGTCAATCTTCTCCACTCGGTCCAGTTCTGCGCCATATGTACCGCTCCCCATATCTGGCCTCCAGTCACCTCCTTGAGTTGGTCAACCCATCTAGCTGGCGCTCTTCCTCTAGCGCGCTTCCCCTGCATCTGTCCGAGAATTGTGAGTTTCTCCAGGCTGTGCAATGAGGATCGCATTATGTGCCCAAAGTTTTAAGAATGCTATAGCTTCTTAAAACTTTCTTCTCTGTTATAGTCATATGTTAATAAACCATGTGAACCTCTGGCCTTAGTGTGAGTCTTAATGGAAAATACTAATGCTGAATTCATAGCTAAGTTCCACCACACTCTATACATATATATATATACACAATAAACACACTTTATTGTTTATCTAGAAGTCATCGTAATTTACTATTTATCTGCTAAATTAAATTTACAATTGTTAATTACCCAAACTACATAAAGTTATCACTGTACATAAATAGGCACAGTGTATAAAGAATTTGGAATTCAAAATGAACGAAGAAAGATTGTGGTTACTATTAATGGTTTGTAGTTAATAAATTTATTTTCTAAATGCATAGGTGGATGAACGAGCTCATGGCCCATCTTGTGTGAAGTGGTTAGCAGTGCCAACTGAACGAGCTCACAGCCCACCTGGTGTTAAGTGGTTACTGGAGCCCATAGACATCTACAACGCAAAAGCGCCACCCACCTTGAGACATAAGTTCTAAGGTCTCAGTATAGTTACAACGGCTACCCCACCCTTCAAACCGAAACGCATTACTGCTTCACGCCAGAAATGGGCAGGCTGGTGGTATCTACCCGTGCGGACTCACAAGAGGTCCTACCACCAGTAAAATGTGAACGCCACCTACTTTGAACATGAGGTCGAAATCTTGTATCGTATCATGGCAGCCCCACCATCCATCATATATAAAGTAACATTGCTTACATATTTCATATCGATCACCATAGGATATTATTGCAAATACCAGCAAATACCAGATACCAGCAAACGTATACGGAGATATCTAAAAAGATCTCAATAAAACATTGATTGAATGACTGACCAATAATTTTTACGACCGTAACCAATTGAGATGTTGATACTGGAGATTCGGATCTCGCAGGTCAATGCTGCGACTTATTAATTCTCGGTTTTTCAGAGAATGACCTCAACGTTTATTACGAAACTGCGTTAAGTCCGAAAGTGTCATTGTCTTGTTTTTGCGTGAACTTTTCAATATAGGAAGGGTACGTGGATTTCGTCTTAGTAACGGGATCCCTAAAATTTGTTTTGGTAAATTGATATTTAGTTTAATTCAATCATTTTATAATTCGATTTTCAGAAAAGTTTGTTTTTTTCTGATTATTTCGTTTGTTTCAATGAATCGTAAATGTTCTATATGACTACATAGTATAAAACAAAGTCGCTTTCTCTGTCCCTATGTATGCTTAAATCTTAAAAACGACGCAACAGATTTTGATGCGGTTTTTTTTAATAGATAGCGTGATTGACGAGGAAGGTTCATATGTATAATAACATCCATTAAATAGTGGAGAAATCAATAATAAATTACAGTTTCCGAAGCGAAGCGAGGGCGGGTCGTTAGTACATAATAGAAGAGTGCTTAGTGATGTCACCTACAAACGTGATCAGTCGTAGTATTATTTTGCCTTCTTAGTTGTAAGAGCATCTGCCCACTAGAAAGAGAGACACGTACGTGTCTGCATATAATTTTTTTTAAATATAAATTTGGTATAGATGAGTGAACGATCTCACAGTCCCATCTGGTGTTCAGTGGTAACTGGAGCTTACGAATATTACTATCAATGCCGCCATCCGTCTTGAGAAACCTCAATAGAATGTCTCAATGTCCCACTCTTCAAAGAAATTTGCAGCGTGGCGGTGTCTGCCCGTTGACCTCACACGACGCCACTAGTAATTTTGAAAATTATGTTTTTTGCGGGTAGATGTCAAATACTTGTAGAATAAATGTGTACTTGTATATCTCTAAACGAATTGATACCTACCTTGAGATCTTAAAGTTCTAAGGTCTCAAGTATAGTTACAACGGCTGCCCCACCCATCGAACCGAAACACATTACTGCTTCACGGCAGAAATAGGCAGGGTGGTGGTACCTACCCGCGTGCACTCACAAGAGGTCCTACCACCAGTAAATACCTTGCAAAAAACCTTCTCTGCTACGAAACGATAACTCTAAGATAAGTAATAAATAATAAGGCGATTAGGTACGTTGCAATAATCGCGACTGACGCCGAACTCCTTGAGAATTCACCTTGAGGATTTTTTTTCTCTCTATGTATTGGTACTGGCTTCTCTGTCATCATTTTTATAACTGTACCGAGAAGTGTGTAGGTATGTGTTGAGTAATGTAAAAAAATATCGTAAGCGGATATTATTAATTCCTGTATGTGGGTCGAGTGGCTCTTTCTTCGACATTGTTAAGCGAAGAGCATTCGAAATTGTAAAGAAAATATTTGTGTATATTATTAATCCGTTAATTCGTCTACTGTACGTACGCCCACGTGTACTGATTTAAAAACTCTAATGAATGTCTTGTAAATGTAGTTTTTGTTAGATTTGTAATAGAGATATAGACCTACACTTCTTCTCAATCGTGAAACTGCAATCCGAATAGTTGACTGAGTGGTGCAGTAGTTAGCGGTCCTGACTGTTGCGCCGAGGGTCGTGGGTTCGATTCCCGCATCGGGCAAACATACGTGTGATGAACATGTTTGTTTGATCTTTGTCTGGGTGCTTATTATCTATATAATAATATGTTTATATTTAAGCGTATATAAGTATGTATGTCAATCTCTGGTACTTATAACACAGGGAATCCTAATTTGGGGCTGGTTGATCGTGCGTAATTTGTTCCAAGTTGTTTATTTCATAATAGATTGCAAATTTTTTTTGAAGGCCTAATAAATTTTTTTTTACTTCAGAACTTGCACTTTGAGAACAGCTGTCGGTATCTGCAGTCTCTTCTAAGATTTTGATATGTCCTAGTGTCCTGATATATCACAACAATAAATAATGAATAAATGCTCCTCGCAATTTTAATGTTTAAGGATGATCAAAACAAAATTTAGTAAAATTAGTGGTCCCGCAGTAGTCGAAATTCGACTATAATTAATTGAAATTATAAGATTGAACATTATTATGGTTCTATTGTCAAAGACTATTTATTATACTTCTATAATCACAGATTTCGCCAAAACTACACTTCAGACAAATATTAACAAAGACAAACAATATTTAATTTATTCTCAATTTGACCATGAACTTTATGCAATAAGAAAAGTTTGACAATAAGCAAATAGTATGCATGCGTGTGTGTGTCAAATAAATGGTAGTGTGTGTAATGTTTTCTTTATTGATTTAATGTATCTTTTATGCGTTATTTTAAAAAAATATTAGCATTGTGCACTCCTTCTCTATATTCTCTATAAGTGTGGGAAATTTTATACTCCTCGGTCCGCGCAATTTTCGTAAAAAGGGGTACACAGTTTTTACTTCACGTATTAATATATAGATGTGTATGCATAGTGAATTAAATAAATATCATGTTAAACGATCGCATTTAAAAGAACCGAGGTCGCATATACGAAATTTACAATAAATTAATAAACATAAAAATGCATATTAATATTCATGAGTTAATTTAAAAATTGCACATTTCGGAACTTCGCTTATGAATATGCATTGTGCAATTGATTTAAAATTATGTGAAATATTATTTATTATAAATGAAGAAAATCTATTTTTGGGATGGTATGGACATGTGATGAGACGAAATGAAAATGAGGTTGTTAAGAGAGTGTTAACTATGAATGTGGAAGGATTTAGAGGAAGAGGTAGACCTAAGAAGAAATGGATGGATAGTGTGAAAGACGATATGGGTAGGAGGGGAGTGAGCGAAGAAATGGTATATGATAGAAGAGTATGGAAGGAGAAAACATGTTGCGCCGACCCCAGGTGACTGGGAGAAGGGCAGGATAATGATGAAGAAAATCTATTTGATGGTCCAATGGAGATATAAACCCAAGGAAAATGGTCGTCAGACAGCCGCGGCCGATCCTAAAACTTATGCTGAACCCCAGCACAATGATCCAGCACAATAACATGCTACATTCTACACCAATCCCACATTAGTGGGATAAGGGAAAAAATAAGAAAAAGATACTGAGAGTAGTTAAATGAAGCTGGAGCTCCCAAACAACCTCCAAAATAACAAAAAAAAGCAACTTCTACAAAATAAATGAGTATATCATCAATGTAGTTTGCATTGCTTTGCGTTGTTTGCAATTCTTCTTCTTCTCAGTCGGACACTCTTGTCAGAGTGGTCGTGGTTGCGTTGACGCTGTATGTGCAGTAGGACCTGTTAGGTCGCCCATGCTCCCGACAACCGTCCTCCAGGCAATGCGCTTCCAGGTCTGGCGGTTCGAAGCGTTACGAGTACATTCGACCATAGTGGACTCAGTTGCCTTCTTTATTAGGTCAGTCCAGCGGGTCGGTGAGCGGCCGCGTGATCTTCTGCCTTCCACCTGGCCCTGGACTACCAGTCTCTCCATCGAGTGCTCTTTTCTGGAGATGTGACCAAAGAATTTTAAAACCCTCAGTTGCACTGTTGACGAAAGTCGGTCTTTGATAGCGAGTTCTTTGAGGATGGATGCATTGGTGCGGAATGCCATCCATGGGATCTTCAGGAGGCGTCTCCAGCACCACATCTCCAGTGCATCGATTTTACGGCGATCCTGCAATCTTAGAGACCAGGTTTCGGCTCCATAGAGAAAGATTGGAAACACAAGACATTTCATCAATCTGACCTTAGTCTTCTTGGTAATCCTCCTATCCTTCCAAATCTTTCCCAGCCGTTCCACTGCTGACCTGGTAATGGCGCATCGTCGTCTGATCTCTTCACCACATCCTCCAGTGCTTGAGATAGCAGAGCCGAGGTAGATGTAGGTCTGTACAACTTAAGTTGCAATTAATGTTTGCAATTAAGTGTGCATTATAATTAAGGATAACTCAAAAAGTACTGGTTAGATCTAGATAAAATTTACACCGGACCACATGAGATGAACCAACCGGTTTTCAAACAAAAAATAATCATCAAAATCGGTTCACCTAGAAATTTTTTTTGGAAGTAGCACACCTAAAAGTAAGACATTGGAATTGAGCCTTTTTTTGAAGTCGGTCAATAAGTACTGAAACAGATGGAAGAGAAAAATATTGATTACAAAATCGTAGGGATTTTTTTTTAGAAAATACAGACATTATTTAAATAAACACGCGTGCGCCAAACCTTCATGCGCATTTCCTGTCTTGAGCATTCGTCCGCAGGAAGAGAACAAGGTTTCTACCTACTTCATATACATCCTGCATAAAATGAAATTAAAAACTGCAATCGAATGTTTATTTTTACCGTTAAATAGTAACAACAATTATATTTAAATAATGTAAATAAATAATAATAACTGGGAACAAATCACGCACGGTTATCCGGCCCCAATTTAGCATTCTCCTGTGTTATGGGTATCACAGACTGATAAGCATACTTGTATACGTTTAAATATATACTTATATAGACAATAAATATCCAGATAAAGAGCAAACAAAACTGATTATCACAGAATTTTTGCCCGATGTGGGAATCGAACCCGCGACCCTCAGCGCAACGGTCAGGGCTGCTAACTGCTGCGCCATCGAATCAGTCGACCGTCATACTAAAATAATGCGGTTTTTAAATGAGATAAAAACGTTGAGTCTTAGCGTTTTGTTGTGATCGTTACGGTGACCGATCCGGCCTTATACACATCCGGGCGGTAAGGATTAAACTTTGATTTTACTACCATTGACTTAAGAATGAACCAATGATTTGTCTGCTATATACCATACGCACTGTCATAGTCATACTAAGCCGGTACACACCACTGAAGACTCATAGAAAAAGTACCTTTACATATCAAAAATCGGGACCAACATCGAAATACGTATTTCTGGGTAGCGTTAAAGGAAATATCTTCCACTGAGCGGGGGTGATATTGCTCGGTAGACCGACGTTCCGAGTGTTATTGTTTGGAATTTGTATTTACATATATAACAAGTCTATCTCGGAAATGTCAATAGCAAATTATTATTTTTATTGCTTAGATGGGTGGACTCAGTATAGTCTCAGGTCTCAGTATAGTTACAACGGCTGCCCTACACTTCAAACCGAAACTCATTACTGCTTCACGGCAGAAATAGGCGGGGTGGTATGGTAGGTAGTATCTTGTGTTCTATGATGGCAACCGCCACATGTATATTGCATTTGTTGAAGCGTCATAATAGTATTAAGCTTAAATGTATAATAATACTACATAGTTTATAACGCCAGAGCCTGCGAAGCATTAATTATGACGCATTGAATGATATCGTTTTTTCACAAAACACATTGCTTTTAGCAGCTAGGAGCATATCAAATATTCTATTCGTACATATATTGGTAAAATTAAAACTCTGTTCACGCGACCCTTTAGTTTTTTTTATTCAACCAATGATCTTGATTTTAAAATTTATTTTTATGTTTTTTATCCGAACACGAACACTTTTGTACACCAGTCAGTACTGAACTAGACGAACGAAGTGATCGAACTTACAATTTTAGTGCTCACGAAGAATTAAAATCTACACTGTAAAAACTGTTTTAAAAACTGTTTTTTACTGGTGGTAGGACCTCTTGTGAGTCCGCGCGAGTGGGTACCACCACCCTGCCTATTTCTGCCATGAAGCAGTAATGCGTTTCGTTTTGTAGGGTGGGGCAGCCGTTGTAACTATACTTGAGACCTTAGAACTTATATCTCAAGGTGGGTGGCGCATTTACGTTGTAGATGTCTATGGGCTCCAGTAACCACTCAACACCAGGTGGGCTGTGAGCTCGTCCACCCATCTAAGCAATAAAATAAAATAAAGCATAAATCTTTCACAGTCACACACACACGTGCATAAAAATGTAATTTACACGAACCGATTGATTCGCGTTTCTTAAAAACCTTCGAGAACGTGTCAAACTCGAGTTCTTAATTTCAAATAGTAATCCGGACTTAAGGACCGAGCGATAAGCGTATGAATTAAATTCATCTTTGCATATAAATGCATATAAAGTATTTTTAATCGGAACCAGAGTCCAAAGAAAACAAGATAGAAGAAACATGTTTAATAAAATAAAGGAATTTTGCAATAGGTATAAAAGAAAATACTTGGACCCTCAAGAAAGCCTATCGTCAACGCATCGAAGTGTTTGAGATTTGGTGCTGCTGGAGGAAAATGCTCGGGATTTATTGGAAAACCGAACAAACTACTCCATCCTTATCGAGCTAAAAATTCCGATGCGGCTCAGCAATATATGTGCGCGGAGGAGTTTCGAGTTATTAGGACAGATTGCTAGAAAGATAGGTGACAATTAAAAAAAGCTGCTGGTAACAGGCAAGTTTTGCGGACGAAGACACTGAGACAAAAATCCAATGTGCTGGTCGGAAAAAGATAGATCTACTTTCAACACCTCAATCCACGATCTATCTGTGCAGCCGAGGATTTGCAGAGATGTCACAGAACAACGAGAAAAAGTTAATAATATTATTAATAAAGGCCCCGACTCTCAGCATTAAGGATAATCAACGAAAGTAGAAGAATAAGAAAAAAATATAAACTGTAAAATGTCAACATATTATATTCTAAAAATGTCGTCAGACAAGTTAAGTTTTTTTTTCGCGCAAAATTCCTTCGTAACATTGTAGTGGCTTGTTCGTTCCTCGTTTTGTAGTAAAATCGCGATTTTCATTGGATTTTTATTTGACACGATGGAGTTCCGTTTTGTATGAAATTGCATATTTTCAATCAGAATTGCATAACATTTAAATTGATTGATTACATACCCACACACACGGCCATACCATAAAGGTAACGTGCTCCGTATATGACGGCCATTGTAATCCCGTAACTGCCTCTTACGTAACCGATCGCATGAAGTTTTGTATGCTCAGGACCGTTCGCTGTTGTTTATTATTATTTACATCGTTTTAACCCTTGTGTGCTTTGCCCTTTGTTTGTCACACAGTTGCTTTGTAAGAAAAAAAAAGTTCTGTATAATTTTAGAATGATCATGTGAAGGATAATTGGAACACCCTTCGTCAACGCGAACGGGCAACTAGATAAGTTAAGCAAGAATACGCTGGATGTAGACAGCTCGAGTGTATCTAAGTCTGACGGTTTCTATTGGAAACTTATGTACGGAAAAGTCCAGAGTAAAAATATTAATACATAGTAGGCGATGAGCTCACGATCGTCCTAGTGCTAACTGCTTGTCGAAATCTTACCCCGAACACTTGTTAACAACCAATGTAATGTATATAAAATATCAAAAAATATGTGTGTCATGTCCGAAATTAGGCTTGTTATGAAAGCTATTATTCAACCTGATTTTCTGAAACATACAGTCGAAAGACATTTACCATTCAAGATCGTCTATTCGTTATACATACATACATAGCTTCAGAACCGTCATGTGGATTGATTGTAATGTGGACTAATCTGGAAACGGCAATGGCTCAAAGGCGTGTTAGAAGAAATTCGCAACCATAGCGTAAGCACCAAATTTTTATTTACGATTACAATTTGTAATCGCTATGCTCATGCTACTAAGAAGTGCACGTTGAGAAAGTAAGGGACCGTCCGAAATTCATTAGCGCACTCTGATTGCCGATAACTCCAAGAGAACCGCGGTAATGTCAATGCTTTCAAGTAATTCGATAATTCAATTTCCTTAAACTCGAACAATTGAGTTTGTAATTAAAATTATTCATTAATTCTAATTTATTTGGTAACTATTTTTTGGATTTACAACAAAATTTTCGAAGCTTAAGCTGTAAGAATACATTTTCGGCATCAGTATAAATATTGTTTTTATTGCCCTGTAGGCAGACGAGCATACGGCCCACCTGATGGTGAGTGGTTACCGTCGCCCATGGACTTCAGCAATGCCAGGGGCAGAGCCAAGCCTCTGCCTACCGCTTAATACTCTCCACAAGCCTCGTTTGAAGAAGGACATGTCATAGCGCTCGGGAAACACCGTGGAGGGGAGCTCATTCCATAGCCGGATGGTACGTGGCAAAAAAGATCTTTGGAAACGCACTGTGGATGACCGCAGTGGCTCCAGGTGGTATGGATGAACTCTACTCTGGTGGCGGGCGGATAAATTTTAATATACTTATTTTTTCAAGATGCTAGCGTCGCTTTCTATGGAGAGCAGCCGACTAAGTTTCTCGCCGGATCTTCTCAGTTGGGCGCGATTCCGATCTCGTGATAGATTCTCTCTTGCTAGAGCTAGTGTTAGAAAAATCACTCAGGTGGAGCCCGTGGGCTCACCTACCAGTCCGAGCGTAATGCGAATAGCCCCTTAGGCTACCAGCGAATAGGTAAAGAAAAAAATCTATTATTCAACCACGTAATTTTTTAACACAGTATATAATCGATGACGCCTTAACTTCCGGCTACTCTGGGTACTTACTGGCTGAGAACGCTTTCGGGTAGTATAGGCAGGAATGGCGCTGTGTCCTTGTCGCGCAAATCGGTACGAATATTTCGTTTCCAAGCATCGCAGACACAGACGTCAAGTCTTGTCGGGTGATGCTTCACTTCTGCGAATGCACGATTTTATAAAAGCAAGTCAATCTTAAGTAATATAATAAAAGTAACACAAGAAAATTAGCTATACTAATATATAAATAAATCTACAGTGGTTTTTACGGATGTTCCGTTATAACTACCGAACCGTGCATCCGATTGACTTGAAACTTGGTATCCATGTAGAAAATACATGTACTTAATGGACAGGCTAATATTTATATGAGTGTTGGACTCCCTACACCAGTTGCGAGTCTCAATGATGAGAATCGTTGTGGGGGTGAGAAATAATAATGTTAATTTTAAATGCCCAGCAAAGCGGACGGGTACAGCTAGTCTCAAATAAATTTATAGTTGACAGACTCCTGTAATGAGATAGTTAATTTAAAAAAAAAAAAGATTAATTTGTACAACTTTCTTCGTATTCTAGCGTATTTTAACGAGATATTAAGTGTTTGTCGAAACTAAATGTCATTTATATGAAAATAATGTTTGAATTTCAATTCTAAGCCACGACACAAATTTTCGCAGAGATAAAAGCTTTCTGGGTCGATGTTGGTGCTTAAACTGTCAGAACTGACGTCCTTCGAACTTGCCTTTCAAAGCTTCATGAAGTCTCAAGTTCGAGATATGAATTTACTAGGGAACGTTTCATGCAAAACAAGACCAAACAAACGTCTGTGTTTTAAAATAAATTTGAGAATTTATGTCTGTCTCGTATTTGGGTCGTTTTTATTTGTGTATTTGGCAATAAGTTCACATTACCGCGCATTCCAAGACTGTTCTGCTGTGACTAGTTCTTTTCAGTTTAATTTTCGTATTTATATATTTAACACTAATTATACCAACACTTACTGGTACCTATATCTAACATAGCGGGTAGTAGCGTTATACGACAAATATTACTCAAAATAAAGAGACCCAAAACAAAAACAAAAATGTATAATAACTGTAGGTTAATTAGTAAGAAAAAGTCATGAAGTCAATTAAAATGCAAAAGGAATAAGATGATACGTGCATTTTCAATGCTAAAATTTAAAATGGGTCATTTGACCCGTTGTGGTGTGTTTAGTGTTAAATTATTAAAGACGTTGAAGTGCTTAGTATAAACGCTGGTGACCGTGGGCGGCGGTGAATCACTTACCATCAGGTGACCCGTCTTGCTCGTTTGCCTCTTAGTTGCAATAAAAAAAAAAAAAAAAAATTACATTACATTATTAACCTAAGTCCGACATGGAAGGTATTTGTTCATTTGCATTGACGAGCTTAAATAGAATATGATTTTTATTTGAATCTTGGGCAAAAAAACAACTTTGTTTTCCAGTTCGTTTTTTGGATAACGTAAAGAAATTTAATTATATCGGCCTATCGCCATCAAAGTCTTCCAAAACAAACCGCCATTGGTTTTCATTTTCGCGATACAAAGCGTGTATAATTAAGTTATTGATTCCAAACTTTGCCTCAACAATGCAAAGAATGTGATTTCAAATTTAATGTCCATCGAAAGTACAAAAATAAAATAATAAAATGGTTTCAATAAAAAAAATAATATTGGTATTCAGTCGTATTAAATTATGAATCATCAAAACGATACACGTGTCTTGCATCAACACAAAGACCTTGTGGACGTTAGGCTTTAGGACGTTTAGCTCGTCGTGGCCTAAAGGATAAGATGTCCGGTGCATTCGTATCTAGCGATGCACCGGTGTTCGAATCCCGCAGGCGGGTACCAATTTTTCTAATGAAATACGTACTCAACAAATGTTCACGATTGACTTCCACGGTGAAGGAATAACATCGTGCAATAAAAATCAAACCCGCAAAATTATAATTTGCGTAATTACTGGTGGTAGGACCTCTTGTGAGTCCGCACGGGTAGGTACCACCGCCCCGCCTATTTCTGCCGTGAAGCAGTAATGCGTTTCGGTTTGAAGGGTGGGGCAGCCGTTGTGACTATACTGAGACCTTAGAACTATATCTCAAGGTGTGTGGCGCATTTACGTTGTAGATCTCTATGGGCTCCAGTAACCACTTAACACCAGGTGGGCTGTGAGCTCGTCCACACATCTAAGCAATAAAAAAAAAAAAATAGGCGCTTTTGAAATCAGATGGGCTTACAGGCCATTTGATGCACAGTGGTAACTCGCTCGTGCCAACCGCTAAGAACTTTCAAGAAGACTTAATTTGAAAATCGCTCATTTTCAAAGTTTGATTCACTGTTCGAATTCAATACACGCATCGCCATTTAGCTAGTGGGTACGTACTGTGGTACAAAACACAGTTTAGTACGGACTTAAGAAGCAATGTACAGATGAGCACATGCATTATTCGGTAGACTGTCGGTGGACTTGTATATATGCAAACTTATCTTGAAAATGTTGTTAGCGAGATTCGGGTATCTATCAAATATAATGTACTCTGTGATAGCTACCCGCTACACAGCCTGGGCTTATATACCTCTATCTCTTAACCTACTGTAACAAATCAAATGGTGAATTGTTACCCTCCAACTTTACTTACTGTTTGAGCCTTGACATTTTATAGAAAATGAATCGAATTTCGATTATCCGTTTAATTAAATCGGCTTTAGTTCGATGGAAGTTTCATCGGATATTAATAATATAATTAATGGACATCGACTTGAAGACGATTGCACAATGACTTAGAGTATATTATTATGCTAACGGTACCCAATATCGCATCGCTATATGTTAAGGACACAGCCTTGGGTCCAAGTTTCTTGACGTTCTAAAGTTTTATGATATCTACATTTAATAATGCATCTTGTCGTATCGGACATTTATTTTAAAACATATTATTATTTAATTAGATCTGAGAGACCTTGCGATGCCATCTGTCGCACGTTGACGGTACTAAGCCAGAAACCTCCCCCGAGATGCCAGCAGCGGCTGCCAAGTTTCAACTCAATTGCGATAACTACCCGCCAACACATTACCAACGAACAAACAAACTGTCAAAGACGTAAATATCCAATTTTTATTATATTACATTGGCAGAAGACGAAGAGAACGCGGTCTGACTTCCAAGCTTTCAATAAAGCTAATAATCTATATATTAATACGTGAAGCAAAAACTTTGTATCCCTTTTTACGAAAATTGCGCGGACGGAGGAGTATGAAATTTTCCACGCTTATAGAGAATATAGAGAAGAAGTGCACAATGCTAATATTTTTTTTAAATAATGCATAAAAGATACATTAAATCAATAAAGAAAACATTACACACACTACATACCATGTATTTGACGCACACACGCATGCATACTATTTATTGTCAAACTTTTGTTTTTGACGTCTGTTGTCAAATTGAGAATATGGTTTGTCTTTGTTAATATTTTTTATAGTATAGTCTTGGCGAAATTTGTGATTCTAGAAGTATAAAATACAATCATAATAGTGTAAAAACTTACAATTCCCATTAATTATAGTCGAATTTCGATTACTGCGGGACCTCTAGTTTAAATTAATGGCTGTGAGTACACTAAGGAATTGTGGATATTATTTACCTACTGTTGGCACGGCCAGAGTACGCTGGCGGCACATTGTTCAACAAATAATCAAGATATAAAAGTTTTCATAAATTATATTCGTTTATATATTTGTATATTTATCAGTGTCATATATCGGTATTCATATCACGTCAGTTAAACTCGTGTACGTAATACGTGCCCTGATAATGATTCATGCTGTTTGAACGCTTACGTTTTTATAATTTAAAGTTTAATAGCCCCTAAATCTGTTAGGGTCACGTAACCGAACGTCGAAAGCATTATCTTGACAGAGGTCACAAACATTTTGTTCGGAGACTTTTGCTGCAAATGCTCTATCTATTTAGACTTATATTTATTTGAGACTAGCTGACCCGGCAGACTTCGTAGTGTCTCAATCGATTAATAAAAGACCTATACTTTGGAATAAAATAAACTTAAAACAAACAAAAGTAATGCGTCCGACGCGACGGGGGACACACCAAAGGCAAAAGAAAATTGTTATTTTTACTTAATTCCGAGCATATTCATATTTATTTACCTTTTAAAGCTTCTCTGGACATCCACAAATAATTCAAGATCAAAATTAGTCCAGCCGATCTCGAGTTTTAGCGAGACTAACGAACAGGAATTCATTTTTATATATATAGAAGATAAAGCAGAGGAATTTACGACAGATCTAGTTTTAGAATAGTGATCACAGTCAGGAAAAAAAAAATATGTGGTGTCGTGGGACACCAGGTAGGAACGAAGTTCCTTCGGCTAATGTAGAATCGACACAATTTGCAAAAAAAAGGAGAAAGAGAAAGGTATTTATTATACACTACTCGCTTGTGTATACGACTGTCGCGCTCGCGCCTGCGCACGTCTCATTTAACGGTTTTATTCCACGCACCTTTTTCCACTGATTTTTTCTTACGGTTTTACTATCACATTTTTTTCAGTTCGGTCGCGCAGCAAAATCCCTATCCCCTCCAAGCCTGCCGTAAGGAACTTCGTTCCAATAATCGAAGTCGTCGGCATTTGTTGTGGGTAATAGATTCCGCTTACCTCAAACTTGAACATAAGTCTGCTTCGCATCAAGAATACGCAGCCGCTCGGGCTCCATTGGCTAGGAATTAGGGATTTAGGAAGGAAAATACAATACTAGGACTAAGGATACAGGGAGGGAAGTAAAAGCAGACAGCAGTAGCTTGAGGAGGTCAGCATTGTATTCTCGTGTATTCTAATTAAAAGGAGTACAGAGTATATTTTTTTGTTGTTTTCCTAGCTATTTGCTGGTAGCCTAAGGGGCTATTCCAGCTAAATGATTATCGTTAAAATCCTCTGACCTAATTCGGAATAGTCAAGTAATGAAAAATAAATTAGGGGTGTAACTAATGAAATGAAAATGGTCAAGGTTGGACGTTAACCATTTAAGCAGTCAAAATTGATTCATAGTTTCACGATTGATTAGCATTGTTTTCGCATAAAGGACCAAGAAAGTGTACCCATGTGTATCAAAAAGTATAATTAAAAAAACCTCTAAGAATGTTTTTCAATAAATGTATTTATAGTCACGATACCGCATGTAAAAAGATTAAAATCGATATTTACACACACACACGTGTGTTGGTTGGTACTTCACTTGGCGTGTTTGATCAAATGTTGGTGCTATATTGTTAACATAAAATCGAATCAATGCTCAATTACGCAAAGTTGGTTCTGTTTCGACCGAATAGTAGGAATATTTGAGCAAATATGCCGAGCTACGTGTCAGCAGTACGTGGTTAATGCGTAGGTACATGCATTCGTAATATCGAATGCATTTTGTTCATGCGATTTGATTTATCGAGTATGTGATTATTATTGTAACTCTTTAATTGTAGTTTTGATTTTGAATTGCGATTCGTGTTGTGATATCGATTTATTAATAATTATTTTGATAATAAATCGTCAGTATTCGTGGTGCACTGTTAAATAAACAAGTTTAATTGTAAATATTCAACAATATCAAAGCTGCAATGTATTTTGTATTAGTTCAGTTTGTTCAGTAGTATTGTAACAGTAGTTTATCTCGAATGTTCTCAGCGATCAGAGCAACGACTGTCCAGTCTTCCAAAATCAGAACCCCAAATTATCTGGCGGCAGAAACAGCCTTCGTAGCTTTGGTAACCGTTTGACTCCAGTTTTTGGGAAGTGAACTCATCTGCCCACATCAGGCTAATAAATAAATAAAACAAAGTTTCGCTCTGCTTAGACCCGGCTATTGACTGTAAGGAGACAAGTTTAATGGCTTGAGCAAACTGGAAAATCATGTGTTCTCAGATAATGTCATTCAAACTAGGCGTAGATTGGGCACGTAATCTCAAAGAAGCATAATATCTATTCGTAACAAAGAGCCACGAATAAAGATATAAATCAAGGTTTAAAATAGGATTCGAAGAATGTTTTCGTAATAAATGCAGGTGTTTTGAAATAAAAATATAGTTAATCGCATTAAGACTACTTATGTAAGTTTTCGACATTCAATGTATTTTAAGAAAATTATACGCTTAGGGGTTTCAATCGTGAGATTTTAAGTTTTTTTTTGGAGTTTACTCCTTTAGAATCGATTTACATATATAGGCCCGGGGTATGAAAATTATGGGGACCAAAATCGTACTAGCATGTCACACGAAATGCGTTATGCGCCTGATTGCGCATGTCACACGAAATGCGCGCCGGGCTGCTGCGCCGGCAGTCCGCCACAAAGCCTCGTACTGATCGCGCGTTTCTCTCATTATTGTATTTTCATATATTTGTTAGTCGTTTGTTTTGTGTCTCGTTAATTTGTTAATAATCTGTAGTGTATCGTGTTGTCGTAATATAGAACTATTTCTCGTATTGTTTCGTTTAATTTTTTATATCCAGTAAACTCCAGTCGTGCGTCGGAGCGGACACACACACTTTTTTTATTGCTTAGATGGGTGGACCAGCTCACAGCCCACCTGGTTTTAAGTGGTTACTGGAGCCCAAAGACATCTACGACATAAATGCGCCACCCACCTTGAGATATCAGTTCTAAGATCTCAAGTATAGTTACGATATATGTATGAAATAAAATTATTAGGTTCGAAGTATTTTGTGACGAGCGTGATCGTATCGACGATGCCTTAAATTAAGCAGTGATTTGAAATATAGTCCTTAAACTTTATATGCAGTGGTCTGGTTTTGGATTGCACGTTATCTAGGTCGGTATAACTGAACGGAATGATGAAGACGTTTTCTGATATGGGTAGATATAAAAGTTCAACGGTAACCTTTAGCAACTGGTGTGAAATATTGTGAAACATGTCGGTGTGAGTACTTTTTAAGACACTGCATAATATGATGACAGTTTTTAAAGTAGGTAATACAATGTGGACAATAGATCAAATTAATAATATTGTACACATTTTATTCCATAAAATACACCCTCAAATGCTTTCGACAACCAAAGAATACTAAATATTATATTATGGACTTATTCTCGGTGCCGCAAGAACAATAATTATCTCGAGTGGTGTTGTTTAAGGCGAATCATTGAAGTCTTAAGATTTTGTATGCGCGAACTTAGATATCTACGAAGAATATAATGTAAACTATAAATACCATCGAGTACGGGCCGCGAACGTGACTCTAGAATATTTGCAATGACACGAGAACTGAATCTGACGTTCTGTAGAGAGAAAAAAAAACTAGAATCTCACAAAAACCGTGACGCGGAAATCCTAGACGATGAAGGTGCGGTTGAGGGACTAATCACTCGAGCGGATGTAATGTTACTGATAAATGTTCTGAATCGAACATTCCAGTATTTTTCATAGAAAAAAAAAACATCTAGACCTCGAATACGAAATTGATAATACTAGTGGTCGCCCTGTGATCGAAATTCGACCATAATTAATTTAAATTATAAATTTTAACATTATTATGGTTCTATTGTCACATTTCTATAATCATCATTTCTATTACAATCATTGTTCTACAATCACAGCTTTCGCCAAGGCTACACTACAGACACTTGTAAATTAAAGACAAACAATATTAATTTATTCTCAATCTGACCACAGAAATTAAACAATAAACAAAAGAGTATATACGCGTGTGTGTGTCAAAAACATGTGTGTAATGTTTTTTTTTAATAGATTTAATGTATTTTTTATCCATAGTAAAGAAATATGAACATTCTGCACTCCTCTAGTATATAGAGAGTATCTATAAGGGTGGGAAATTTCATAGGCCCTCCTACGCGCAGTTATCGTAAAAAGAGGTACAAACTTTTTGCTTCACGTATTTTTATATGGATATCTTTATTTTTTTGTAGATTTTACTTGCAGCTTCGCTTGCGTTAATTGATAACTGTCAGGAATAGTATTTTATTATGCATGAACGAAGGTATGCAAAAAAACAAACATTGCATTTATAGTATCGGTATTTATGGATTATTTGTTTATTGTCTAGATGAGTTTTTCACGGCCTGTTTTATGTTAAGTGGTTATTGAAGCCCATGGCTACATGAATGACGTCATTTTCCTTTTTTTGTGTATCAACTGTTCACACCGAAATGCTTGTCTGCTTCACGATAGAAAAAGGAAGAGTGGTGGTACCTACTCGGATGGGCTTATATTTCGACCTACCACCAGTAACTACGCTATTCATCATCATTCTCCTGCCCTTCTCCCAGTCACCTGGGGTCGGCACAACATGTTTTCTCCTTCCATACTCTACTATCATATACCATTTCTTCGCTCACTCCCCTTTAACACATATCGTCCTTCACGTAATCACAAGTAACTGTGCTATTAAAAACTAATAATTATACATAATATACATTGTTATTACATTTTATTTTATTCATCATAGAAATAATTGATCATTATGTACCAAGTATATGTATACAGTACATTGCAAAAAATTTAGCCGCCTGGGATTTTAATTATGGCGCAGTCATATCGCTTGACGCGAGCACACCGGGCGTCTTATCCTGTAGGCCACGAGGAATTCGCATATTAAACAAAGATGCTAAATATAATCGAGCATCAAACCCAAAGCCCAGGTGTTTATCTTAAATAATTGATCACTAAATCAACTATTATTATAATAAGATGAGAAGAAATTACTATCATGGAACACACTTTAGTAAAAGTAAACAGATTGTGGAATGATATTGCGAGCGACTCGGCTCAGTAATCAAAAATATATGCGTCGAGATGATTTATGTATATATTTGATGTTAACACAAACGAAGCAGCTCGTAACAGCTTTTGTACAAGGAAATAATGCGAATTGAATGTTAACGATCCGAGCTATATTAGTTCTGTTTGTGTGCTACATCGCTAATCAATAAGCGACAAGGCTAAACCGACCTTGCTCTTCTAAATTTATAATAAATTAGGATCACCAATAAACCATTCGGCCGTCTGGTGTAGTGGTAAGTGACATGGTCACTACACAAGGGGGTCGCGGGTTCGAATCCCGCCAAGGGAAGATATTTGTATGATAAATATAAAATGTCTTTTCCAGGGTTATGGATGTATATTAAATATAATATGTATAATAAAAAATCTTACATTTATTTCCGTTATCTGGTACCTGTAACACAAGTTCTTTACGAACTGAGCACGGGACCAGTTAACGTGGCGTGATTGTTAGTAAAAAAAAAAATCGTCTAGTAAATATTTCTTAAGCAAAAAAACTTTTTCCGTTCCGACTGAAATTTTAAATAAAACTGTTTTTTTGCGTTTATTATGGTGCTGTTTAGATTGAGTAATGAATTTCGTATATGCACGCATTACACCTTAATCAACAGTTAATTAAATTGATAAGGCGAATGATAAACGTTTGAGCGGGTTCACGAATCGTCCGATGTTAAATGGTTGTCTGAGGAAATAAAACGTGAATGAGGCCTTCCACCTCGGGATGTGACCTCTATTTATCAATTTGATTGTGTTACGGCTCTCACGTCCTTCCGCGAAACCGAAACACGTGACTGATTCTCCAGAAACAGGTAGGACTTTGTTTACCAACGTAATTAATCACCAGTTTGGGGGGGGGGGGCAAAAATGGTGGGTTTTGTCTTATGTCACACAATGTTATTGCTTCAACGTTCGTAAGCAGTTCTTATGTATGAATTTTCTTAGTAAAAGCGACTTCTATCAGCGTGATTTGATCACTAGCCTAGTTTAGCATTGTTCGATACGAAAGTACCAAGATTATCTTAGGATACGACAACTTTAATTGAAAATTAAATAACGAAGTCGTCGTGGCCTAAAGGATAAGATGTTCGGTGTATTCATATACCGATGCATCGGTGTTCGAATCCCGCTGGCGGGTACCAATTTTTCTAATGAAATAAGTATTTAACAAATATTCACGATTGAGTTCCACGATGAACGAATAACATCGTGTCATAAAAATCAAACCCGCAAAATTCTAATTTGTGTAATTACTGGTGGTATAACCTCTTGTGAGTCCGCACGGGTAGGTACCACCGCCCTACCTATTTCTACCGTGAACCAGTAATGCGTTTCGGTTTGAAGAGTGGGGCAGCCGTTGTAACTGTACTGAGAATTTTAGAACTCATATCTCAAGGTGGGTGTCGGCATTTACGTTATAGATGTCTATGGGCTCCGGTAACCACTTAACTAACACCAGGTGGGCCTTGAGCTCGTCTACCCATCTAAGCAATAAAAATAAAAATAAAACACGTCACGTTCTGTCATGACTTTGTTGGAAAATCGCAATATGTAATATATATTTTTTTTAATCATTTTATGTCCTTTAATTTTAATTGTGTTGATTTTATGGCGTCGTCGTTGTATATTGAAAACGGCCAACATCCATAAAACTAAACTAACACCGTTTTGTTTTATGGACTCGTGAAATCGTAATTGTTCATGTCAATGTTTATGATAATTTGTGGCACGAAGTGTGAATTATCCTTGACGGGACAGAAATATTCTACGCACCAACAAAAAAATAATTAGAGAAAATCTTTGGACGAATATTCATTAATTGCTTAGTCTTGTAGCTGTGTAATTAAAACCGTGTGACTCCGAATGGTAAACAGTCGACGTCGCTCAAAACATGTAATTTCGTATCCTCCCGATCCACTAACGGTGCTTTTAGGTACTTCAAGCACCGGTCATCGTTCTCGTCGAACCCGTCGCTTGCGACGAAGAGCTCGTCAAGTAAATTAATCCACAGACAGTCCACTGAGTTTCTCGCCGGATCTTCTCACTGGGTCGCGTTTTTCCGATCCGGTGGTAGATTCCGCGAAGCACACTGCTCTTGCTAGGGGTAGTGTTAGCAACGTCGTCAGGTTTGAGCTCCTACTTGTTAAGGTTAGGCGGAAATGGTCTCTCAAGACCATCGGCTTAGGATGGAAAAAAAACGGTGTTAATCTTGCCCGCGGCCATTAGGGCTGAGTTCCCCAATATTATTTTACATGCTACTATACTACCTTTAACGCTTCTGGAAAGTTCACAACTGTTTGACGTAAGCTAACGCGACGTCATCTGAACTATTGTCCCGGGAATTCCCTGAAATATCTTCCACAATAATAAAAATGCAATATAGCCCGCGCTGAGTTTGTTTGGCTTGTTGTTCTAAGGGCTGTGGCTCTTGAACGGATGGCAGACTTTACTTTGACTTTAAATGAAAGATCCCAAATTAAATAAAAGAAATAATCTGACTTTGAGACGGCTCTTGAGTATCATCTAATATTAGATTTGGCTTTATTGCGATGTTCGAAATAACACAATTTAAATGTATTTGTACTAAGTACTAGGTTGTATGTATTACGTAATGATTTTAGTATTTCACAGCTTCGAAGATAATGATTTTATGTACGTATGCGAAATGCGCCAAACGTGATTTTTTTTATTATATCCTTACGTGCTTAGAATTTAGAACGATACTGAAAACAAAATTAAATAAATGCAACTCAATACATACATTTTAATTATTATAAGGAGAATTAATTAATTTTGAACATTGAAATATTTATTACCTTCCAATAAAAAAGAGACTTTCTCGACTTTCGAGATTTTCTCAAAGAATGAAAGTATTTTGAATACAAACACCCTGTACTTATGGCATATGTCAGTAAAGTTATACATTCCAGTTTCAACAACCCCAAGTTGTGGTATTTTTTGAGTAGCAGATGCCAGAAGCAAATATCACAGAACACAAAAACTCTCAGTCTCGGATATCTTAACACAAAAATACCCTGATCGGAAATCGAACCCAGACTCCGTTGTATTTCCGGTAACTAACCACTAAACTAACGGGACGATCGCCAAGCCCTCGGTTTGTGTAAACACTAATATACACGTGTAACTTGAACCGCCTTTGACTTTATCGTCGCTTTCAATCAAACTGGATTGAGGTCAGGCTTAGTGCAGCACGGAATTCATATCGCACACGTATAGATATTTCTGCTTATAGTTTTTCAAATGTATAGTTAGGGGCTCTACGTTTTATTGATGTCAAAACGCAAGCTGCTTTCAGACTACGCTATAATATAATAGCATATAGCTCATAGCACAACAATATCGCGCACCATACATTGTTATGGACAAGTTCACACTGTACTGTACTATATATTATTGGCTTACTATACGCTGCTATACTATAAAATTGGTCTTCGATCTTCAAAGATCGTGATCAACTAAGCTTGCTATATTACTATACTATACTATAAATGCTTGCGATAATATCGCGTAATGTGAACGCCATGCTATAGTATAGTATAAGCATTAGGTACTTTGCTATACTATATGGTACTGTAGTATAGCGTAGTCTGAAAGCTTTCTTTGGAATGATAGAAATCCCATTTATGGTCAAATGAGAGGACCGGTGAATGAACTTTGAGATATGAATTCTAAGGTCTCAAGTATAGTTACGACGGCTGCCCCATCCTTCAAACCGAAACGCATTACTGCTTCACGCCAGAAATGGGCAGGGTGGTGGTATCTACCCGTGCGGACTCACAAGAGGTCCTACCAAGAGTGTTAACGTTTTACCAGAGCCCATAGTCATCAACGACATAAATGCCCACACTTATAACGTGCGAGCTCACGAGATGCACTAAAGTAGTGGGGTATAATTCTGACTATTTTTCTGTCAAATGAAGTAAAACAGCTACAAACAATATGCGTACTAGGGACAATATTTTTAACTACCCTACTTCATAAACAACCCTGTTAGTATATCGATCTAATTTTGACGGATAACTTGCTAAGATTACATCGTTTTTAAAGGGCTTTAAAAGACGCATTATATTATAGCTAATTACTATCGGCTTTCGAGGTACATGTTTCTATGTCATGCCTTCTACAAATGTGCTGTATATTTTTTATTTCATCGCCGTTCAATATATTCGGTCCAAATAAAACTTGCAACATAGACAGACATATTTCGTCTGCTTTATTTAGCGTCTAGTGAAGTACCAAATACCACTTGACATATGTTGTATACATAATGCGCTATTTAAATTCGTTATGTATTATTATTTATATACGCCTGGTCAAGATACGGGGACTTTTTAATGAAAGATTACGTCATAGTTACCTTGTAATCGAAACGAGACCACCCTCAATTTTATTTGTTTATCGATAACGCAGTTATTGGATGTTTTTTATTTATTGCTTGGATCGGTGGACGAGCTCACAGCCCATCTGGTGTTAAGTGGTTACTGGAGCCTACAGACATCTACAACGTAAATGCGCCACCAACCTTGAGATATAAGTTCTAAGGTCTCAATATAGTTACAACGGCTGCCCCGCCCTTCAAACCAAAACGCATTACTGTTTCACGGTAGAAATAAGCAGGGCGACGGTACCTACCCGTGCGGACTCGCAAGAGGTTCTACCACCAGAAATGTCACCAGTATGACGTCTGTTTAGCGTAGACTGTTCGTTGCGCTCATCTAATAGCTTAGCAGGTCGGAGACTGGCAAACTTTTGCAATAGTTTTTAAAATTGCCTACATATTAAGTAAATAAATATAAAATATAAATATTTTACTAACAATCACGGCACATTAACTGGTCCCGTGATAAGTTCGTAAAGAACTTGTGTTACAGGTACCAGATAACGGATATAAATGTAAGATTTTTATTATACACATACATATATTTAACATACATCCATAACCCTGGAAAAGACATTTATATTTATCATACAAATATCTTCCCTTGGCGGGATTCGAACCCGCGACCCCCTTGTGTAGTGACCGTGTCACTTACCACTACACCAGACGGCCGTTAAAATAATAAGTAATATAATAAGTATAAGAAGTAAATAATAAGGTACATTTACTTACCTGGGGGAGGGCATCTTGTGGTAGATACTACCTTGCCTGTCTCTGCCGTAAAGTTGTAGAGTGTTTCGGTTTGAATCGTGGGGCCGTGGGGCAGCCACTGTACTGTAAAAACTGAGAATTAGAACTCATGCCTCAAGGTGGGTAACCGCATTTACGTTGTTGATTTCTAAGTTATTCGGTAACCACTAAACACCAGCTGAGTTGCGGTCTCGTCCACCCATCTAATAAAAAAAACTGACATTTCCTATAATGTCCTTACTCGAACAAGGTCCAAACAATTTGCTATACGATCGATTAGGTGTAGCCTGTAGCGCTGGAAAAAAAAACAGTTCACTGGACACTAATATAATTTGACAGAAACGCAACTCTAACATTCATCTATCCAGAATATTCTATTTTATTCACAATATCAATGAGCACTACTACGCTCGAAAAACAGGATGTAGTCATTATCAAAATTGGAATATTTCTTATTGATAACCAAGCCCATACAGATCAGAGACGATCGCTTTTTGTTAAATATGAAAAGAGAATGTGTTCACTTAAAAATCCGAGGACGATATTTATTATTAAACGACTTAAAGGCAGACTATTAAAAGTTTCGTAAGTAATAAAAAGTAAGGATGTAGATAGAAGGCGTTTTCAAGTGCACGGGGAAAGGGGGAGCCTTGCATTCAACACCAATGAAGCAGCCGGTACTGCGTGGGTGTCTTGTTCCTTTTTATAACGTTTTGTACGATTTTTCTTTGTTTTAAATGCTACTCAATCGTTCGTATAATCAAATTTTTGAGGTAAAAGGCTTCGTTGTGAATCAAATTTAGAATTAAAAATTTCTGATTTGCTTTATATCTTTCAATTGTATTTTAATTTAATTGTTCACTTGAAAAGAATTATTTTCATAGGTTTTCGCGTGTTGTAGACATAATTTAACCCCTTAACCCACAGATACAGCCCACTGAGTTTCTCGCCGGATCTTCTCAGTGGGTCGCGTTTCCGATCCGGTGGTAGATTCTGCAGCACTGCTCTGGCTAGGGTCAGTGTTAGCAACTCTCCGGTTTGAGCCCCGTGAGCTCACCTACAAACGTTAGGGCGAAGCTGAAATAGCCTTTCAAGGCTATCAGCATAGGTAGGAAAAAAACGACATAACTGAATCCAATTTTAGGGTTTAATCTCGCGTTTTTGAAACTGTCATCGAAATATTTTTCGGACATTTTTACTCCACAGTTTTCGTGGTCACGGTAGACCTAGGTGTTGTATATTAACATTTGTAAATTGCGCTGACTACCGTCTATTTTAACATTTCATTTCACACAGAGCGAACTAAGTGTAATAGTGTCTTGAGATTTGGCCGTTTATTGGACTTAGTTTTTAATCTTCACGTTAAGTGGATCCGGGGTGGTAGTTTGATGGCTTTATTATTTTTCATTTAAATTTTATAATTGTATAAATTTTTGCGTGAAAAACTCGTACGATTTTTTTTGGGGGATTCCAATAACAATCTCTCTAAAATCTCTAAGTGAAATGAATTTACGCTACGCACTTGAAGCGTACTGTGGTTCGCATAAAATAAATAAATCTGTTTGTTCGATTAATTACCATATAATAACTTTCAAAAACATCGACCTCGATAAAAATGTAAATAACTTTGTTGAAATCAGCTTGAGGGTATTATCGCTTTATACATATTTATAATTGTTTGTGGAACTTTGGCAATTTGAAGCGGAGCGGTTAATAGGGAAATCAATTAAATTGTTAAATCAAATTTTTAACAAAACGTCTGCAATATACGAATTAAAAAGTGAAAATTAACCTATTTGGATGCGGGTACAATACAATCGTTTATTTGGCGGCGTTTATTTTTTTTAAGGGATTTTATGACCTGGTAACTGAGACCTTTAAATCATGTCTTATTTTAATTTATATTCATATTTTTATGAAAAATGATATTATGGAGTGAAATGAAATGAAGATGATTAATTTGAGACATTAATCAACTGGGATGAAATGAAATGAAATGAGATGATATGGGATGAAATATAATCTCAGTAAAATGGTGGTCATTTACTAAGATTTTTTCAGTGGACTTTTTGGAGGATCCCGAGAAGTTACGTCCAGCGGCTTTGTTTCATTTTCCCACATTTGTGCACTTTCACAGATATTAAACAGTTAATAAACCACCATTATTACACATTTAAACCCGAAGAAACACTAAATAGNGGGATGAAATATAATCTCAGTAAAATGGTGGTCATTTACTAAGATTTTTTCAGTGGACTTTTTGGAGGATCCCGAGAAGTTACGTCCAGCGGCTTTGTTTCATTTTCCCACATTTGTGCACTTTCACAGATATTAAACAGTTAATAAACCACCATTATTACACATTTAAACCCGAAGAAACACTAAATAGACAAAATAAAACAAATCATACAACTTCACTCCTCGCGTTCCCGCCAAAAAGTCCTGGCGGCGTTTAAATGAAAATTTTTAAATTACCCTCAAATATTTTTTATTTCTTAATTTTCACTTTTGTTAGTACCTATCTTTAATATGGTCCTATTTTTTTCTTTTATTACATTATAATTTATCTTATTAACGCTTTTTAGTTGTTTGATTATAAACAAAGGTAATCAGGTCTGTGTTCTGTATTGTAGTCATTGTAGAATACAATGAATCATTTTATTATTAAAATAATATCCTTAAATATATTTTTTTTATGTTTTGTTTCTGATTTTACATACATATTACATTTACTTAAAACAACATTTCACTTAGGATATTTGAAAAAAAAATTACAATATATTATAATTTCGGAATAAAATTAAAATTATTGTCATAAAAGTTACGAATTACTAAAAAATGAATGTCAAAACTACGTTAATCTCCGATAAGCTGGTTTATCTCTATATATAAAAATGAATTGCTGTTCGTTTGTCTCGCTAAAACTCGAGAACGACTGGACTGATTTGGCTATTTTTGGTCTTGAATTATTTGTAGAAGTCCAGAGAAGGTTTAAAAGGTAGATAAATATGAAAATGCTCGGAATTAAATAAAAATAACAATTTTGTTTTCTCTTTGACGTGTCCCCCGTCGGACGGATTCCTTTTGTTTGTTTTAAGTTTATTTTATAAAAAGGTTTAGGCTTAGGCACTACGAAATCTGCCGGGTCAGCTAGTAATATATAAAATAATAAACCTTACGTTTATACATACTTCCACAATTGATATTATAAAACACACAACTGATCATTATTGTATTTCGATTATTATTCTATATCTATATATTAATACGTGAAGCAAAAACTTTGTATCCCTTTTTACGAAAATTGTGCAGACAGAGGAGTATGAAATTTTCCACACTTATAGAGAATATAGAGAAGAAGTGCACAATGCTAATATTTTGTTAAAATAATGCATAAAAGATACATTAAATCAATAAAGAAAACATTACACACACTACATACCATGTATTTGACGCACACACGCATGCATACTATTTATTGTCAAACTTTTGTTCTTGACGTCTGTGGTCAAATTGAGAATACATTAAAATTAAATATTGTTTGTGTTTATTAATATTTTTTATAGTGTAGCCTTGGCGAAATTTGTGATTATAGAAGTATAAAATACAGTTAATTATAGTCGAATTTCGACTACTGCGGGACCTCTAGTCTTTGGAGTTCAGTGTATTTGACATTTAAAAAGACGCCCACAAATTTCATGTCTCTATTTGCCCGTCACATGCAATAATCTCATTTTCAACGATTCGCTGCGAATGCCACGCCACGGCTGTTTGATAAAATCGATTCAAATACGCAGTAGATACAAACTGTACCTAAAAATGTAATCGATATGCAAATACAAATAATAAATTACATACTAGAGGTCCCGCAGTAGTCGAAATTCGACTATAATTAATTGTAATTGTATAATAAGTTTGTACACTGTTATGATTGTATTTTATACTTCTAGAATCACAAATTTCGCCAAGACTATAAAATATTAATAAAGACAAACAATATTTAATCTATTCTCAATTTGACCACAGACGTCAAGAACAAAAGTTTGACAATAAATAAATAGTATGCATGCGTGTGTGCGTCAAATACATGGTATGTAGTGTGTGTAATGTTTTCTTTATTGATTTAATGTATCTTTTATGCATTATTTAAAAAAAATATTAGCATTGTGCACTTCTTCTCTATATTCTATATAAGTGTGGGAAATTTCATACTCCTCCGTCCGCGCAATTTTCATAAAAAGGGATACAAAGTTTTGCTTCACGTATTAATATATAGATTATATATGTTTTAATTTAACGCTGATGATTAGTAAGTAAATAAATGAACGACTAGCATTCGCATTAATTCTTATTATTTTTACAACACTGGCACTTTGGTATTTACTTGTTTTGGTGACTGTATCTTTGGTTTTTTTTTTTAAATAATTTAATTCACTCCAACGACTTCGACCTTATGCCAAACGAGTAATATAGAGAAAGAATAGCTCTTAAATTTCGTGTGTGCTTTTAAAATACGAATTTGCATTTTTAACACACACTAATACTGTCAAGTTAAGAGACAAAGGATTCGTGAAAACAGGTTTCTCTCTATGAATATTTGAAACAAAACAGACTGTATATGATAACGTAAATATGCAATGCAATGGAGAAAGTTGGGAGAATAGACGAATAGCTTAGTTAGGCACGGATTTGTAGCACGATACTTCATTTGTACGTTTGAAATATAAATTTGATTTTAGAACGGACAAACTGAAGGTTAGTGCCCGAAGCTGACTTTAATGGTATCGTGACTCGACACGGATAGACACGGGAAGCAGTCATGCATTCCGGACTGAAGGGGTGCCAACTGTAACATAACTTTCACTGGTGGTAGGACCTCTTGGGAGTCAGCACGGGTAGGTACCACCACCCCGCCTATTTCCGCCGTGAAGCAGTAATGCGTTTCGGTTCGAAGGGTAGGGTAGCCGTTGTAACTATACTGAGACCTTACAACTTATATCTCAAGATGGGTGGCGCGTTTACGTTGTAGATGTATATGGGCTCCAGTAACCACTTATCATCAGGTGGGCTGTGAGCTCGTTCATCAATCTAAGCAATAAAAAAAAAAAAGTGTGTGTGTCCGCTCCGACGCACGACTGGAGTTTACTGGATATAAATATAAATTTGTGTCAGTTGAATACAGTAAAATATGGAAGTTACGTATTCTAGTGAGAATGATCCGGGAGTTGCGGAACACGTGGATGCGGTAATTAAGTAAGTCTATATAATTCACTTTTACAATTAATATATAAGTTGTCCATTCACTGATAGAAGGAATTGTTTATATTTAATAAGCTTTATTAATAAATGATTTGTAGCGGGTTATATTCGGGTATCAACCCACTAACAGTTGATACGTTCAGGAATCGAACCCGAACGGCGTCCGGCCACAAGCAAAACGATGTCGGTAAATTAAACGAAACAATACGAGAAATAGTTCTATATTACGACAACACGATACACTACAGATTATTAACAAATTAACGAGACACAAAACAAACGACTAACAAATATATGAAAATACAATAATGAGAGAAACGCGCGATCAGTACGAGGCTTTGTGGCGGACTGCCGGCGCAGCAGCCCGGCGTCACCTGCGATAACGCGGCCGCGCGTTGGCTCCTGATTGGCGCGCGCACGCATCACCTGGCAATGGTGATGCGTGCGCGCGCCAATCAGGAGCCAATCAGGCGCATAACGCATTTCGTGTGACATGCTATACTCTCTAGTACGATTTTGGTCCCCATAATTTTCATACCCCGGGCCTATATATGTAAATCGATTCTTAAGGAGTAAACTCCAAAAACATAATACAATCATAACTTTGAGTTCATGTCTCATAGGCGTGGCGACAACGAAGTTCATGATGACCAACACTCCGGCCTTTATGCAAAATTTGGCTATTAACTTCGGGGTACCTAATTGGCACGAGTGACCGCGTTAGTGTATTCGTGTTATTTCCGATCGATACAATAGACACTGGAAAGTTCTGGTAAATGTCGTAATAACGAGGCGTGTCCGAATCGAACCAGTTCTCGCTCGTTCGCAGATTATGCATAAAATAGGAGATGCGACATTTCGGAGCGTGATTGAATGATATCGCGCCACCCACACTAAATGCTTCTTGGAGCACCGCATTAAATATTTCTTGGAAATGAAATTTGATACTGAACAACAATACACATGTACAATGTAAAATATACGTTGTTGTTGTTTTTTTCTTGTCTATAGACTGTAGGTTTTTATTCATCTCAGCATGTCCACTGCTAAACATAGGCCTCTCCAACTGATCTCCAATGCGGCCAGTCCGTTGCCACCTGCATCCAGTGGCCAGTGGTCGTCGTTTTTGTGGATGATAGCCGGGTCTCTGCCCGGGATTCTTAGCACCCCTGCCCCGCCGTTACCGTAGCCGCTACCGTAGGCACGAATAGCGGGGCCGCTGGGGACTAGGGGCCTGGTCTCTCTGTTACTTTCCATGGAGGTATTTAGCCTACTGTATCACGCTGGCTAGACGGGTTGGTACAGGGTTTATTTTCGAGTTATCCTTCTCTTGCACTGATGTCTTGTGCATATTCCCTTAGTCGGTCCTTACGACTTCTTGGGATAGGATAGGGGTGGTGACACATTGTATTCTTACTCCGCCACAACACGGATAATGATTGATTTTGATTGATTATCGAGAGTTGAATACTTTTCACCATGTAAAAAGTTTTGATCTTTTTTCATTGCTTAAATTGATGAACGAGCTTAAGTACCAAGCGGTTACTATAGCCCGTAGACATCGTAACGCGAATGCCGTAACTCATCTTAAGAGATGAGCTGAGATGGTAGTCTCAATTATATTGTTCACCTATTACGTTTCTTTTTTTGCCTATTCGCTGGAAGCCTATTCCAGCTACGCGCAGATGGCTTAGTGAACTGACAGGCTTAACCTGAGAGAATTTGCTAACACTAGCCCTAGTAAGAATCTTCGCAGAATCCACAGCCGGACTGGAATCGCGACCTACTGAAAAAATCTGGCGAGGAACTCAGTGGTTTGTCTCTATGGGAATGTTCCATCCTTCAAAACGGAATGTACGGCTGCTTCGCGGTGGAAGCTAGTCAGGACGGTGGTTCATACCCGTGCGGGCTTACGATACGCGCTTCAAAACAAACTTCAAAATATATGAGCTTAATTTTAATAGATAAGCGTAAAAACATTCCATTGTAATTTGGCATTTATTAAATTTAGCCTTCACATCGACTAAACGTGTTTTGAATTTTGATCACTATTTACTATGCAATAAAATTTGATTTTTAAATGTTACTATTCATTTGAAGCCACACAAAGGTCTTGGACGATCCAAATAGTTTGTGTTCGCGTCCTCAAGTGATTAGATAGTAAATTTAAATTGTGTAAACATTTCGTAGGGAATCCGATAATTAAGACTTATCTTGATTTCAGTCACTCGAATATAAATCGATTTGAATATAAAAATATAGTTGTCCAACAGATAAGAAAGTACCATAATGTGGCTATTTGTATAATATCGATATATAAATAGACATGTTCTGCATTGTTTTAATTAGAAGGGTTCTGTCTCACTTGCATTCTGACTTTTAAACTCACGGAATTTAAATTTTCCTTGACAGTCTTCGATCTTGCATTTGAAGCCGGGACTACCTAGAGCATTAGCCATCTATATAAACAAAGAGTGCTCTGAAATTATGTGCGTATGACGTATTAAGCACAGGATCAAATTTTTAGTTCTATATTTGAAACACTTGTCTGGTGCTTACCTTTGATGAGGTCTGCTTCATGGTTCGGAGGCATGTTTGTTGAGCGACAGGGTTTTCAGTCGCTTCACCTCTGACATAAACCGACCACCGCCCCCAACGCATTAATGGAAATCGGATATTTGTCCCGGATCCAAGAAGATTCTGGTCCGTTACAAAAAATATCACGATATCTTCATTTAATACAGTTATTAAAATTTATAAGCACGATTACAGTAGTACTCTATAGATGCCGTTACTAGTTTTCTGAATCGCGCTACGACACACAACCCTTTTCAGACCAATGAGTTTCTCGGCGGATTTTCCAGGTGGGTCGCGATTCCGATCCGGTAGTAGATTCTGCGAAACACTGCTCTTGCTAGGGCCAGTGTTAGCATCACTCCGGTTTGAGCCCCGTGAGCTCACCTACACGTCAAGGAGATGCTGAAATAGCCTCTCAAGGTTATCATCAATGGAAGGAAAAAATAACCCTTTTTTTTAGTCATGTCACTGAGTTTCTCGGCGGATTTTCTAAGTGGGTCGCGTTTCCGATACGGTGGTAGATTCTGCGAAGTACTGCTCTTACTAGGGCTAATATTAGCAAATTCGTTAGGCTGAGCCCCGAGAGCTCACCTACTCGCTCGGTGAAGCTGATACAACCCCTGGGGGCTACCAGCATAGGTAGGCAAAAAAAACCGTTTCATGACCACGCGGTGGAATACTGGAGCACAGCTAGTCTTGTTTATAATACAGTAGCATTATTCATACCAGCCGGATTCAAGACTTTTAGCCACCATACTGTGACCCCACGTTCCAAGGTTGATTACGGTTCATGACCACGTCTACCGATCAACGATTATATAATGATAGTCCAAGTGATGTTCATCATACGTTGGATAACTTCCCACGCAGCTAAACTATTGTATTTTCTTAATTCAGTTTTAAGTGTCATCGAAGTGGAAACTTTATTTTTTTATTGCTTAGATGGCTGGACGAGCTCACAGCCCACCTGGTCTTAAGTGGTTACTGGTGCCCATAGATATCTACAACGTACATGCCGCCACCTACCTTGAGATATCAGTGCTAAGGTCTCCGTTTTTACAGTACTGCCCCACCCTTCAAACCGAAACGAATTACTGCTTCACGGCAGAATTAGGCAGGGTGGTGGTACCTACCCGTGCGGACTCACAAGAGGTCCTACCACCAGTAACATAATTTAATTATGAAATTGTTTAAAAAATGTCTCATAACATCAACCGTGGGCGCAAATACAAATACTGGTAACCGAACAACAGGCAATGTTTTTTTTACGTGATGGATGGAAAAACGGTAATACGTCTTGACCTGGTTCACTTGGGAGCAGCTTCCATTCATTTGGTCTCGATAATACAGCACGGCAACCGAGATGAACGTTTCAACATTAACTTTCTAATTACGTAAATGGATAACTCGACTTTGCTAATGTTAGTTGAAGCGTTACTGAGATACTTCACAGTCTGAGGAATCAATTTTATTGTAAGGTAAGGTTTAGGGGTTTTGACTGACCCGGTGGTGCAGCAGTTAGTGGCTCTGATTGTTGCGCCGCGGGTCGTGGGTTCGATTCCCATATCGAGCAAACATTCGTGTGATTAACAGGTTTGTTTGCTCTTTCCTTGGGAGCTTATTGTCTATATATATAATGTATTATTTTATGGACTGGACAAACTGAGTTGCTCTGTAAAGAGAAACAGCATTTAAAGTTATTGCTTCATCAGTTCTTATGTTTCAATATTCTAAATACCATTATGTGTCACCTATATACTTAGTCAGGTCATAAATTCTGTCACATGTTTAATGTAAAATAATTGAAACAAGTTTATTCACTATTTAACCATTCATATACCAAAATGAACTTAACAAAACATAGATTCTTATGACACTAAAGTTTATTCAAAATGACCTTCGTGATTTTGAATACAGGCCTTCAATCTGCGCGGCCAGTCGTCTATCGCAGCACGAACGAGGTCCATGTCAATATCGGCGGCTGCCTTAATCAAGGATGTCTTGAGTGACTCCAAATTGGGATAAGGCTTTGAGCACGCCTTTTCCTCCAAGTGTTGCCATATCTTGTAATCTAACGGATTCAAATCTGGACTGGAGGAGGGCCAGTCTTCGTGCTGGATGAAGTCGATTTCACGCGCCGCCAGCCAGTCTTGTGTGCTCTTCGCTCTATGAGCTGGCGCCGAATCTTGTTGGAATACCCAGTGCCTGTTATTGAACATGGTATGAGAAACAGGTTCCACAAGGTTCGTCAGGACTGTATTTTGATACACAACTGCATTCGTTTTTACACCTTTCTCACAAAAATGTACCTCTGTTAAGCCCCAATAAGAAACTCCCAACCATACCATGAGCGAGGATGGAAAATGACCTCGTTGGACACGCGGAATACGGTTGCTCGCTTCTTCACTACTGTGTGCGTACACCTTATCATTTTGTTTGTTGTAGCTCTCTTCTACGGTAAAAATTTTTTCATCCGAAAAAAGAATTTCCCGATATTTTTTTCCCGCGTACCGCTTCAACAAAGCGCGGCATCTCTTCAGTCTCAGGTCCATTAGACGAGCATTCAAACGATGTCCTGTTTTTCTTCGATATGCCCGAAGCCCTAAGTCTTCATTTAACACCCTTTTCACCGTGGTTCTGCTTAACCCCATCTGAAGGGCCAACAGTTTCTGCTTACGTTTGGGATTTCTTTGAATTCGCGCCTTCACAGCTTTTATCACTGCTGGAGTCCTAACAGACCGAGGGCGACCACTTCTTGACCTGTCATCTACACTAGAGTCTTCATTGTATCGTTTGATGGTACGATAAACGAATCTTTTGGTTATATTCAAATTTTTCAGTATGTTAAAAATTTGAATTGGCGCGTAACCGCAACAATGCAACGCAATAACTGCAACACGGTCTTCTTTAAGCGTCCACTCCATATTTAAAAATGAGTAAAATTCTAAAAGTATACATTTTTATTTTCATGAACAATTCGAAATTCGAATTCAATAAACTTTTTTGTGGCCAGCATTCTAAAAGAAAAGTTTTTACTGTGTGACAATACTTATGACCTGACTAGTTATATAACTTGTTATAACCTCTTTAAGATTTATGTAAATCATATAGAGGTTACATATAATTAAACGTATATAAGTATGTTTGTCAGTCTCTGGTACCCATAACACAGGGAATCCTAAATTGGGGCCGGATAACCGGGCGTGATTTGTTTCCAATTATTTATTTATTTATTTATATTTATTATTAGGGTACACCCGTTACATCCTCTATACGTCGTCTGATTCTATTTGATTGGTTACTCTTGTTTACGAGCGAGAACGACTTAAAAGCATTGAAGTCTCACATAAAACTAACTTTAATGCGTATAACAAATAGCGTTGATTATCGTTCGTCATACGTTTTTTTTACGGCTAAGGTTTCGAAATATTAAAGCAGTTGATCATTTGAAATGTAATGTCCGTTTTGAGCATTTAACAGATCGTTTTTAAAGTTTACGAGTATGTACGTGACGTAAGTTGAGATTGTGCTGTTATTGCAACCTCGCGCACTCAGCTTAATATTGTTACGACTTTTGTGCCTTGTTAGCCCTCTTTTTAGCTCGTGCTAGGCAGATAGGAGCAAATGTCGTGGAATGATCCGGAATAAACTCTCGTTGCGAGAAGCTGGTCAACTGGTCAGAATCCTCAGCATTGAGGAAACCGAAGCGAGTAGAAAGAAGACCTCGTGACCACACGACGTTGCGTAGTAAGCTGAAAGCTCGCATTTTTCCGGCAACCGTCGCTTGTGACGAAGGGCTCGACGAGTAAATTAACCCTCAGACACAGCCCACTGAGCTTCTCGCTGGATCTTCTCAGTGGGTCGCGTTTCCGATCCGGTAGTAGATTCTGCGAAGCACAGCTCTTGCTAGGGTTCGTGTTAGCAACGTCGTCAGGTTTGAGCCCCGCGAGCTCACCTACTAGTTAAGGTTACGCTGAAATAGCCTCTCAAGGCTATCAGCTTAGGTAGGAAGAAAAAAAAAATCGGTCGGGCGCTGAGCGTATTCTAAACTGATTTTCATTTACAAGACTAAGCTTGGGAAACGGGACAAAACCGGGTCAAAGTCATGATTAATGTTTCATAAAACGTTTCGTTTTCTCATAAAGATTTAATCCGAATGAAAATTCCTTTGAAGCTCATTATATGATGTCTCGTAAATTCTTTCTTGTTGTTTTGCTTTTCGATTGACCTAATTAGATATTGACCTGTTGCTACGTCTTTATTCTGACTTATATACGACGATATATTCAACAGACATATTTTTTTTCTTCATTTACCCATAAATATGTATATATAAAAAAGATTTAAAAGATTTCAATGATGTGTGTGTACAAATTTATTAACACACTAGCTGTACCCGTTCGCTTCGCTGGGCATTTAATATTAACTTTACTATTGCTCAACCCCACAAATATTCTCATCATTAACGCCCCCGCAACTCATATAGGCAGTCCAACACTCATATAAATATTAGCCTATCCATTCAGTACGTGTATTTCCTATATTCAAGTTAATCGGATGCATGGTCCGGTATTTATAACGGAACATCCGTAAAAACCACTGTAGATTTATATATTAGTATAGATTAGGCTTAGAAAATATGGTTAGAGGAAAAGAGATTCTTGATATCCAACTTCGAAGGCGAGCGATGCTTTTTTTTTCTCCAGCTAATTGTTGGTAGACTAGGGGACTTTGCCAGCTACGCCCGGACGGGAAGCAGTGAACGATTCACACGATGTCGGGTGGGTGCATTTGTTTACCAAACGAACACTTTACTAGTACATTTGGTACATTTGTTTACTGGTAGGACGTGTTGTGAATCCGCACGGGTAGGTACCACCACCCTGCCTATTTCTGTAGTGAAGCAGTAATGCGTTTCGGTTTGAAGGGTGAGGCACAAGAACGGCCCAACCACGAGTGAGTTTACGAATTTTGTTTGGATTTCACGAAGCTTACATAGAACCACACTTGAGTTCGCGTTAAATCTTTGACCCACAAAAGCATATGTTGCCAATAAATATGGTTCCAAAAGCCAAAAACAAAAACACGTTTAAACAGCAAGCCTAATTAGAAAAGTAAAACAAATATTTTCCATATCCTGATAATCTTGGACATTTATTGAAGACAAAGTAATAACATTATTTTATTACCATCGGTACTTTATTCCTTTCCAAATTTTCTAAACAAACGGACGTCTTGAAGTTCGTGAAAATTACCTTGAAAGATTTTGTTAAATAGATAATAGTTAACGTAATTAAATCGTGTTAAAAAAGAGGTAATACCGGATATACTATACTGGGAATACTGAATATATATTATAGGTATATTTCAGTATATGCAACGACTACGTAATTCCATTTATCGTATGAATACAAGTTCGGATTTCGCTATAAATTATTGCACTGATTTCATTAACCCTTATATTATATACTATAGTATAATATGATCGAATGGAATTGGGTTCGTTTCATCGTATCATTGTCGTAATTTTATCAGCAATTCCGTTTAAACATGTGTCAATCGTTTCCGATTTATTATCAATGTTGCCCTTTTGCATTATAAGTTATAACATAAATTATGTACTTCTGGTTAGGCTATTTGTGTGTGTTTGTATAAGTGGAAAATGTAGTTGTTGACATTATAAAATCAAGATTTTCCAACAAACGAGTAAGTACTATTTCAATGATGAACACTAACGTAATAATAATAATAATGTAGGTAGGCAGCGGCTTGGCTCTGCCCCTGGCATTGCTGAAGTCCATGGGCGACGGTAACCACTCACCATCAGGTGGGCCGTATGCTCGTCTGCCTTTTTTTTTTTTTTATTGCTTATCTGTGTGGACGAGCTCACAGCCCACCTGATGTTAAGTGGTTACTGGAGCCCATAGACATCTACAACGTAAATGCGCCACACACCTTGAGATATAGTTCTAAGGTCTCAGTATAGTCACAACGGCTGCCCCACCCTTCAAACCGAAACGCATTACTGCTTCACGGCAGAAATAGGCGGGGCGGTGGTACCTACCCGTGCGGACTCACAAGAGGCAATAAAATAATAATAATAATAATTGAGATGTATGTAGTTTTTTTTTTCAATCAAGCATTTTATACTAACTGTGTAACACAAATATTGGTTCACGAATGCTATGTCTCTTTAAATTAAATTCAGATGGCCACCTCAGTGTTTTTTCTGTACTGCGACATTTCATGTGACATATTGTAGACCAGGGACTCCCAAACTTATTTTGTCTACTGCCCACTTTGAGAATAAATTATTTTTTAGCGCCCCCATTTTTTCACCTACTTAAAAAACACTATAGCGCGAGCTCAGTCGGTATCCAAGAGTCCTCCTAGATGAAATAACAAATCGCCTCCCAAGCCTCTACACAACGCCCCCACTTTTTTCCGGGTCTCTTACCGCCCCCTTTAGGCCTGTGGCGCCCAAAAAGGGGCGTTATCGCCCACTTTGGGAATGGCTCAATGATTTTGTAGGTATTAAGAAGAAGACATCAAACAAAAGTACACAATTAAGCTTATACGTTGACCAGAGTCTTGTTCTTCTTCTTCTTCTTAGTCGAATACTTCATTGCTGAAGGTCGTGTCCTTGAAAGCCCTTCGTGGCTCTTTGTACCCTCAGCAGCTTCCATTTGCTTCGGTTTTCGGCTTCTCTCAAGGCGTTCGCAACAGAGAGTCCAGTGAGCGCAGTTATCTGATCCGTCCAACGGCATGGTGGCCGGCCAGAGTAAAGAATTGTAATAAATGAGCGACAACACTGTGTGGTGACAAATAATTACGTACATCCAAAAGAGACGGACACGATTGTAGGTCACGTCGAGAACAATAGGTAAAGCGAGCGCAATGCATTGTTTTATAAATTCGATTATGCTCTGCAATGTCACAGAAAAATAAACCTTCACTCGCTTATGATATTGTAATTTTGTAGCCTCTCATGCTGGTGGTGCGACGTGGTAAATTATGTTCGTAATAAAAACTCATCACAGGAAAATTAATTGGTTGTCTGTAAAGTCCAATACCTTTTAGAGTATTGAGCGGTAGGCAGCGGCTTGGCTCTGCCCCTGGCATTGCTGAAGTCCATGGGCGACTGTAACCACTCACAAGCAGGTGGGCCGTATGCTCGTCTGCCTACAAGGGCAATAAAAAAAAAAGGCTGCTTACGGACGACAGTTTTTTTTTTTTGCTTAGAAGGATGGACGAGCCCACCTGGTTTTAAGTGATTACTGGAGCCCATAGACATCTACAACGTAAATGCGCCACCCACCTCGAGATATAAGTTCTAAGATCTCAGTATAGTTACAACGGCTACCCCACCCTTCGAACCGAAACGCATTACTGCTTCACGGCGGAAATAGGCGGGGTGGTGGTACCTACCCTTGCGGACTCCCAAGAGGTCCTACCACCAGTGATTACGCAAATTATAATTTTGCGGGTTTGATTTTTATTACACGATGTTATTCCTTCACCGTGGAAGTCATTCGTGAACAATTGTTAAGTACGTATTTCATTAGAAAAATTGGTACTCGCCTGCGGGATTCGAACACCGGTGCATCGCTACATACGAATGCACCGGACGTCTTATCCTTTAGGCCACGATGACTTACTAATAACGTCGGTAGCAGAACTATTCGAACTGCTAGCTCTGAAGTCACGCGAGAAGAGAGATAAATGTGTCACAAGCCAACGCTTGAGTCGATCGTGCCTATCTATCGCTTGTACCGCGCTTCCTTTTTTTTTGCTGCCTAATCTAATTTGAGAGGCCATTCCAGCGTAACCCCTAACAAGTGAGCTCACGGGGCTCAAACCTGACGACGTTGCTAACACTAACCCTAGCAAGAGCAGTGCTTCGCAGAATCTACCACCAGATCGGAAACGCGACCCACTGAGAAGATCCGACGAGAAACTCAGTGGGCTGCGTCTGTGGGTTAATTTACTCGTCGAGTCCTTCGTCGCAAGCGACGGGTTCGACGAGAACGATGACCGGTGCTTGAGGCACCTAAAAGCACCGTTAGTGGATCGGGAGGATCTGAGATGACGGCCGCGCTCACGCTTGCACGCTCAGGTTCAGGCGGAACGTGATACTTTTTCGTGCGTGCAGCCGCTGTTCATCGATTTATAAAACGTTATCACGTCAAAAATGAAACTGATAACGAATATCGGTCATTAATAATTTTATAATTGCTCATTATACGAATAAGCTTCGGATATATGAAATTAGTATTAGCATTTGTTTGACGCAGGAGGTTTGGCCGCCGGCCCGAAAAAAAAGGGCATGTCCATCTTCAAAAATGTGCAGTCAGAGACAGCGGTTTGGCTGTGCTCCGACTTTGCGACGTTGTTTAACAAATGGCCGTAAGTTTGTCTAAGTTCGATTAGCTATAAAAAAAAGGAATTGTTCACATTTCAATATTTCTCTTCTTTTTCTCCACCTTATCCCACTAGGTGGGGTCGGCACAGAGAGAGTCGGCAAGAGAAAAATTAGTTCTCTTCCATTCTCTTCTATCAGCCGTCTTCTCAACATTCACTCCTCTCTCTCTCTTTCTCTCATATAGTCATTCACTCCATCCATGTCTTCTTTGGTCGACCTCTTCCCCCTCTACACATGCATCTGCTCTCTACGCATCACATGTCCATACCACGCTAACCGTCCGCTCTTTGATTTGTTGATTACCGGGGCTACTTTCACACTTCCACACATCACTTCAATACATGTGATATAATCAACAATCCGAATACATAATAATAAACAGTGCTAGGTATTTCAAACGGGTTTGTCAGATTGACAAGACCTTTAAACAATGTGTTTGGATGTGAACGGCGTGACTAAATAAACGATGTTCGATCGAAGAACATTGTCTGTGTTTTAATGCACTAGAGAAAACAATAAGGAAAACGATGTAGCAATAGGGAATTTCTTGTCAACATCGAAAACATACTACGGAAATTACGTGTTTAAGGTATGTGTATATTTGCGTGGAAATATCGAGGCGTAAAAAAAATATATCTGTACTATGGCAAAGTCCAGGGAGGTTTATGATTTTAGCGGTATGAAGTCGAAGCTTCAACTGTATAACGGCTGTCTCAGGCTTTAAATTCACGGCAGAAGGACGGTAGTAATAATCCGTGAGGGCTCAATACAGGCCGGTTTCCGTTCATCCTTAAGCAACCACAGTGTATTACGCAAATGGTAAAAATTATCGGATTTCATGTTACGCGATGTTTTTTTTCGTCGTGACGGTAGTTGGTGACCTTACTCCGTTGTGTATTTGTCCGGCAAAGAACATCTAGATTTTATTTAATATTAACTATTGTTAATATTTTTTGTGTTCTGTATACTTTTGTGTAATTAATAAAATTTTGGTAGTATTTGCTTTCTTTTTCATTATTTTAAACCCAAAGCTCACGATCAGCCATTCAACATAAGGTACTGAACTGTTTTGCCTTTGCCTTAATTCAATGCCGATTTACCAGTAATTTAAATGAGTCGTCACAAGATAGGAGTCGCAGCGAACAACGGTAACAAGTATTCGTAAAACAAGCTATGAATCATTTGGCTTTACGCATGCGGCGTTACAAGCTTTTACAAAATACAAAATATTAACTGTACAGGAAAATGTGTATAAAAATTTAATAACTATGAAATAACATAGTTCAGCGGTGGGATTACGGTGTGCCGCAAATGAATCACGCGTTTCGAAGGGTTTAAGTCTTGTTCTAATGAAATTGAATATTGATTCGTGTCTTTAGGCTACGTTCATAATAGTAAATTTATGCTCCTAGATCTTGAGGATTTGAATTGATTGTAAGAATTGATTGCAGGCTAGTCAAAGACCGTTATACTCGTATTTTGGTTCACATATTCAAAAACGCGATAAATCTTGCTAGATTTTTTTTTTATATTGCTTAGATGGATGGACTTGAGATATAAGTTCTAAGGTCTCAAGTATGGTTACAACGGCTGTCCCACCCTTCAAACCGAAACGCATTACTGCTTCACGGCAGAAATAGTCAGGGTGGTGGTACCTACCCGCGCGGACTCACAAGAGGTCAGTCAATACAAAACAGAGTAATGTCATCAACTACCTACACGACGAAAAAATAACATCGTGTAAACAGGAAATCCGAAAAATTTTAGAGCTTGCGTAATTTTTGTTTTTTTTTTTTATTGCTTAGATTGGTGGACGAGCTCACAGCCCACCTGTTGTTAAGTGGTTACTGGAGCCCATAGACATCTACAACGTAAATGCGCCACCTACCTTGAGATATGAGTTCTAAGGTCTTAGATATAGTTACAACGACTGCCCCACCCTTCAAACCGAAACGCATTACTGCTTCACGGCAGAAATAGTCAGGGTGGTGGTACCTACCCGCGCGGACTCACAAGAGGTCCTACCACCAGTGTTCGAATTAAAGTATGTTTATGTTTAATGATTAACTTGTGCATCTTACCATGTTTGACGTACGGTTGCCAAACAAGGGGTATTAACCGAAAAATTAATAAATAAAATACATGTATATCAGAACAGCATAGATAGAGGTGCCACTGGTGTCAAGAGAAGAGATGGTCAGAAATAAGGAGATTCACTGAATTTAAAAACGCAACCAAATAACTAGAACGCCGAAGTGGAGATGGACAGGACATATCTTAAGAGAGAATACGAAAAATGGACTAAAATAATTACAGAGTGGTACCCACGGGACGGCTATAGAATAAAAGGAAGGTAGTCAAAACGTTGGGAAGACGAAATAAAGAATATAACTGGCCTACATTGGAGTCGAATGGCCCAAAATAGACAATATTGGAAATCTTTAGAGGAGGCCTTTGTCGCGCTGGCATGCTGTTTTGAAAACCACACCGAATGTCAACCGGAATACTTATTTATAAGTTGTATTTAAATTTAAGTTATTATTAAATAATTTATTAAGTTATTAATTATTAAGTAAAAGGGAAATAAAGACATATTTTATTTTTATTATGTTTAATGACATCTAAAAAAATGTGCAAAAGTTTCTAACCCTAAGTTTCTTTCATTTACTGATGGTAGGACCTCTTATGAGTCCGCGCGGGTACGTACCACCACCCTGCCTATTTCTGTAGTGAAGCAGTAATGCGTTTCTGTTTAAAGGATGGGGCAGCCGTTGTAACTATACTTGAGACCTTAGAACTTATATCTCAAGGTGGGTGGCGCATTTACGTTGTAGATGTCTATGGGCTCCAGTAACCACTTAACACCAGGTGGGCTGTGAGCTCATCCACCCATCTAAGCAATAAAAAAAACATCTTCCTATAGACCATCCTCAATGGAATGGCCGACCAATATTGCCATGGATATAGTACGAGTGATTCTCCTCTGAATGTTTTATTAATTCTCATTCCCGTTTTCCAATTGTTGCAGTGTTGGATCAAGGCGAAGCTAGGCCAGTTAAAGTGAGCGGCGTCGAACAATCACACAGCAGACAGCAAACAACAATAGAATACATACCCGAAGATGAAGAGGTACGTGTATTGTAAACTTTTTTACTAACCTTTGTTGATCACACCTTAAGCTAAGTAAAATGACGACAAAGTAGACGTACATATTGTCGTCTTCTCGCATTAAAACTGTATTATCTCAAAACTTACTAATTTTACAGGAGAGTATTTTAAAGGTTTGACATGTGATATTTTTAATATTAATCATCTTTGCGAAATTTCTTTTTTTACCAGTTACATTATCTGTCTTTTAAAGTAATATAAAATTATGTATTAATTTAGTTAATTGTAGTCAAAACATAGGTAAACTAAAAAAACTAAAACTAAACTACGCTCTTTTGGCAGTATTTATGAGATAAATACTGGTGATACCAAATGATTCCGCCTATTAACTCAATTTCGAATATTTTTGGAAATTGTACACTTTTAATGCGAAAAGGCGATATGTAACTGGAACTGAATATTCGTTCAGAAATATGTCTAATAGCGTTATTTGTCGGTTAAATTGTGTTCACGTCGGTAATATTGATTTTGGAAGCTGGAAGCTGAGTTTCCGATGATGTCAACAATCTAGTTTTGAATAACACGCAAACCGGACGTTGAACGCTTGATTGCACGTTCACATGGTATATTTAACAATTGCGTATTTAGCTTACAGCGACTAGACGTAAGAGATCGATACGTCTAGCCTTTATATTTTATTGTCTGTACGTCGCGTCGGAGCAGATTACTATGTCGTCTAGATATACTTAGATTGGTCGACGATTATAGGGTTCATCCCAATTGTCCGTTTTTTATTAAACAACGATTCACGGCTAGCCTCTTCGGTGGCTATTTCCTATTACTAGTAGTCCCGCAATAGTCGAAATTCGACCATAATTAATCGAAATTTCACTTGTACACTATTATGATTCTATTGTTAAAGAATATTATACTTCTATAACTACAGGGCTCGCCAAAACTACACTTTATTGTCCTTGACAATAGAATGATAATAGTGTACAAATTTATAATTCCCATTAGTTATAGTCGAATTTCGACTACCAGGGGACCACTAGTATTCTCAATTTGACCACAGGCTTATAAGCAATAAGAAAATATTTTGTACCGTATGTTCCATGGGGAGTGCTCTGAGGAATTGTTCGAGATGATACCGGCATCTCGTTTTTACCATCGCACCGCCCGCCACCGGAGTAGAGTTCATCTATACTACCTGGAGCCACTGCGGTCATGCACAGTGCGTTTCCAGAGGTCTTTTTTGCCACGTACCATCCGGCTATGGAATGAGCTCCCCTCCACGGTGTTTCCCGAGCGCTATGACATGTCCTTCTTCAAACGAGGCTTGTGGAGAGTATTAAGCGGTAGGCAGCGGCTTAGCTCTGCCCCTGGCATTGCTGAAGTCCATGGGCGACGGTAACCACTCACCATCAGGTGGGCCGTATGCTCGTCTGCCTACAAGGGCAATAAAAAAAAAAAGAAGATAATTTGACAGTAAACAAATAGTATGCATGCGCGTGTGTGTTAAACACATGGTAGTGCGTGTAATGTTTTCTTTATTGATTTAATGTATTTTTAATGTATAATTAAAAAAAAAAATTAGCATTCAGCACTTTTTCTCTATATTCTTTATAAGTGTGGGAAATTTCATACTCATAGGTCCGCGCAATTTTCGTAAAAAGGGGTTCAAAGTTTTTGCTTCACGTATTAATATATGTATAGATTACCACAAACAATCCACGTTCGTCCCGCTCCTGTTCACAGCTCATCACAAAGAACGCGTCACTTTCATTCATTCATGGTATCTGTCTAAAAACTGAATGAAATCTAAACACGACTTTTGTATGTTTTTCTGTATTTGTGCACGCTAATCTCCGCAATCACTGAACTAATTGCGGTTGTTTTATCTTCTATATATAGAATTGAGATAAGATTCGTCTGATGATGATGATGATGAGATATATTTGTGCCATTGACAAATAATGCGTTTGCATTAATGTACTAGCTAAAAGGCAAATAATAGTAATAAACGAAGTAAAGTAACGGAGAATTTCAATCGTTTATGAATATACAGCTTAGGTTTAAATTATCGTATAAAATATTTATTATTATTATTTTACGCCTTTTAATTAGTACCTATGTTTGATGCAGTCGGGTGCTTTTTTTAATTAGTAATTTATTTTGATTTTTTTTTACTATTTTCAATAGTTTTTTTTTCCTTTCCGGATCCCATTCCATATGTACTCTATGTTACTCCATATCTATGTTACTGCATACGTTGAAAACCATCAAAAAATTTAGACTACATAGATCGTGCAAAAGAAACAAACATGCACACATTAAAAACACTTCCTTTCTTCGGTTATAAAAAAGACGTTAACTTCAAAACGTATGAAATTGCCGGCCGATACAAATGTTTATTTTAGAAAAATAAAAAAAAGAACATTCCACCTCCTTTTCCTTAAGCACTAGCTAGCCACTAAACACGTTTGTGTTTTGTTAACTATTCTTCAGATCTACTTGCGGTTTTGGTAGGTAGCGGCTTGGCTCTGCCCCTGGCATTGCTGAAGTCCATGGGCGACGGTAACCACTCACCATCAGGTGGGCCGTATGCTCGTCTGCCTACAATGGCAATAAAAAAAAAACCTAAATCGGTGCTTCACTGCTCCCTCGTTTTATTGTCGTGTGCTGATGCGTTTTAAACGGTCGTCTGGTGTAGTGGTAAGTGACATGGTCACTACACAAGGGGGTCGCGGGTTCGAATCCCGCCAAAGGAAGATATTTGTATGATAAATATAAATGTCTTTCCAGGGTTATGGGTGTATATTAAATATATGTATGTGTATAATAAAAATATTATATTTATTTCCGTTATCTGGTACTTGTAACACCAGTTCTTTACGAACTTAGCACGGGACCAGTTAACGTGGCGTTGATTGTTAGTAAATATTTATATTTATTTATATATTATATTAATGAGTTGCCGTGGTAATGTTTTAGTAATCGCAATTCGTGATTGTGCAAACGGACCTCGTGGCTCGAGGTCGCCGGGAATGCCAACGAAATCACGTCTCCGACGCCTTAATCCGCGCTCTGCATAAATTTACTTTTACTAGAAAAAAAAAAACACTTTCTACACTTGCACACGAACGCTGTACACGTTCGAATACAATCGAGAAATCTTTACGGCCATTTGGCGCTAAGCGGACACGATGAAGGTTTTCGTGAAAATCAAACTATAAAAACGTTGTGTATTTTTTAATACGCTTTTATTAGGCTTTCAGACGTATGTATGTTTGTAACGGAATCTTTGAACATGATTTTGACCCCCTTCAAAACGTCGGATTAACTCGAAGTTTGGTATACTTATTAATGACCGATGACAGTTCCATACCATGCACCCCATGCTTTTTTACAATAAAATCATTTTATCTTACACTATTTTCAATTCGAATTTATTAAAATTTATTGTCTATTTTTTAGTTGGATTTTCTATAAAAGCGTATTTTATTAGTTTTTTTTACTATTATTTATTAAAAAAATAAAAAAGCTATGCTATTCATTATTAAAAATCCTAAAAATATTACTAATGCGCTCAGAAACTACCAAAGTTTATTCAGTTTTAGTTTCATCAAACAAAGACTTGTGAGGTATATTATTCTTAAAACTAGGGCAGATTCACAAAGTAGACAAGGTTAATTTGACAATGTCAACTAGGTTTACCTGAAAATAATTATTTTTAGACCAAACCATTATATTATACTTATCTATGAAAAAAAAAAAAAGAATTTTTATTGCTTAGGTGGGTGGACGAGCTCACGGCCCACCTGGTGCTAAGTGGTTACCGGAGCCCATAGGCATCTACAACGTAAATGCCGCCACCCACCTTGAGATATGAGTTCTAAGATCTCAGTATAGTTAGAACGGCTACCTCACCCTTCAAACCGAAACGCATTACTGCTTCACGGAAGAAATGGGCAGGGTGGCGGTACCTACCCGTGCGGACTTACAAGATGTCCTACCACCAGTAATTACGTGAACATTTGTTAAGTAGGTAGGTATTTCATTAGAAAAATTGGTACCCGCCTGCGGGATTCGAACACCGGTGCATCGCTACATAGTTACATACGAATGCACCGGACCTCTTATCCTTTAGGCCACGACGTCTACAAATTCTCATAATCATAACATAATCTCTATTAAAAGTTTATAGATTGGTTATTGTATTAAAATCGATTGGAATCTCTGGGTCTGCGGAGGGACTTCGGTTCCCTCTGTATTTTGTACCGTATGTTCCATGGGGAGTGCTCTGAGGAATTGTTCGAGATGATACCGGTATCTCGTTTTTACCATCGCACCGCCCGCCACCAGAGTAGAGTTCATCCGTACTACCTGGAGCCACTGCGGTCATCCACAGTGCGTTTCCAGAGGTCTTTTTTGCCACGTACCATCCGGCTATGGAATGAGCTCACGGTGTTTCCCGAGCGCTACGACATGTCCTTCTTCAAACGAGGCTTGGGGAGAGTATTAAGCGGTAGGCAGCGGCCTGGCTCTGCCCCTGGCATTGCTGAAGTCCATGGGCGACGGTAACCACTCACCATCAGGTGGGCCGTCTACCTACAAGGGAAATAAAAAAAAAACATTGTCATTTATTAATTTTACTCGGATACAAATGTTCTTTAAATATATATTTATTGTTATCGAATACTTAGGGAAGAGCGCGCCGCTTAATACAGTTTGTTTACAAAACGTACATAAATGTTTTAATTTTATTGGAAGCAGCGTATGAAGGAACGCTAGGCGGTCTGCCAACATCACATCCACATACTTTTCTGTTTTACAGAATCGAAAAATGTTGTACCTAAAGGAAGTTTATGAAACTGTGTTAATAGATGGTATTGTATTTATCCTTGAATTGTAAATCGAATTGTATTTATTGAATAAGTTAAATAGACAAACGAACAAGTGGGCCTGTCTGTAATACTACAGTTTTGTATCCTGATCATACAGGAGCCAGTCACCGTCGGCGCCCTAGACACGTTCTTACGGATCCATCAGATCTAATAACCTTTGCATTAGACGCCTTCAGCTCTAACACTAAAGCAAGCTTAAGGACCCCGGTAACCGTACTCGTCGAACTCGACAAAGACGTCGACGTGCAATCTAACCGATGCGTCAGCCCGCTGAGTTTCTAGCCGGATTTTCTCTGCGGGTCGCGATTTCGATCCGGTAGCACATTCATTCGCGAAGCAGTCGCTCTCGAGTTGTTAGGTCTCCTTCGGAGGCGCTCGGGCAGCTGTTAGCAAATTCCACCTCTCCTGAATGAACTTTTGCTCACCACAAAACATTTTTCCTTTAAAGTAGGGTGCTCTGCAAAATGTCCGATTATTGCCCTAATGACGGTTGGCTTACTTGCTAAAATCAAGTTTTTTTTATTGTGAGACCGCTGTCTACTGTACGCACCCTTATCAACGTATGGTACCTTCGCGATAGAAATAGACCTGTTTATAAACTTATTTCTATATACTAAAAGAATCCCTATAGCGTAAACATTTCGAATACTACATTCGAATTTACTGATGGTAGGACCTCTTGTGAGTCCGCACGGGTAGGTACGACCACCCCGCCTATTTCTGCCGTGAAGCAGTAATGCGTTTCGGTTTGAAGGGTGGGCAGCCGTTGTAACTATAGTGAGACCTTAGAACTTATATCTCAAGGTGGGTGGCGACATTTACGTTGTAGATTTCTATGGGCTCCAGTAACCACTTAACACCAGGTGGGCTGTGAGCTCGTCCACCCATCGAAGCATTAAAAAAAAGAATAATAGTCAAAGAGTCAATTACGTTTTTCCTTCATACCAATTTTTCGTTGTTTTTTGACTGTTCACAAAAAAAAAGCTTTTTAAAAGCAAACCCTTGTCGTTCCAGTGGAAAAATAATTGTTGTTGTTTTTGTGTTGTGTGTTTTTCTCTCTCGAGGTTTGTTGTTGAATAACAAATAGCTTGGAAAACGAGAGTTGAACGCTTCATAAAACAGCGTAACGGATTTAAATGAATCTATTATTTATAATACACGTGTATATACACATTAGTCCTGTTTTTTTTTTTTTTTGTATATTGCTTAGATGTGTGAACGAGCTCACAGCCCACCTGTTGTTAAGTGGTTACTGGAGCCCATAGACATCTACAACGTAAATGCGCCACACACCTTGAGATATAGTTCTAAGGTCTCAGTATAGTCACAACGGCTGCCCCACCCTTCAAACCGAAACGCATTACTGCTTCACGGCAGAAATAGGCGGGGCGGTGGTACCTACCCGTGCGGACTCACAAGAGGTCCTACCACCAGTAATTACGCAAATTATAATTTTGCGGGTTTGATTTTTATTGCACGATGTTATTCCTTCAACGTGGAAGGCAATCGTGAACATTTTTCGAGTACGTATTTCATTAGAAAAATTGGTACCCGCCAGCGGGATGTAATGTGTTAACGTATTTATAATGTTTTACTAAACAGTGAATGTCATCGATGTTCATGATGTGTTGTTATGCTACATTTAATTTTTTTATNCCAGTTTCACCAGGACAGGTGGGCGAGCAAAGGCTCAGCCAGGAGGGGTGGGACTTGCTAACAGCTACCCGAGCGCCTCCGAAGGAGACCTAACAACTCAAGAGTAGCTGCTTCGCGAATGAATCTACTACCGGATCGGAATCGCGACCCGCTGAGAAGATCCGGCGAGAAACTCAGCGAGCTGATTCATGGGTTAGGTTGCACGGCGAACTCTTTGTCGAGTTCGACGAGTACGGTTACCGAGGTCCCTAAGCCTGCTCCTAGAGCTGAAGGCATCTAGTGCAAAGGTTATTGGAACTGATGGATCCGTAAGGACGTGTGCATATACACGTATTTATCAACAACTAGACAAGTATAGTCTACACGTAAGCCTCTCGAAACATGTTTTTCCTAAATCAGGATCGATTTTTTTCCGTCCCATCATCAAAGGTGTCATTAGTACTGTACACGCTGGGATTCGGGATAAATAAAATTTCACCAAAGTACAACTAAAAACTGTATTCCACACTTAGAACACTTAAAATACTCAACGAACACTAAAACTTTCAATTCGCTTGTACGACTGCAGATCTATATAATTTTATTTAAACAGATTGCTAACAGAAAGGCTGATAGACATGTTGATATAAATACTAGAAAAAAAAAAAAGAGTCATTGACCAATACGTCTCTTGTGTCTGGTACGAGTATACTATTAGCCCATGAATATGATAAATAATTTAAATAAGTTATTAATAATATATAAAAATAATACATAGTAGTTTTTTTTCCTCGGGAGCATTTTATCACGTTATCAATCAGAACGTTTTGCTATAAATCTAACTGGTCTTCAACTCAGAAAAATAATGATCAGTAGGTATAGTTTTGGCCATGACGTAATGAGGGATGGCTTTGATCGCGGTCTCATGTTTGCCGAACTTAGCCCTTTCTTGGTCAGGACATACTGAATCTCCCTAAATGTGTGTACACGGTCCCATATGCGCTAGCCTGCTTCCCAATCTAGAACCTTTGTACAGTCGAACACAATAAGTTAATCCATAATGTAAGTATAACCGGCTTACCTTTAAAACGGTGTCGTAATATCAATACAAAACTACCTTTCTCTCTGCGGCGTTCGTACAGGCGGCAAACCAAACTGATCGTGGACCGCATCGACCTCATTTCTGATTTGTGGTTTGAAGCAAATTCCAAATAATTTTGAAATAAAAACTCTCTGTTTTGTATTTTAGTTTTATTATTTCCGTTTCATTATTTTCGTTTCATTTTACGAAAGTTTGTTTCTTTTTTGTTGGTTCCGTAATCTTGAATTGTAGGTATATGAAACGTCATTCACACCTCAATTTGTATTGACGATGATAAAAATAGCTCTGAGTACATATTTAATATTACTATATTTTTTTATGTGTAATTAGTTAGTTGATCCATGCTTAAATCGAGAAGAATTGGTGGTTCCGTAACCTTGAATTTTATATGAAATTCCTTGTAGGTCTTAATTTGTATTGACGATGATAAAAATAGCTCTGAGTACATATTTAATTTTACTATATTTTTTTATGTGTAATTAAAGTTAGTTGATCCATGCTTAAATCGAGAAGAACTGGTTTCACAACAAGACATTAAGCAAAAAAATTCACTAACACAGTTCAACCAAATTTAACTTCAAATTCAAGTACCTACCACAAAACAGCTGTTGCTCCAAGACTAATTAGTCGTTGTATTAGTAAATCTCGGCTTAAGGATTCGGACAAAAGGTCTACTTTAGATTGTCCCTCTAAACGTTACGTAATCGAAAAACGAATATTAATGGATTTAAAATTTGGTTGTTGATTTTTGTTTAGTCGCTAAATCGACTTTGAACCGAAAACGGAACTCTCTTGGTCCATGTTGATACCACATTCACGTACCATTGTTATACTCATCTGCTATGGTCCCTTTGGGTGTTCCTGTTTCAATGTAGTATTTCATTCGAAGAAAAGCCTCGTTTGAATCACGTTCTGTACATGTCTAAATTGCGAGGTTATTTTTTCTACCTATGCTGATAGCCTTGAGCGGTTAGATCAGCATTACCCCAGCTTGTATGTGAGCTCTCCGGGCCCAAGAGATATTTCTAACACTGGCTCTAGCAAGAGCAGTGCTTCGCAGAATCTACCGCCGGATCGGAAATGAGACCCACTGAGAAGATCCGGCGAGAAAATCAGTGAGCCGTGTCTATAGATTAATTTACTCGTCGAGCCCTTCGTCGCAAGCGACGGGTTGCGGCGGTGACCGGAATTGCGAGTAAAATTGGTGTGTCACTCGAGTGTAGAGGTCTTTTTCTAAACATTACCTAACGTTGAAATTTGAGTGCGTGACTTTTTTCAGTCATTTCAGCCTATCCCCACTATCTTTGCCAGATATTTCTTCTGTAAAATCAACAGTCAGAATTTAATGGGCAAAGAAATATTTTTTTCTCAAATACATCACAAGTACCTATTTATTCAGAAGCAAATTATTTCGTTGGAAACAGTTTCTGATTAAGTTGAAAACATCCAAGAGCTGAGGTTTTATCTAAATGATTTACCTATTGAAAGCGAGACCTGTAAAAAGTGATACGGATATACCTGAATTCTCTACAATTTATTTCGGAAAATAATATTTTGTATGGAATAAATTTTATTAAATATTATCAGACAAAGAAAACAGAACGAACGAATGAATGTATATATAAAAAAGAATCAAAGAGCGTTACATTTAATAAAAAATTTCGTTAATGTAGCTTTTAATTTTTTTGAACAAAAACGAATCTTATTGACATTGCAACAAAGACCATCAGTTATAATGTCCGCATTCGTGGACGAAGTCGGTTCGGCACTTACTATACTTTCTTTAAAAAAAAACAAATATACAAATTATAAAGAGATGTAAAACAAATCACCTATGTACTTTAATTATGTTTTTCTACTCACCCAATTTTCATTCATCTCAATCATTGTATATTAAATATACTATATAATATATATAATTTATTATACACATACATATGTGTATAATAAAAATCTTACATTTATTTCCGTTATCTGGTACCTGTAACACAAGTTCTTTACGAACTTAGTACGGGACCAGTTAACGTGGCGTGATTGTTAGTAAATATTTATTTATTTATTATTTATTTATTATCTGACACTTGTAGTGGAACGTAGGTTTTTCTAATAGTGATTACTACTTGGAGTTCTTTTAACTTAGAAAGATCTGCTCGAGGCACGTTACAATCTTCATTTTCTGACTCTTTCTGCCGCGAAGCAGTCATGCGTTCCGACTTGAAAGTGACTGTTGTACTAAATATTCGAGACTTACATACATCACTAGATGGGCAATATCCATTGGACTTTAACTTGTAACTATACTTGAGACCTTTGATATAATCAAAGCTTGAGACCTTAGCACTTATATATCAAAATGGGTGGCGTATTTACGTTGTAGATGTCTATGGGCTCCAGTAACCACTTAACACCAGGTGGACTGTGAGCTCGTCCAACCATCTAAGCAATAAATAAAAAAGAACATAACACTAGGTTGGTCTTTGTGAACGATCACCTTGCGATCCATGCAATAAAATAATTTTATTATCAACGTATAAATAAAGGCAACGGTCAGAGGGCTTTTCAATTTTTTATTAGACCCCTGTATATTATGAAACGGTCGATCAGAGGCGAGATTGCCTCGGCTCTGTTTCGGGAATACCTACGCTCTAAGCGAGAAATAAAATACGGTCCGGGTAATACCCGCACGCACGAAACCCCTCGGGCTGACGGAAAATTGAGTGTTCGGACATTATTGTTAACGTTGCTTCTGAGATTCGGATTAAAATAGATTTTACCCGACTGCTTCACAAGAAAAAGTATTAGCTAGTCTATTCAAGACTAGGTATGTTTATTTAGGTACTTTGGCATCCATATTACCTTTTTATTTTTATTGATCTTACAATATGACAAAGTGTGTGGCGCGTTTACGTTGTAGATGTCTATGGGTTCCAGTAACTACTTAACACCAGGTGGGCTGTGACCTCGTCCACACATCTAGGCAATAAAAAAAAAAAAGAGGTGTTGTTAGATAATTCTAGAGTTTTTTCGTAATAAAATGAAACTTTACCTTTTTTTCTATGGGCTATGGACTAGTTTGCACGCCGAACTCTTTGTTGCATTTAACGAGTTTGATTTTAACTGTGACTAGTTATGCTTGGAGTGCCCAAAAGCACCAGAGTCAATCGGGAGGATGCGATAAGATACTAGCTGACCCGGCAAACATTGTTTTGCCATATATAAGATTTCTAGGGAATTTCTAGTGTAGAAAAAAAAAACTAACTTATTGTAAGTGTGTAAGGATGTGGTAAATGAGTGAAAGAGGTATGTAGTGCTGTGAACGATGAGGGAATATATTATATTAAAAATAACAAAACCTCATTCACCCACATAATACCTCATTATAACAAAAAAAAATGTCCAAATAAAAAAAAATATGTTAGGGGTGGACAACATCGATATATTACCACTATATCGATGGTGGACAACCCTAATCACTTAGGGGTATGAAAAATAGATAGTAGCCGATTCTCAGGCTTACTGAATATGCATAAAAAATGTCATGAGAATCGGTCAAGCTGTTTCGGAGGAGTATGGGAACGAACATTGTGACACGAGAATTTTATATATTAGATGTACACTTTACCAAACCTGTACAGATGCACCGCGACACGACTGCTCTTTTAAAATGCCCTTGTATTATTTAAATGTAATATAGTATATATTTCGCTATACTATAAACTTTTATCTGCTTTAGTAAATAATGTCCTTTGTTTGATTCTCGTAATACGAACTTATTGAATGATCCCTCTGTTTCGCATCGAATTATAATTTGCAGCTTTATTTTTTTGGTCTCGTTGGCAAATGTGTATCCGGCCTACGTCATGGTGAGTGGTCACTGTTGCTCATGCACCTCAGCAATGTCAAGGGTACAACCAAGCTGTGGCCTTCCTAATTACTTTCAAGAATACCATTACAGTTTTGTTATTCTTTGTTGAACGATATCGTGTGGGCCTTTCAACTAACCTGCTGCTTGACTGTGTGCTCAGTGCGAGTTGTTTAACGTTCTCGATAGCGTAAAAGTTAGCTCATATTTGTATGGAATGGGCTGTCGCTTGCGACGAAGGGCTCGACGAGCGAACTAACCCATAGACACAGCCCACTGAGTTTCTCGCCGGATCTTCTCAGTGGGTCGCGTTTCCGATCCGGTGGTAGATTCAGCGAAGCACTGCTCTTGCTAGGGTCAGTGTTAGCAACTCTCCGGTTGAGCCCCGCGAGCTCACCTACTAACGTTAGGGTGAAGCTGAAANTAGACACAGCCCACTGAGTTTCTCGCCGGATCTTCTCAGTGGGTCGCGTTTCCGATCCGGTGGTAGATTCAGCGAAGCACTGCTCTTGCTAGGGTCAGTGTTAGCAACTCTCCGGTTGAGCCCCGCGAGCTCACCTACTAACGTTAGGGTGAAGCTGAAATAGCCTCTCAAGGCTATCAGCATAGGTAGGGAAAAAAAAAAAAAAAAAAAATGGAATGGGATCGTTTGCGTATGTTTGCCGCTAGGGGCGCTGTTCCAATTGCATACAAAATTGGCTTAACTTTTACGCTATCGAGAACGTTAAGAAGCTCGCACTAAGCACACTGGCTAATCTGGTTTATTATATTTACGCTTGACAGCTGGTGCTGGTGTGTATGTAAGTTTAAAACGATTTGAACTCGAACGACGCCCGATGTGCATATGAAAAAGATGTGCAAACTTATTCGTAGACGGTCGACCTCATTCGTAGTCACAGAAGAGAAGTCAACAGCCGGTAAATTACTGATCCGGTCCAATGACTCGGGCCGTGCCTCGTTCCTGAAATGCTAATGGATGTATTAAAATGACTTTAATCTGTTAATGAATAGTTGCTTGTAATAAAGCAAAACACCTACCCACCTATAAGTGCAGTTTGGAAATTAAAGGTTATTACGGTACAGTTTCATAGGGATAAATAAATAAGGCTGTATAGAATTCAATTGAAGACAAATTGAATTATTATTATTTGATAAAACTAAAGAATTCAAAACTGGATTTATGTCTGTATAACTGAGTGGACTCTTCGTGGCTTAAAAGATAAGATGCCCGGTGCATTCGTATCGAGCGATGCAACTGTGTCGGTGTTCGGATCCCGCGGACAGGTACCAATTTTTCTAACGAAATACTGATTACCTAAGAGGCTATTCCAGCTACGCTAGCTGTCTGGTAGGTGAACTCACGGGGCTCAACCTGAGAGAGTTCTAATTCTCCGCAGAATCTACCACCGGATCGAAATCGCGACTGAGAAGTTCCGGCGAGAAACTTAGTGGCCTGTGTCTATGGCCTTTATTCGCGATCATGGATACCATAACAACCGTAAACTATTCGAAAAGTCGGAAATAATATCGAGGGGTGAAAGGATATTCGGTTCAAGCGAAATTTTTTATAATTTGGAAGAAATATCATAACCATTTGCTATTTATATGCCATTGCCACAAGCTATTTGAACGGAGTAAACTTAATTGAAGTTCAATTAAAAACTTCGAACTGTTGATGCTAATGCAATATAAAAGGCACCTTTGATTACAAAGACAAATTAATGTCGCGTATTAAGCGAAATGCCCTTTCATCCCTCGATAGAATGATAATGACAAGCGCGAGAATCGACAGTAAAAGTTTGTAGAGCATGTTGTTACGAATAAAGTAGCAAGTCTTGATCCCGCCCTATTACACCCAGCGTAAAAAAACTACTACGCACTTCGTCGCCTCACATCGAACCATGCGCGGTAACGTAGGGACATCATAGGTGCAGCGCAGTCACTTTTTAATATTTGCGCTGTGTGTCGCACCGCTTCTTATGGTTATGACATCACCGTAGTCTGTTCAAGAAAAAAAACAAAATAAAGTGGTATGAGTATAGAAAACAGTATAAATAACACGATGTATAGGTAGGCAGCGGCTTGGCTCTGCCCCTGGCATTGCTGAAGTCCATGGGCGACGATAATAAAAAATATATTTGTAGAACAAAATTTGAAGGTAGTATGTGACGTCATCACAAATAATACAAACTCGTATCTTTTTTTTTTTTTTATTGCCCTTGTAGGCAGACGAGCATACGGCCCACCTGATGGTGAGTGGTTACCGTCGCCCATGGACTTCAGCAATGCCAGGGGCAGAGCCAAGCCGCTGCCTACCGCTTAATACTCTCCACAAGCCTCGTTTGAAGAAGGACATGTCATAGCGCTCGGGAAACACCGTGGAGGGGAGCTCATTCCATAGCCGGATGGTACGTGGCAAAAAAGATCTTGGAAACGCACTGTGGATGACCGCAGTGGCTCCAGGTAGTACGGATGAACTCTACTCCGGTGGCGGGCGGTGCGATGGTAAAAACGAGATGCCGGTATCATCTCGAACAATTCCTCAATACGGTAATAATATCTGATAGAATACGAATCGTACTATAATAAACTCGTTATACTCTTGTTTGTTCTTCTTGATCCAATCAGAAAATAGACTGCCTTTATTGAAAGATCGATGTGTTTGTAAGTCGAACTCATCTAAAATAAATAATAAGGTAGGTTCTCAGACGCCTTCTATTGCCTTTTCGCTAAAAATAAAACGATGAACACAATATTATGTAAAGCTTGTCTTTTATATGTTGTCTTTGATACGAAGGCTGAAGATATTTTTCAATAGCTTGGTTTGTCAAGATAATAGTTTCCACTAGAAGAGATGTAGGCTCGTTCTATAGAGATGTTGCTAAAAAATTAATTAACAAATATATACGAGTATATCACTAAATATGCGTCATCATACAGTTATGACATAATGTGGTAATAATGAAAGTAGGTAATAAAATAAATAAAATAGCTTTATTTAATTCCACGATAATTAGATAGAGCTTAATTAATTTAGTATTTAATAATTATATTACTGAGTAACCATAATAAATTTACTACTCATGCAATTTAATCTCTAGAAGAATCTCTCAAAGAATTCCATGCTTTCCTATCTTTAGCAGTTGGTCATCCAGTCTTCCTGCTTTAGATACAATCTCGTCCTGCCACCGGGCACCCGGGCGACCTCTACTTCTCACGCCCTGCGGTCCTTTCCATTTTGTAGTGTTAATTGTCCATCGATTGTCATCGTATCTCCCAACATGACTAGCCCAACTTCATTTGAAACTGAGAGAAGCTTAGAGCTCCTTTATCTTGGTTATTTTCCGAATTTATATGCTTCCAACTCTATCTCTCAGCTTTATATTTAAACGTCTCCTTTCCATTGCCCTTTGAGTTATCTGTATTTTTTGTCTTACCTTGTAAGTAGGTACCAATAGAATATTTCACTATGTCATCTAAAGTTGAGGACCTATTCGTTTAATACGACGATTGATCGATGATCTCATCCGTTAATCTACAATCTACAAAAAACATGTTTTCATTGTGTTCAATCGTTGTTTTAATACGCAGCACGAAAACACTTTAATTAGATGTTTGTTTATTGCAACAAACCGTTGCAATTGATTCGATCCAATTCCCCGATTATCGAACCATTACGCTGTTGCAATTATCCTGACAAACTGAACTAAAATTTCGCGTGCAATCATCGTTCAATTAACTTTATCTTGATATTTCAACACAGACTGTTGACAGAGTGGTCGTGGTCATGCATCAGTCGGATCCTGCGATACCGATGCTCTCGCGATGCGACGCCATGTGGCACGATGTTTCGCAGAGTGAGAGCAAACATTTATGTTGGAGTGAGTCGCAGATTTTATGAGGTCGGTCCATCGTGTTGGAGATCGTCCGCGAGATCTTTTGCCCTCGACTTTCCCTTGCACCACCAACCGCTCAATGGAGTTCTCATCTTATCTTCTTCTTCATCTTATCTTGATATGGGGATTAATTAAAAAGTCACTTTCTTCGAGACGAAAACGAATCTAGAATGTTTTCTTTATGATTTAAAACGGTGTGCGTGACCGCGAACACGCTACAGAGCTCAAACGAATCTATAAAGTCGTCACGCAATAATAGTGAATGCAAGTCGGTTTTCGCTGTCGGTTTTCTTGTTGCGTTAGAATTTTATTTGCATGTACTTTACAGTTCATTGACTTTTCTTGTAATCCTATTTTTGTTTTGATGTTGATGGGTGAACGAGTTATGCCGTGACGCGTGTTTCTTCCGCCCACCTGTGGTAGGAAAGACGAAGTTTGAACAATTGTTAAATTAAGCTTAATGATACTAAATCGATGTTCAGATCATGCGATGTGTCAAAGGACAATATAAATTTCGCTATTGTCGGTAGGTAGATTTTTATAAGACACAATATTAGATCTACCCTCTCTCACACACGATATATACTAGGCCATAGACTGCGATGTAAAGCAAAAGAAAAATGCATTCAAATTTGTTTGACTTCGTTACATCTATACTAATATATAAATCTACAGTGGTTTTTACGGATGTTCCGTTATAACTACTGAACCATGCATTCAATTGACTTGAAACTTGGTATCCATGTAGAAAATACATGTACTTAATGGATAGGCTAATATTTATATGAGTGTTGGACTCCCTAAACCAGTTGGGGGGGCGTTAATAATGAGAATCTTTGTGGGGGTGAGAAATAATAATGTTAATTTGAAATGCCCGGCGAAGCGGACGGGTACACAGCTAGTATTATTATATTATCATAGTGAATGCAAATGCTTCTGATCTACACGCATTCACGAGAACGTAAAATAGAATCATAAAACTTGAATTCGTGTTGCAGTTTTCACCAAAGCCGATAAAGCTTGGCGATTTGCGCAGACAAAAGGTTCATTGTATATTATATTTTCCTTTGTATAATATGACTCTCGTTATTATCTCCGTTGTCGAAGAAGTTTATATGATCGACTGGTTCCCGATGATCTTGGATTTATACCAGAGCAATCGTGAGGCAAATATTCTATTCAATGTTTTTATATTGTTATCATTGAACTGTTTTGAAATAAGAACCATCTGTATTACTCAGAAAAACGCACGGTCCTGGAGCAAATTTTTTTTTTTTTTTTTTTTTTTCCACAGGGGAAAATCGCCGGATCCCCACCCGCGCGGCAGGTGGGGTATGTGGGAGTTGAACCTCACTAAAAACTCCTGCCGCTCACAACCGGCGCCCTACCTCGGACCGGGCCGGAGCCCAGTCGGGGCTATTGAAACGGCGGGACAGGGTTGACGCAGAGCACATTACATCCATCCCACCGTCCCACGGACGCCGGACCGGTGGCCGCCAGCGACACGACCACCGGTTCCCTCGTTCAGCGGGCCAAGAGCCCGCTTTGATGGCGCCGCGTTACACCTTCCCCCAGAGCGGTCGGGGGAACGCGGTCTACCATCACCCGGCTTCCTATTGCGGGTGAGCGTGCAGAGCACGCCACCCCACGTCTGGGTCCCTCCCCGCACAAAACGGGTGGGACCCCTAGCTCTTAGGGGGCCAGGTCACGGATACGACCCCGGTCCCGACCCCCTGCTCGGCGGCGGCGGGTTTCTGCGTAGTGAGGAGAGCTTTCCCTCACTCGCCCCGCCGCCTCCTTCTGCGAGATGGTGCACTCGCAGAAGTCGAGCATAGCCTTCCATGACTCATCGCTGCCAAGCATCGACGCCACGACGCCAGGCAGCGACAAGTCAGGTCCTATCTTTGCGACCAGGACACGGCGCTGCACCTCCCAAGCGGGGCAGACAGCGAGCGTATAACACATTTTTAACATTTTTGTTAGCTTGTTGTATTTCAATACAATTTTCAAGGACATCAAAACGTCAGATAAATTTAACAATTTGCACACGCATCAGGAACCGATGACAAAACAACAATTTTATAACTTCGCTCTAATATCTTGTAACCAGTGTCAACAGGATAAACAAAATATGAAATTAATTGTTAGTTCGATTTGTTATTTAAGGGATTTTTGTTTTTGTTTTTAAACTGCATATATTAATCTAAAAAAATATGTACTTATCATGAACATCGTGTAAATCTATAAAATTTACATTAAACCGATAGTAGGGCGCATGGGGTTGAAACAGACGTTAAATTATAAAAATTGTCATTTGGACCTCATGTCTCAAGATGGTGAGGTGTCTATGGGCTCCAGTAACCAGATGAAACCAGACGAGCAGTGTGACGTTGAAATACAGAGTAATATTTAATACTCGACATACCTGCATATTCATACGCCGGTAAGAATAACGCCATCTGTCGTCGAATAGCAGAAACGAGTATCAACAGAACTAGTAATATCGAGAACGCTCGAAAAGTGTAACGCCGTCTATTATCAAATAGCGGAAACCCATATCGAAACGACTTGTGTTGCTAAGAATGTTCTCGATAATTGTAGAGATATCGTATCGACTATAAAAGCGTTGCAAAGATGACACGAAAGCAGTCAGGAAGCGCTTCTATTCGAAGCGAAACAGCGAACGAATCACCTGAAGCGAAGCGGAAGAAGTGAATTGCGAATTATAAAGTGTTCTTTAAGTGTAATAAGTGTTAAATATAGTTTTAATTTGTACTTCGGTGAAAGTTTTATTTATCCCAAGCCCCAGCGCGTAACAATACTTATACCTACTATATGTACCGACATACTTTTTTTTTATTTCATTCAAACTTTTAATAAAAGCAAAAGAGTGTCAGGAACCGCTGATTTAAGACATCGGTAGACTGTAAAAAAAATTGGAATACCCACAGTCAGGAAAATATTGTGTTTCCTTATTTAATTTTCAGACGAGCTCGTCTTATGCGTCATATTTTCTGGAATAAAGTAACGAAATTATTATTGACAGACGTACTTTATTTTTAACAGTTTTCTTTTATCAATATAATTTTTGAGGAAATTTATTCTGACCTGGATGATCATTTCGAGTTTATCCAGGATAGGTGAACGAGCATGGTTATGATGCACTTTGGTAAATATTTAATATTAAATGGAGAGTGAATTCGTCGGCCGATTTACAGTATTAAAAAAGATAAAACACATAAAAAACACATCCGCCTACATAATTTCCGTATTCACAGAAGCTTAGCAGGGAAATCCAAGTTAAAAAACCACATTAATACCGCATCGCAGACGAAGAGAAAAACCTATTACATACCTACTGTGATAAAAATACTTCAAAAATTTTACATTGAAATAACTATGTTCCAGTTTCGATTTACTTCGAATGAGTCAATCACCTCGGTGGCGTAACATTTTAAAAGAATCCATCTTCAATTACACATTTGCGATTAAGAAATAAAAACACACGCTTAAATAAAATAGCTCCTTTATTCTGATGCGTTAAATACAATGCTAATAAATACGCATTAAAAATACTTATTTACAAATAACTAGACGTGTTCCGTGATAAAGTTGTAAATGGTATAGAACCAGAGAGTGATAAAACATCTCTCTATCTCGGGTCCATGGTATTCGTTGTTATTATTATTATATTATAGATGAAAAATCAAATATGGATAGGGCTTACGTGAAATCCATTTTTCATAATCATCATCATCATCTCACCATCATCTTCTCGATTTTTCCATCGCATCGTCCGCCACCGAAATAGAGTTCATCCATACTACCAGGAGCCACTGCGGTCATCCACAGTGCGTTTCCAGAGATCGTTTTTGCCACGTACCATCCGGCTTTGGAATGAGCTCCCCTCCACGGTGTTTTCTGAGCGCTATGACATGTCCTTCTTCAAACGAGGATTGTCAGGAGTATTAAGCGGTAGGTAGAGGCTTGGCTCTGCCCTTGGCTTTGCTGACGTCCATGAACGACTCTGCGTAATCAATGGACACTAAGCACACCATTTGGCTGACCGTTTGGCTGGTGTTCTACCCAAGGCGTGTTTGCCTTCTGTGCTAAGTTCGCGATGATAACCCAAAAATTTAAATGTTTAGGTGGCTTCATTTCAGGACTATTATATGATCAAAGGACTAGTTGAATTTTATTAATTTTATTATCGTAATTGTCAACAGGGTGACTTGCTTGAGGAATAGTTGAATTTTCTTAACTTTATTATCGTAATTGTCAACAGGGTGACTTGCTTGAGGACTAGTTGAATTTTATTAACTTTATTATCGTAATTGTCAACAGGGTGACTTGCTCGAGTGTCCGCTATGCTTGTCGACATTGAACGCGAGCGCGACGGTACGGCTGGCGTGGTGCTCCCACCGCTGCTGCGAGCCGTGTCTGCGGCAATACCTGAATATCGAGATATATGAAGCCAGGGTGCCGGTCAGCTGTCCCGTCTGTCATGAGAGTATACACCCTTCAGGTAATTCCAGCGCTTAAATCTCTTTTTTGTTGTTGTTTCCTTCGAAGGCAGACGAGCTTATGGCCCACCTAAGCGATTGATAACGCTTATAGACATCAAGGCAGAAGGGAAAAGACCCGCCGGCCGGCCACCAAACCGTTGGTCAGATCAGATAACTGCGCTCACTGGACTCTCTGTTGCGACCGCCCTGAGAGAAGCCGAAAACCGAAGCAAATGGAAGCTGATGGTACAAAGAGCCACGAAGGGCTTTCAGGGACACGACCTCCAGCAATGAAGTATTCGACTAAGAAGAAGAAGATAGACATCAGCAAATAGTTTATCCGTTGCCCACCAGTCAATAAATGCGATACGTGAGATTATAGCACACTATACCGTCCAAAAGGTGGTGTAGTGGAGGACATGTTGAGTTTGCTGAGTAAGGTTGCGTTTGTTCCACACGAAAAGTAATTATGAAACTACGCCTTCAATAATTCTTACTGATGGTAGGACCTCTTGTGAGTCCGCGCGGGTAGGTACCACCACCCTATCTATTTCTGCCGTGAAGCAGTAATGCGTTTCGGTTTGAAGGGTGGGGCAGCCGTTGTAACTATACTTGAGACCTTAGAACTTATAGCTCAAGGTGGGTGGCGCATTCACGTTGTAGATGTATATGGGCTCCAGTAACCACTTGAACACCAGGTAGGCTGTGAGATCGTCCACTCATCTAAGCAATAAAAAAATAGATACCAATAGTAGATACCAGAGCCCCTAGAGTTCGTCCAACAGCCTTGGTAAAGCCGAAAAGACCATCAGGCCATATTTTATGCCCATAAATTGCTCAATAATAATAAAACTAGGTACCGTATTAATATAGTTACAAAAAACGATAAGGTACGGATACATACATACCCAGTACTTGTAGCTTCGAAACGTAAAGCCTCAAATATTTGGGTTCATGAATACGATCTGGATATTATTATTAGAATGGATTATTATTATTTCCTGAAGTAATTCTTGTCCACCTGATAGTAGCCTAGATTTCTTTTTCCTACCTAAGCTGATAGCCTTGAGAGACTATTTCAGCGTAATCTTAACTAGTAAGTGAGCTCGCGCGGCTCAAACCTGACGACGTTGCTAACACGAACCCTAGCAAGAGCCGTGCTTCGCAGAATCTATCACCGAATCGGAAACGCGACCCACTGAGAAGATCCGGCGAGAAATTCAGTGGGCTGTGTCTGTGGGTTAATTTACTCATCGAGCCCTTCGTCGCAAGCGACGGGTTCGACGAGAACGATGACTGGTAGCCTAGAAGAGATCGCTCTTAGCAATAAGATCGCCCATTGTACTTTTTTTTGTATTTAATGTATTCATTTTAACATCAATTTTACTTTTTTTTTAACTTTCTTTAGTCACACTGATCGAATCGACGATTGCTTCGTCTGGAATTTTCTCAAATATGCGTCATAAGTTAACAGAATACCTTTCATTTTCGATGACGTCAATTGACGTAACCCATTTTCTAGAGCGAAATAGTTTGAGGAGGTTCGAAGTGCTGTTTGAAAGGAAATTATTACATTTGTTGAAAGAAATTGAGTTTATTTTTGCAGTTCTGTGTCTGACGGGGATTGCTTCAAGCATTGTAATAATAAACCAGCGGTTTTGAGTATGTAATCTATGCAAGGTGTATTTCCCCTATAAGAGGACCTATGGGGGAACTGGCATTTCCTAAACGTGTTGTATTTAATTAAACTTCTTTGTACCGTAATGTAAAGTAATTGTAATCATAATCGAGGGAGCGCAGGGGGAGGACTTAGTGGTTCTCTTCGCGTTACATTGCGCACAATGTGCTACTCGAAATCACACATACTAAGGCTTTTTGAACGAATCAATATTGTTTTTCGTTTGTGGGCTGGAAGTTTTCTCGCAACTCTGAAAATACGGGAACGGTTTGTTTACACCCTGTGTGCCGTGCTTCGCAGAATCTACGACCGGATCGGAATCGCGATCCACTAAGAAGATCCGGTGAGAAACCGCAGTGGGCTATGTCTGTGAATTAATTTTCACGACGAACTCGACGAGGAGGGAGAAAGAGTGGATCGAGAGGCTCCGAAGTGACGTATTTTGGGCGAGGGCGTCTATTTACCATTTAGTCCTCTGGATCGGGCTTCTATGTGTCGTAGTGCAATGACATTCACTCATCTATTTAAATTATGACTTACTTTTTACTGTAAATTTTTTTATCGACTAGTATAGATAGGTTGGCGATCATGTATGTTAGATCCTTCGGTGTTAGATCCTCATTGAAGTTATTATGTGCACTAGAGGAACCCTAAAAGTATATTTTTGTGTTCAGTAGTTGAATAGGTAAGATCACTGTCACATACGCAATGTAATTGTACTCCTGGTTTCAAATTCTGTCGAACTCGCTAGGACGTGAGGGTAATCAATATAATAAAGCAAGCAATCTCTGAGATGTACTAGTCGTAAATTAATTAATATATACAATTAATAACGTTATTATAAATTTAAGTGCAAAATAATATTGTCTCAACAAACAAAATATTTGTATTACAATACTAGAATGCTGAATAGTCTTAACGTGATACGCACTATATTCCAGGGCTGTCAGATGAAATATGTTGTATTAAGTGGTATTATTAAGACTTATTGTAAGTGTTTAGAGGTTTGCGCCACCAACCTAATTAGATCCGTTTAAGCAAGTCGCAGCGTCTAGACTGGCTACGGATAGCTCTTGGACCTAGAGGTCTAGAATCGTCGTGCTGACGACAACCGGCCCAGCGACGTAAACGTTTGTTCTATTGAACCAGCGATACCATCACTACGATCGTCTTCCACCTGCTTACATACCCGATCCTGTGGACCGAATGGTAAACAGTCGACGTCGCGTTAAACACGTCATTACGGATCCTCCCGATCCACTAACAATGCTTTTTGGTACCTCAAGCACCGGTCGCCGTCCTCGCCGAACCTGTCGCTTGCGACGAAGGGCTCGACGAGTAAATTAACCTATAAACACAAGCCACTGAGTTTCTCGCCGGATTTTCTCAGTGGGTCACGTTTCCAATCCGGTGGTAGATTCTGCGAAGCACGGCTCTTGCTAGGGTTCGTGTTAGCAACAACGTCAGGCTTGAGCGCCGTGAGCTCACCTACTAGTTCGGTGAATCTCGAATAACCCCTCGGGGCTGCTAGAATAGATTGTAAAAAAAACCACCTGCCTTTGCTTCTTACAATGAGGTTTCTCGAAAAGAAACTTCCCAACACGAAGTGCGTTTGATTTATCTAATGAAAAGAATGAAAAATGAAACGTAAAAATCTATAATACACAAATATTATTTTTATAGGGAAATAGACGGTAGGTAGCACGAAAGACAAATGCTGATGCTGAATGCTGAATGCATCTTAGTCGTTTGTGGCCACGAAAACAGTGGATTATTGGGAACGTTGAAAATAATATGATAACAATAAAAAAATTAAAGATTACACCGTTAAATTGCTTTTAATTACATAACAAATATAACTGCTTTTCATTTATGGTCGCGTATTTAAGTAACGTTTTTTTCGCTTCCGAAACGCCTACCTTCGAGATATTAATACGCTTTTATTAGCTTAAGACGTATGTATGTTAGTATGTAACGGAATCTTTGAACATGATTTGGACCCCCTTCAAAACGTCGGATTAACTCGAAATTTGGTATACTTATTCGATGACAATTCAACATTAAAAAAAAAACATTGAAAGAATTGAAATTCCACTAAAAATTGAAAAATAAATAACAATTTAAAAAAACTTAACTGCTGATACCATGCACCCTACGCTTTTGTTACAATAAAATAATTTTTTCTTACACTATTTTTAATTCAAATTTATTAAAATTTATTTTCTATTTTTTAGTTGGTTTTTCAATAAAAGCGTGTTTTGTTAGTTTTTTTTAAACTATTATTTATTTTATTTAACACAAAGGTGAACGAACTCGCATGAGTGTGTATAAATTATGATGTAGGTAGTTATTAAATTTGATACATTAACAGCCCTGGTTTTGTAATGATGATGTTGCGTTGTGTCGCATGCAATCTTGCGAAACATTAGATATTATTTATTTGCTTAGCATTATTCATCCACGAGTCTACATGTATTTAATGTTGAATTCGTACTTCATTTAATCGTAAGCTTTGTACGCTTAATGTATTTTTTATAAAGTACTAGCTGACCCGGCAAACATTGTTTTGCCATATATAAGATTTCTAGGGAATTTCTAGTGTAGAAAAAAAAACTAACTTATTGTAAGTTTGTAAGGATGTGGTAAATGAGTGAAAGAGGTATGTAGTGCTGTGAACGATGAGGGAATATATAATAAAAATAACAAAACCTCATTCAACCACATAATACCTCATTATAACAAAAAAAATGTCCAAATAAAAAAAAAAAATTTAGGGGTGGACAACCCTAAAGGGGTATGAAAAATAGATAGTAGCCGATTCTCAGGCTTACTGAATATGCATAAAAAATTTCATGAGAATCGGTCAAGCGGTTTCGGAGGAGTATGGGAACGAACATTGTGACACGAGAATTTTATATATTAGATTTTTAATGCGACCGTGTCGTCGTTTGAATTGCGCAGGCTGGTACCAATTTTTTTTTCTAATGAAATACGTACTTAACAAATGTTCACGATTGACTTACACGGTCTAGGGAAAAAAGATCGTGTATTGATGTGCCTTTGGAAAACATACAGCATTGTATTATGAAGAAGCAGTGTGTACTTAGCTTAAATTCCTTGTCTATGTCCAACCATAGACAGTCAATTTAGTTCCATCTTTAGCCGCTAGGTGCTGCCAGCAAGTATAAAGGAAGCGCAGCCATCTTTGATCTTCATAGCGTTGTGTACTTTCGTACTGTGAAGTCGCAAGTCCACAAATATTTATTCGACTTCTTATTAATTGCAAAAAATATTTATTTTGTGTTTCTATGAGTGTTATTTTGCAATCATTACGAGTATTATTTACCAATCCTATCATCGGACGCCATGAATCACGCGTCATCTGTTGGAGGTGATGTTGAGTCAAGCTCCATAATTTCCGAGAGGGAAGATGTCCAGGCGAGACGCGATGGAGACGCCTCGCGTTCGAACAGCTCGTCAAGCGAAAAAGAACAAAAGGAGTCTCTGCGTAAGAAACGACGGGATTCAAAGGTAACGGTCGATCTTCGAATCGGCTCGTTATCCCACCAGGTCAGTGACGTTGTAAATCTAATAATGCATCAACTGTGTGTAACAATTGAATGTAACGAAAAATGTTGTAAACAAATTGATCTCGTCAATACGGAAATTTTGACAAAAACACAACAGATTTAAACTAATAATCTTTGTAACATAATTACTGAAAACTTTGACAAATCGTCTCCGTCGTACAAGTTACCCGTAAAAAGCGTTTTAAATTGTATACGGAAAAAAGGGCCGTATGTATAGAAATAACACGTCAAAGTTTAATTTCCGTGGTCTCTAACAAAGTATCCTGTTGCCAACGCACCACTCATTGAGGAATTTTTGTTTGATAATAGTAAATTGAAATCTATTCAGTCCCTCGGAGGGCTACAATCCTATTTGTCACGATCTCGTACAAAAGGTAAGCCAAACATTATAAACAATCATAGTCTGTAACATCTGGCACAATCCAGAGGGGGGCAATTGAAGACACCGACGGGAGGCACTGAGTGCCACCAAAATTGTAATAATTTGTAAACCATGTATGGTTACCAAAATCCAAAAAAAAAAAAAAAAAAACTACCTTTTTCTGCGGAAGAAAAGCGACGGATCAATGCGTCCAATTTTGGATCTTCGAGAGTTGAACAAGGTCGTAAAGATAAAACACCTAACTGTTTTCGGACACCTAGGTACCAAACTTTCTCCACCCAGGGGACTGGATGATAGAATTGAACATTTCTCAGGAATATTTTTCTAGTATCAGTCGCAAAATTTCGTCGATACTTCTTGAGGATCAGTACCAAGGTACCAGTATCAGTACCTCCAGGAAGGAATCGGTACCTTCTTATGAGTTAGTATGAAATGACATGCCTACCCTTCGGTCTGGCTTCAGAGCCACACCTTTTTGCTTCTATAACATGCGGGTCGCAGAGACCTTGCGTGCAAAGGGAACTCGAGTGCTAGTGTCTACTAGACGACTTCCTTTTTGGTCGACCAAGACAAATCCAAGTTGAAACTTCAGGCTGCAGAAGCTGTGAAGCTTTTGGATTAACCTTTTTTGCTTCCATAACATGCTGGGTCGCAGAGACCTTGCGTGCAAAAGGAACTCGAGTGCTAGTCTACCTAGACGACTTCCTTTTGGTCGACCAAAACAAATCCAAGTTGAAACTTCAGGCTGCAGAAGCTGTGAAGGTTTTGGATTATCTGGGCTGGCATGTCAATTTCCATTATATAGGGTGCTCGGTCGCTCGGTCGCGGAGATATTGCGTGCAAAGTCGAGTGCTAGCTTACCTACACGACTTAATCTTGTTTCACCAAGACAAATAAACGTTTTTGTTCCCATAGCATGCTCGGTCGCGGAGACCTTGCGTACATAGGGAAGTCAAATGTTAACGTACCTACGCGACTTTCTCTTGGTCCTTGAAGACAAATACACCTTTTTGCTTCCACAGCATGCTCGGTCGCGGAGGCATTGCGTGCAAAATCGAAGTGCTAGCTTACTTACACGACATGATCTTGTTTCACCAAGACAAATAAACGTTTTTGCTCCCATAGCATGCTCGGTCGCGAAGACCTTACGTACATAGGGAAGTCAAATGTTAACCTACCTACGCGACTTTTTCTTGGTCCATGAAGACAAATACACCTTTTTTGCTTGCATAGCATGCTCGGTCGCGGAAACATTGCGTGCAAAGGGATGTTGAGTGTTATCCCACCTACGCAAATCCCACCAGGTCCATCAAAAGAAGTCCAAGTTGAGTCTTCAGGCCACATAAGCTGTAAAGCTCTTGGATTATTTGGGCTGCCAAGTCAGCCTTACAAAAAATCAATTAGTACACTGGTTCAAGAGATGACATGTCTAGGGATTCGATGGAAAATTGCGAGAAATGAAGTGGCCACTCAACAACATCCTAGCTCAAACTCTGACGGAATTACATCAATCTATGCTAACTTGCAAATTTTCTTGCGAAGTTTCAAGAAAAGGGGTAAAAAACAGGCCATCCTGCATGTGTTAACAATTAAATGCAGTGCTGACGCGGAGCCACATGTTAGACATTGCCGATACACAAAACCAACCATTTCCTGGCAACGGAAGCTTCGGACATGTGTAGGGGTTACAAATGCAGTGCTGACGCGGAGCCACATGTCAAACATTGCCGAGACCCAAAACCAACCATTTCCTGGCAACGGAAGCTTCGGACATGGGTAGGGGTTACAATTAGACAAAATATTAACGTCCTGTCTATGGTCAGCTCAACAACAGAAACGGCTCACCCACAAAAGAGCTATTTGCAATGGTAGTGACAATCAAAATGAATCTGAAAGTATTTCACTAACGTTGACCTTTCGATTTTTAAACCTAAGCGATAAGTTCAAGATAACTGTCAGCTTATCTCTCGGGGAGATACAACATCATAGCCGACAGGCTATCACGAGGAAATCAACCTGCGAAATGGCACTTTTTACCACAAGTGACCACAAAAGTTTTTCGAAAGTGGGGTCATCCGGATATAAACCCATTCGCCGACCAAGATTGGATACCTTCAGCAGACCGTAGAGGATGCAACTAGCATGGAGAATTCCTCCTCTCAACCTTCTCCCCAAAGTACTGACTCACTTCAACAGTGTCTAGGGAACCTACCTGGTAGTGTTCCCAGACTGAGCGAAAGCATTTGGGTTTCCAAGCCCTCAGATCCCGAACGCTAGATAACTCGCACGAAATCCAAAACCTGCCTCCTCCACAGGTTAAACATTAACCCTGAAAGCTAAAGGGGGGGGGGAGGTTGTACAAATAATAGACTGGTCTAAACAGGAGAAGATTTATTGAAAATTAGCTGGTGTCAATCCACTTTGTCAGCATACTTACCAGCAACTAGAAGATGGTGCATATGGTGCTACAGTTTTAAAATTGATCCTAAGTCTGCAGATGTTGCCAAATTCTTTCTTCTTTTCCAAAAAGAAAATTTTGCCTATAAAACAATCCTTCTGCATCATAAAGCAGCGCTGTCGACTTTCTGTGGGCGAAATACATGTAGGACAGCAAACATTCTCAAGCTCTCTAATAAAAATTGCTATTTTAAAAAAGCCATCGGAATAGCTAAACAAAATTCAACTACTTATTACAATTTTACTAAGTGTAGTCCCATTCACATGAGATCCGAGAATAGTTCTAAACTGGTTTTCTTCAAACCCAGCCACCACATCACGCCTCAATGTAGCTTGAAGGACACCAACAACCATGTTGCTGGCTACGGGACGCAGAGTTAATGACCTTACTTTGCTCAACATTTCTAAAGACAGTTTCTTTGATAACAGAGAAAAACATCTTTCTGATACCAGTCTTTGGGTCTAAAATTGAAATCCATTTTCGTCAATAATCTGCATAAGTGCTTTCTAAACATGAAACTAAAGACATGCCCGGTAAGATTCGTAAGGACTTTTTTCTAACTATGTGTGTTGTCACAAAAGCGGCATCCCGTACTGTAATTGGAAACTGGTCTTCGTTCAACCTTACGAGGTAATGGCATCAACGCATCTCTAAGAAGTTGTAGATCAGCAGTAGCCTCTGAGATGGATTGATAATGAACCAATGGACGAAATACTTTCTAGAGGCAATTGCAAATCATCCAAACGTTTACAATAATTATTGCCGAATAATAGAGCTTCGTAAAGATCCTCACGATTCTTTTTTTCAACACATTTACTTCTACATGATGTATATACATCATTTATACAATTTATACATTTTCTTGTATATACAAGATAAAATGTTTATTACAAACTTATAAATATTTTTTAATTATTGAATTAACGTGGAAGTTAACAACTGTTTTTTCGATTTAATAATTATATAAATTATGAACATTATCATTGCGCTTCATAATTTTATTATGGCTTTACCTATTTCATCATAGCGTTGTGCTTAATAATTTCACCAGCAGATAACAAACACGTCTTCATAATACAATGCTGTATGTTTTCCAAAGGCACATCAATATTACGGTTTTACATAACAATAAAACCGATATTATGTGCCGAGAAGGAAAACATACAGCATTGCAGGAAGTTCTTCCTGGTGAAGACTATGAAGATCAAAGATGGCTGCGCTTCCTTTATACTTGCTGGCAGCACCTAGCGGCTAAAGATGGAACTAAATTGACTGTCTATGGTTGGACATAGACAAGGAATTTAAGCTAAGTACACACTGCTTCTTCATAATACAATGCTGTATGTTTTCCTTCTCGGCACATAATATCGGTTTTATTGTTATGTAAAACCGTAATATTAAAAAACAAACCTGCATTATAATTTGCGTGATTACTGGTGGTAGGGCGTCTTGTGAGTCCGCACGGGTAGGTATCACCACCCCGCCTATTTCTGCCGTGAAGCAGTAATGCGTTTCGGTTTGAAGGGTGGGGCAGCGCCGTTGTACTGTAAAAACTGACTTAGAACTCATGTCTCAAGGTGGGTGGCGGCATTAACGTTGTTGATGTCTATGGGCTGCGGTGACCACTTAACACCGGGTGAGCCGTGAGCTCGTCCACCCATCTAAGCTATAAAAAATAAATTACGCATATAATGCTATTAATCCAATTAGAAATGACTAATTTAGAACTCTTTCAAAATTTACGTTTGGGGCTAGCCCGATAAATAATTAATTGTTAATGACGTCATTGGCATCATATATGGAAGGGGCGCTTAAAAATGATTGTTTCAAACCAGCGAATTGTCGTCTCATATTCGTTAAAATTTCATGTGATCTAGTTTCAACGTTCGCTGAGATCCACCTCTGCTTTCATCACGTAATCCTGGTTTGATCTCTCATAGAAGGTTTCTCGCCGGATTTTCTCAGTGTGTCGCGATTCCGATCCGGTGCGATGCGCTGATCTTATTAGGGTTAGTGTTAGCAAGATCTCTCATGTTGAGTCCGTCAGCTTACCAATCCGTCCGCGAGAAGATGAATAGCCACTTAGGGGCCATCCATAAAGTACGTCACACGAATTTTAGGACTTTTGAACCCCTCCCCCCCTCCTTGTCACAGGTTGTCACATTTTTATAACCCCCCCTCCTGATGTGACGTCACACATTTTTTAAATTTATGTATGTATTTAAAAATAATCGAGAGAAAACAGCTATTTTCATTTTTTACTTATTTTTATTAAATAATAATCNAAACCCCCCCTCCTGATGTGACGTCACACATTTTTTAAATTTATGTATGTATTTAAAAATAATCGAGAGAAAACAGCTATTTTCATTTTTTACTTATTTTTATTAAATAATAATCTAATAAAATCAACATAAAGTCCAACATTTCATAAAACCGAAAAAACAATATAGATCAAGTTTGTAAATTTTTAAAATTTTTAATTCACATACAAACTTTGCCTTTTAGTATTTTAAATTTTAACATGTGACGTCACAAAAGTATTGACCCCCCCATGCCCCTTGTCACACGATGTCACACTTCGGTGATACCCTCCCTCCCTATTAACGTGTGACGTACTTTATGGATGGCCCCTTAGGCTGCCAGCGAATAGATACGGAAATAACTAAGGCTATGAGTAGAAGGGAGTGTAGTAAAAAGTTTGAGAACCATAGCTAGATTTGTGTACACGTATGTCGATTACGCAGGTATTTGAGGCTCAAAAATTTAAAGCACACATTCCCGCATGGGTCTAGTCAGAATTAATGAAACGGTTTAGTTATGCAAAAGGCGAAGAACGTTTAGAACAAAGGAGCTTTTTGTTTTCTCGAATGGAGCGAATTCAGCAGGGCGATAAAGGGTAAAGCGCTCGGAACAAAATCATTTGCCAAATGCGATCGATAAGTGAAAGATTTTGGTTTATGAGACATTTTTTAAACTTTACCGGAGTACCATTTTAAGCTTAAAATTTGGAAATAATATCTTGAAAAAAAACCTTCAGCTATATGATGTGGTTTACACCTAATAAAACACATAACTGAAGTTCGATGAAAAACATCGAATTGTTGATGCCAATACCAAATAAAATGGACCTTATAACGAATTAAAACTATCCTAGTTTAAGGTGTTATAGTTTTTTTAATGATGTCGACGTAAGGTATAGTTCGATGGTGCTATATCGACTGTAGTACTGTCTCCTTTCTCGAAGCTTCGTGATCCGACGGCGTCTTTGCCGCTCCCCCGCCCCTCCAAGACCTCCAAGGAGAACAAATGCTTGGCTCTGCCCCTGGCATTGCTGAAGTCCATGGGCGACGGTAACCGCTCACCATCAGATGGGCCGTATGCTCGTCTGCCTACAAGGGCAATAAAAAAGGGATGTGCGCGCTATACACTCCCCATTTTGATCAGGTGAGGACCTATCACCTGGTTTAATTATAAAGTTGAATTTTGCGTATTAAGCGAAACGTCGCTTAAGCCAAATAACCTTTCACCCCTCGCTATGATTTTATAATAAAACCAGCCGTACTCGTCCGCTTCGCTGGGCATTTAAAATTAACATTATTATTTATTGTCATTATTGTTAGGAAGTCCAACACTCATATAAATATTAGCCTATCCATTAAGTACATGTATTTTCTAAATGGATACCATGTTTCAAGTAAATCGGATGCATGGTCCGGTATTTGTAACGGAACATCCGTAAAAAACCACTGTAGATTTATATGTTAAGTATAGATTCAAGACAGACCATTGACATACACATAACGAATGAAGGGTGAAGCTGTGAATAGTGCACAATGCACTTGATACTTAGATCTCATGTGTCAAGGAGGGTAGCGGCATTAATATCTAAGAGCTCCGGTATCGACTGAACGTGAGTGAGGTCGTAGGTTCGTTGACCCGACTATGCCAAAAAATAATAATATTTTTGTAAAATTATCTCCGATCACGATAGACCGATTAACCTTCAAATCTAATTGACTTGTCCTGACCCTAAAAAATTGTTCGCTGTACGCGTTAGTCCTCTAGGGATTGACCTAGAGGTCAAAGTCACTTTTGATTAAACATAAAAATAATATTACCTTAGGTGTTATTATTTATAAATAGATTTATAAATTTTTCATATGAGAAGATATATTTGCTCTTATGGTTTTACAAACAAGTGCAGATGCGAGTGCAAGTTTTTCATTACTTTTATTTATTTATTTTTATTGCTTAGATGGGTAGACGAGCTCACAGCCCACCTCAGTGACTAGACCCAGTCGTCGTGGCCTAAAGGATAAGGCGTTCGGTGCATTCGTATCGAGCGATGCACCGGTGTTCGAATCCCGCTGGCGGGTACCAATTTTTCTAATGAAATACGTACTCAACAAATGTTCACAATTGACTTCCACGGTGAAGGAATAACATCGTGCAATAAAAATCAAACCCGCAAAATTATAATTTGCGTAATTACTGGTGGTAAGACCTCTTGTGAGTGCGCACGGGTAGGTACCACCGCCCCGCCTATTTCTGCCGTGAAGTGGTCGGTCCATCGCATGGGCAACCTTCTACGCGGTCTGGTGCCTTCTACTTTGCCCTGAACGACAAGGCGCTCGATGGAGGCATTTCCTCGCCGGGAGACATGTCCAAAAAATAATAGTATGCGGCCTTTCACGAGTGCTGAATGGCGCTGCTTAATGCCGAGTTCTTGAAGAATGGAAACATCGGTGCGAAGTTCGGTCCATGAAATACCAAACATTCGTTTTTAGCATCACATCTCTAGAGTATAGTTGACAACATGAGTTGCTCGCTCCGGACATTTCAATATTGCAATAAGTGTTACGTCATAACACATCTTGTAAAAATGAATATTTAAAAAAAACTTTATTAACAAAAAAATGACATGCCCGCTGAGTTTATTGCCAGTTCTTCTCAGGACGGAGGCTAGTTTTTGTGAAATGGCGGCAGTTCTTTTTGACATTCAACAAGTGTGTACTTACTTTCATTTATGTTGAATAAAATTTTTTTGATTTGATTTGATTTGCATAGACCTTCTTTTTCTCGACCTGTCGCAAAGTCCACGTCTGCGCAGCGTATAAAAAATGAGGATTTTTTTTTTTACCGCGACTAATTTAATTATCTAAGTGAAAATTCGTCGTAAATTATTCATATCCCTAACTGTGAAAGTTTGTGAATTAGTTAATAGGCGATTACGAAAAAAATATATGTGAATTTAGTATTGAAACCGCCTTTAAAAATATATAATTTTAGTACCATTTAGAAAGTTGGAACGATATAAGAGCACGAAGTTGTTATTGTTAGACTATCGCGATGTATGTGACATCAGTTCACACCACGTAAGGCACCGGTAACCTATAATACATGGTAGTCAAAAGGTTTATTTAATCTGTCTGTTTTCTTACTACCGTAAATATCTGTGATAAGTTACGAGTCCAAGCTAATCTGTACCAATTTTTTGGCTTGCGTTTGTATCGACTAGGTATTTGTAGCCCATTGAGTTTTCGCTGGATCTTCTCAGTGGATCGCGTTTCCGTTCCGGTGGTAGATTCTGCGAAGCACTGCTCTTGCTAGGGCCAGTGTTAGCAACACCTCCGGTTTGAGCCCCGAGAGCTCACCTATATGCTAAAGTAAAGCTGATATAGCCTCTCAAGGCTACCAGCATAGGTAGGAAAAATAATAATAGGTATTTTTGCAATTGTCTCTAGAATCTTGTGTCGCCGTCGGCGGGCGGCCTTTGAATTGTTTTCTTTGATAGTTTCGCATTGGCTATGTTCAGTTTTACACTGGAGTAACACTCTGAAATGAAACCAAAGTAAGTCCAATTCCGGCGACAAAATTTTCCGATGAGGGCTAAAAAAAGTCGTTACAATGAACGTATTATTTGTGTAGCTTAAAATAAATACCTATGCCCGTCCCTCCCTTGCTCCTTGTAGAACACACATTAAAACTCTCCTCAAATGTCCTGTTCATAAAACACACGCAAAGTCATTTTCTGTACTTTGGAATTCCCTCCCTCCAGGCATACGAGCGTGCAAAACCATAGCAGCCTTCAAAAAATCTGTTAAAGTACACTATTTATCATTAAATAAAAGTTTATATATTTGTATATGTATGTGTATGTATTATTATATGTAATGTTTACTGTATGCCACTAGGTTTGTGTTCCTAATTCTTCTTTCCTTCTGCATACCTACTGGAAGAGAATTCAACATGAAATAAGTAGTGCCCTTGTACTCTGCATCCTTATTGTCGTGTTTCTTCTAACAGCTGCGTGTACAAAATATATTAAATAAATAAATAAATCACTTGGTCGTTTAAAATAAGCATGTTACGTTTTCCCTTTACATAAAGGGACGCTGAAAGTTTCCAAGAAAATAGCGGGTGACGCGTGCAAAGGCTTTGATGTACCCAGTTTCTTGGTATCCGGCTCGGGAATATCCATATTTGTTTCGTTTTCCGAGAAACCCTTATGCTACATAGTTATTATGTGGACCTCTGTTAAAATTGTTACCCGATTGCTTCAAAAAGTCTCTTATAATTCTTTTTGAGTAGGTATATGTGTACCCATGTGTGTGTGTATCGATTTGACATGCTCAGCTCAGCAAATTGAAAGGCTTTTTCTATTTCAGGGGTGACTTTGATAAAATATTCCAGAGTCTTTGAATACAAAGGGTGGGTGGCGCATTTACGTTGTAGATGTCTATGGACTCCAGTAAATATTAGCCCGAACAAACAGACAGACAGACAGATAGACAGACAGACAAAATATATATATATATTTTGGTATACGTACTGGGGTATATACTGTGGTGGATACTTACGCATTTAGTAAAAAGTGGTTATTTTATTATTACAAACAGACACTCCAATTTTATTTATTTCTATAGACGAATTTACTCCGACTTAAAACTGAATCTTCCGTAAATTTGAAAGAAGTTAATTAAAATTTCCTTTTAATTTATAGATGTACGTCACATCGTGGACAATCCAGTTTTATTTGAAAAATATGAAGAATTCTCAGTGAGGCGCGCTCTGGCGGCCGATCCAGACACGCGATGGTGTCCAGCACCCGATTGCAGGTACGTGACGAAATAATATTTGTAAAAACTTGCCTGTTTTATAAGAGGTTCACGAATATACTATGTAACTATACTTGAGACCTAAGTTCTAAACTTGTATCTCAGGGTGGGTGGGTGGCGCATTTACGTTGTAGATGGCTGTCTATGGGCTTCAGTAACCACTTAACACCAGGTGGGCTGTGAGCTCGTCCACCTTTCTAAGCAATAAAAAAAAAAACGAGGAATCTACGAATTTAGGAAAAAATCCGCCTTTTGGAAAATACGCTACTTCTCCTTCTTTTTTGTTGTAGCTTAGCTGATAGCCTTTTTCCCCTACCTATGCTCAGCATAACCCTAACGTGTAGGTCAGTTCCCGGGGCCAAACCAGGAGGCGTTGCTAACACTGACCCTAGCAAGAACAGTGCTTTGCAGAATCTACCACCTGATCGGAAACGCGACCCACTGAGAAGATCCGGCGAGAAAGTCAATGGGCTGTGTCTATGAATATATCGGCGCAGTTTTCACATTAGCTGAACCGATACTATTTACTCCCATACCTACTGTATTTCCAGTCAACGCCTCAATATACATGAACCGAAATTTCAAGTGATGCTCTTGACACTTTGGCACTAAAATTTGGCATTCTGTAAAATCCAAAGCATTCCAGTAATTTAACTTTTGCTAATAACATCATTTGTTAATATGTACCATATGTAAAGGCTGCCATACCCTTCAGACCGAAACGCATTACTGCTTCACGGCAGAAATAGGTAGGACGTTGGTACCTACCCGCGCGGACTCACAAGAGGTCCTACCACCAGTAATTACGCAAATTATAACTATGTTATATATATATACTATGTTATTCCTTCACCGTGGAAGTCAATCGTAAACATTTGTTGAGTACGTATTTCATTAGAAAAATTGGTACCCGCCTGAGATTCGAATACCGGTGCATCGCTCATCACGTATGCACCGGACGTCTTATCACGGTCACGACGACTTCTTCAAGTAGCACCTAAATAACGTTTGCAATAAAAATGCGTAATTGTCTTTCAGTTTCGCTGTAGTGGCAACAGGTTGCGCTTCGTGTCCGAAGCTGACCTGCCTGGCGCCCGGCTGCGGGGCGTCCTTCTGTTACCACTGCAAGGCGGCGTGGCATCCTACCCAGACCTGCGACGCGGCTAGACGCAGTCGGCAGCCTCCCCCCAGAGCGCCGCCGCCGACACACCCCGATATTGACCAGGGTATGTTAGCTCATTAACGCTAATTATGTCAACACTTACTGGTACCTATTTCTACTATAGCGCCATTCTACCATAGTAGTGTAAGGTAGAGAGAGGAAGAGGTCGACCGAAGAAGACATGAATAGATCTTGTGAATGACAATATGAGAGAGAGAGGAGTGAGTGTTGAGATGACAGCTGATAGAAAAGAATGGAAGAGAAAAATTAGCTGTGCCGAACCCGCCAATAAGGTGGAGAAAAAGAAGAAGCGGGTAGATGACAGTATACAACAAGTATTACTCAAAATAAACCAAACAAAACAAACAAACAAAAATATAACTGTAGATTAAATTGGTAAGAAAAAGTCATGAAATCAAATGTGTCAAAACAAAAAGATGATCGTGCATTTTCAATGCCAAAGTTCAAAATGGGTCATTTGACCCGTTATGGTATGTTTAGTGTTAACAAACGTATAAACGACAGTCTGTTTTTTTTTTACAAAATTACCGATTGAAAAGCTGTAGTTACCGACATCTAATGTTTCAAAGTCACTGTAATTAAGTGGACGAAAACCAGTCTCCGAAAAGGCTCTCACGCAACTGGTATATAAAGTCGGAATAATGTAACGTAACAAATGATGTGTTATCGAAGCAAATGTTACTTAATTCCTGTGACCTTTGGGAATCGTTATCACTACCACTCTTACCTCCTTTAGTCGAATCTGAGGGTTGTCCTCCTCCTCCATCCGTGGCTTTCGTCCTCACGATGTTGCGCAATCTCGTCCTGTCTTCGACTACTCTGGGAGAATTCATAGACGTTGGAATCGAGGGTGGTACGGACTTGGCCAGATCAACGCTTTCGACTGCGCCCCCGCGATCTGTTTCCCTCCACTTTGCCGGTAAACTAAATATAGGCCCAAATTACTGTAAGATTCTGACTTGATACAATTGCAGGAGAAGTGAAGCCGTGTCCCCGTTGCTCGGTGCTGATCGTGAAGGTGGAGGACGGCTCGTGCAACCACATGGTCTGCTGCGTGTGCGGCGCCGAGTTCTGTTGGCTCTGCATGAAGGAGGTCTCGGACTTGCATTATCTCAGGTATGTAAGATACTAGAACTTTAGCGGACTTTAAGTCTTCAAGAGACTTACCGGTTGACGGAAGAGATAGGGATTAAAATGGGTAGGTAGTGTATGATCGTGGAACGGTGATGATGAAGTTAGATGTTTTTTCGGTTTACACAAGTGGCAGACATCATTGAAACTACTTTACTGTAAACAGAATTATAATCCTGCCCTTTTGTTGTTGTTATTATATTATTATAATATTACTAGCTGACCCGGCAGAATTCGTACTGCCTCAATCGATAAACAAAAGACCTAAACTTTTGTATAAAATAAATAAAAAAAAAAAACAAAAGGAATCCGTCCGACAGGAGACACATTAAAGGAAAAACAAAATTGTGTGTTTTTATATAATACCGAGCAATTTCATATTTATTCACCTTTTAAACCTTCTCTGGACTTCCACGAATAATTCAAGACCAAAATTAGCGAAATCAGTCCAGCCGTTCTCGAGTACTAGCGAGACTAACGAACAGCAATTCATTTTTATATATATATAGATTTGAGATGTTTCGAATTCTTTATACTTTTCGTGGGGTGGCATTCGTCGGTGAGTGATCATTTGAAATATCGGAAATAATTATATTGATGATAGAATGCGAGATTGAAGCGTAAAAGTAGATTTCATAACAGGAACATTGGACTATGAAGACGATTGGCAAAAGAAACCGGCCATTGACAACTGAAAAATATAAAGTGTTTTCTGCGTATATTATTTAGAATTTAGCAATACATTTTCACGTACTTAACACGTTGATTGCCGTACAGATCATCGGTGCCCTACGTGGCGTACTGAAGTAATTATGTCGATTTTTCTCCTCAATTTCCTTAAAGCACCGGAAAGTCTATTAGACTCTTTCTGAGAAAGACGAATCAGAAGATTATGAGAATGAATCTATTTCTAAGAGACCTAAAAGACATACACTAGAAACAAAAGAAGGTAAAGTTAGGCAATCTAGGTGCTTAGTAACAGAAATCGACATAATTAGTTTAGTACGCCACGTAGGGCACCGGTGACCTACGCGGCGGTCAATGTGTTAAAACCACGAACTTTTGATTTTGAATAATTTTTTTGTAACTCTATCATAAATGTTATTATTTAAGTCAGTCGATTAATGAAATCATTTTAAAAACGATTTCAGTCCGAGCGGCTGCACGTTTTGGGGCAAAAAACCGTGGTCCCGGAAGAAGAAGTTGCTGTGGCAGCTCGGGACGCTGGCGGGCGCGCCGCTCGGCATCGCGGTGGTCGCGGGCGTGGCGCTCCCCGCGCTGCTGGTGGGGCTCCCGCTGTGGGCCGGCCGCCGCGCGCACCGCCGCCTGCGCCGCGCCTCCGTCATCAAGAGGCGCGCCGCCGTCGCCGCCGCAGTCGCCGCCGCGGTCAGTGCCACTCGATGTACCCAGTCTAACTTTATTGTATAACTACTGTCCCCCCACCCTCCAAATACGGGAAGGAAGGACCACCCCTTCCTTTTAAAAGTATTATTGTTCTGGTAGGTACCACCACCCTGCCTATTTCAGCCGTGAAGCAGTAACGCGTTTCGGTTTGAAGGGCGGAGCAGCCGTTGTAACTATAAGTAGAGACCTTAGAACTTATATCTCAAGGTGGGTGGCGCATTTACTTTGTAGATGTCTATGGGTTCCAGTAACCGCTTAACACCAGGTGGGCTGTGAGCTCGTCCACCCATCTGGTACCTGATAGCGGGATTCGAACACCGACACGGTCGCGTCACTCGATACGAATGCGCCGACCATCTTATTAAGGCACAATTTCATAATTTTTGGGTTTTATCAACGACTAGCTGTACCCGTCCGCTTCGCTGGGCATTTAAAATTAACATAATTATTTCTCACCCCCACAACGATTCTCATCATTGACGCCCCCGCAACTCTTGTAGGCAGTCCAACGCTCATATAAATATTAGCCTATCCATTAAGTACATGTATTTTCTACATGGATACCAAGTTTCAAGTAAATCGGATGCATGGTTCAGTAGTTATAACGGAACATCTTTAAAAACCGCTGTAGATTTTTATATTAGTATAGATTGCATATTCACATTGCCTATCAGTTCCGGTAACCAATTATAACTAGGTTAACGCTATAAAAGTGTTAGAATCGGTCTAAGCAAGTCTGTTGTTGGTACAGCTCGTGGTATCTCCCCTGGTGGCGAGTCTGGCCGTGGGTATCGGAGTGCCGATCCTGTTGTTCTACGTGTACGGCGTGGTGCCGGTGTCGCTGTGCCGGGCGGGGGGATGCGCCGCGCCGCCGCCCCACGAGGACGACGCCGCCTCCAGGAGACTGGAGCCCAGCATTGGTAACTACATCACACGCGCTTACTCTGAAATGAACCCGCTTATTCAGTTACCGGTGACTTTTTAGCGGGAACGCGAGGAGTGAAGTTGTGTGATTTGTTTTATTTTGTCTATTTAGTGTTTCTTCGGGTTTAAATGTGTAATAACGGTGGTTTATTAACTGTTTAATATCTGTGAAAGTGCACAAATGTGGGAAAATGAAACAAAGCCGCCGGACGTAACTTCTCGGGATCCTCCAAAAAGTCCACTGAAAAAATCTTAGTAAATGATCACCATTTTACTGAGATTATATTTCATCGCATACCTATAATCTCATCTCATTTCATTTAATTTCATCCCAGTTGATTAATATCTCAAATTAATCATCTTCATTTCACTACACTGTATAATATCATTTTTCATAAAAATATGAATATAAATTAAAATAAGACATGACTTAAAGGTCTCAGTTACCAGGTTATAAAATCCCTTAATAAAACTGTATTCAGAATTTGTCGTTTAATTAGAGATCGGTGTTTTAAAATAAAAAATTAATACAAAAATAAAATGGGAAAAGAAAAATCAGGTCATAAAATCCCTAAAAAAAAACAGTTACCGGTGAGGAGTTGGTCGTGTGGTTGCGGAGGGTTACTAGTGTACGCGTGTTGCAGGCGATGCGTCCCTGTCGGCGGGGTCGGCGGGGGGTGCAGGGTGGGCGGGAGGCGCGGGGGCGGCGGGCCCGGGCGCGGCGTCACTCGCCGGCCTGGCGGGCTCGCTGCAGGACGCGTCGCCGGCTGCCGCCTCCTGGCCCGACGACCTGCCCTCCACCAGCGCTCTGCCCAATCGTAACTATACCCTTACTCACTTATTCTCAATAGTACTACGTATACTTTACTGGTGGTAGAACCTCTTGTGAGTCCGCACGGATAGGTACCACCACCCTGCCTATTTCTGCCGTAAAGCAGTAATGCGTTTCGGTTTGAAGGGTGGGGCAACCGTTGTAACTATACCTGAGACCTTAGAACGTATGTCTCAAGATGGGTGGTGCATTTACTGTGAGCTCGTCCACCCACCTAAGCAATAATAATTAAAAAAACTTCGGTTGTTTTATATTTTTATTGAATAAACTGGTGAACGTGTTTAGTAACAATTTACTGTTAAGAACTTACCGGTTACCTATAGACGCAAATGGCCCCACACACCTTGACACATAAAGTCTAATTTTAAGAAATTAGAAACGGCAAAATAGATAGAACAGCCATTTGGAATCAACTAAGCTAATTGTACCTATTCTAAGAAGTGTAAAATAAATTTAATAGACAAAATAACATTTAAATTAATTCGTTTCATAGCGACTTACAATCCAATAACAGATTTTACATTTAAATTTTATATTCAGCTACTTATTATTTACGTGATTATTTTTATTTCCAGCGACCCCTTCCAGTTCGAGTCGGTCGCGTCGGCTCCGCTCGTTGTTCCTGTACGGGTCCCCCACGCCTCCCGACCTCGAGGCGGGGCCGTCCGTCCCACCCCCGCCGCCCGCCCCCTCCCTCGCCGTGCACGTGACCACGACGTGCGAGACGCACTCCCCCACTCGTTCCTCGTAACGAAGACACCGCGCCCCCGCGGCCGGCGGCGAGGGCTGCGACATGGTCGTCTACGTTGCCGACGTAAATGTGGTCGTACAGCAGTCTCAGTTGCTGAGTGACGCCGAAACATGAGGCGATTGACTGTTCAGACGGAAATCATTACAAAATATTCGATTTTTAAATAGCAGTAGATCGACTCATCGAAATAAAATATATTTTTTAATTAAACAAACAAATATCCAAAACGCTTCCTTTGAGTCACGTTATTTTTGTAATGTACCATTTCCGTGAGTGCGATTTTGAAAACTTAACGTATTTGTCGACCTGTGTCGTCACACGACGGCGATTCATCCGAGACGTTTTAGATCACGTGAAGAAAACTTATTCTAGGGCTAAGTGACAACCTTATTGTGTCAACATTATCGGCGTCTTGAGTAGTGACGCGCGAGCGCAGGTCACCCGGTGACCCGTCCTCGGTGACCGGTCATCGTGTGACCGTGACAGACGGACGACTCGGCCTCCCTCGGCCGCTATAAACGTCCTCGACGATCCTTTAATAACTGACGTTCGAATAACAGTTTCTGTGCCAACCGTAAACACTTCTGTGATGGGAGCTTTGGTCCCGGAAGCACCAGCAGACGGCAGTCCTATATATGCATATGTACGATAGACGCTTCGCTTATGAGCAGTGTTACTCTATCAGATGTTTGTGATACTTTGAATAATAATTAGAATTTACTATTAACGATCTAAATTATTTAATTTTTTCACGTTTGTAGGCAGAAAGTATCTTAAGCGATGAGTTATGTTACGTCATATATAATTAAGTGTAAGCTATGATTAAAATGTGGTTAAACTTTATTGACTTGTTTTATTGTTTATTGGTAATGTTTTTATCAACAAATCAAACGAACGTTTTTTTTCTAAAATGAAAATCAAATGAATCTTATTCATTTTTGCTGCACATATTATTAGAGGATTATGTGAAAGACGATGTGTGTAAGAGGGGAGTGAGCGAAGAAATGGTATATGATAGAGGAAAGAGAATGGAAAGAGAAAAATGTTGCGGCAACCCCAGGTGTCTGGGGGAAGGGCAGGAGAATGATGATGTTATCAGGTTCATAAGTGGAAAAAAAAACAGTATTTTACCCTTAAACATTTTAATAAGTCATCAAATGCTACATTCACACCTACCTACATACGTTGGCAGTTGTAGGCACTTCCGAATTTTCAAAAATATAATTTCGAACCAACATCATTTTCAGACCTCACTTATAATTCATATTTTAAGACAAAACTGATTTATTTTTATAATGGCTACACTGACATCGAGATTTTTTTTTAAAACATGCAACACTAAGTTTTATATTGTGAGACGATTAATAAATATTTTTTTCTAATTTAATGTCAATGTATTTTAAATAGGAATGTTTATTCTGGCAACATTTAGCATACAAGTTTAGTTAACACAATCAATGGCTTTTCTACATAAATAAAATACAAAGAAATATTATATTACATAAGATAATTGCTGTATATATAATTGATGTTATCTTAGCGATCAATCATTTAGTTGTACCGAAGCTATATTTATTATTGTTAAATTTAACAAATCACAAATTATTTCGTCTTATACGCGCGTGGTTTTATGAAAAAAAATATAAATATAGTTAATTATCAATTTCCACTCACACTATTGACAACTGAATATAATTCTACTACTAAAAACAATTTTTTACCAAAGGAGACCCTAATAAGTTCTCCCATGGTAGTCTAATATGGTGCCAAATTAGAGTAGAAAAATCAGCGCTATTGGGTGAGCTTATGAGGTTAATAAGATAATTCGTAACCAGACTTTCGACGAAGGCATCAAAAAGACATTTTCTAAGTTGTGTATCAACAAATTATATAGGTACATTTTTTTAGCGAAACCCCATAATATTAAATAAAAGTTCCAGCTAAAAACGCGACATTCTCACACACTTTAAACTTATTAAAAATATAACTGTACAATAAAATTTAATAAAACTATTAATCTAATCTTTGTATAACGTAAAAATAAAACATGATTAGAAAAAAAAAAAATCAAAACATTATTTTTGCATAATTCATTTTAAAACGGTTATATCACAATATACTTGTAACTAATAGTTTATACATAATATATACAGCGATAGATAAAATGCATAATAGACTGTGGTTTGAGAGCTTCAATAAAATTACCTTACTGCTACCAGATATTTCATGTTCATTGAAAAAGCCACCTAAATGCTTTTAATATTTAAAAAAGAGAGCAACATAGATGTCATATACTATTAGCAAATGTAAACAGGCTAACAACGTTCTTTAAAGAGAGATCTAACTACTTTTATATTTATTTTATTTCATGGAGACACATTATCCGCTATGAAGATTTTTATTATACCTACTTTAACATTTAATTATTATCTGTATAATACACAATTTTATGAAGAAACGGTATGTTTACTATCAAACTACTGTAGATTAATTTAAATTGGAATAATTGTAATTACATAATTTTAACTATAAGAGGCATACCATCATTCGGGTCATGCATGTTTAGGTGTTGGCGTGATGAAATTTTCGACAATACTAGGCAATATTCATCCAAGACCGCCATTATAATAAATAAACTGCTAAATTCTATGAAACGTATTATAATAGTACCATAGACAAAAAGAGAAAATCTTAACTACATAACTGTCCTAAATGGGTACATACCTATATTTTTTTTACATTGAATTTTAATTATTTAAGAAGTTTTTTCTACCTCTTGTAACCTAAATATAATATGCAACATAATAATATTGAAATTTATATATTCACTAACTAATCTATCCGAATATTAGATTGTGGTAATGTTGGTATCATCCCAATCACGTGGGGTATGCGCCATTATGAAATTCGAATAAGTTGCTTTTAATAATTGAAAATCGTATTAATTTATTTATTTTGCATTCGCAAATACTTTATTAATTACTATAATCAATTGTATATATAGTACTCGTTACTACTTTTTTGATCTTCTAAATACAGTAATCCCCCTATAACACGGTACTCTTATAACGCATTTTCATATTACGCGATTTCAATCGGTAGACAGCGGCTTGGCTCTGCCCCTGACATTGCTCAATTCCATCGGCGACGATTACCACTCACCAACGGGTGGGCCGTATGATCGACTGTCTACAAGGGCAATAAAAAAGGTCCCTCGTATAACACAGGTATTCTCCCATATAACGCGGGGATTTCACACGTAACATTTCGGTACTGTGAAATTTAAAATGATTTGTGCATCTCATAATTAATTTCGCGTACTTTTGCATATTGTGTCAATTGTGTTATTATAAAATAAAATAAAACTAATTTATTCCATGTTCATAGTTTTTCAATCGTAAAATCATTGGTATTATGTATTATATTTGTAAATATATCAAATATTTGTACATATCGCGTTATATGGGGTCATACAAGCGCTTTATGCGAGAATACTCTTACAACGCGTCTCTTATAGGCGGAAACAATCTACCGCGTTATAGGGGCGATACTGTATTTTTTGATAAACAAAATTCGCACGATACTACTTTTTGATCCACCCGCTGTCTACATCGTTTCAAATATTTGATTTAATTTCAAACAACCTTATTTCCTTTTCATAATAAATAAACGAGACCATTCCCGAAACAAGGTCAAACGCAGCGTTTAAGAAACTTTGATGAGATCATATTTGCCAAAAAAAAGTGCCATCTCAATTTTTATTTTCTGATCATGTGTGCACAGTGAGAGTTTTTTAACGTTCTCGATAGCGTAAAAGTTAACTCAAAATTGTATGCAGTTGGAACAGCGCCCCTAGCGGCAAACGTAGGCAAACGTTCCGACTCCATATAAATTTGAGTTAACTTTTACTCTATCGAGAACGTTAAAAAACTTGCACTAAGCACACTGTTCGTCCAGCACGCAATGCACAAAAATCACTTGACAGCGTCCATGGACTCGTGCGACGCGCGAATGTTCGTGTCAACTTTCTGTAACATTACCGCATTCGCTTCGGGATAGATTCCCTTGGAACTTGTATAAAACATGCTTTTCTTTCTAATCGTCTCTCACTCACATTTCGCCTTCAAAATGCGGCCTAAATCGAAAATAAAATAGAATATATTAAAGTTCAATAAATGTTTATACAATTCTGGGCCAACAAGACATTCACTCTTCTTTTGTATTTACACCATTTTTAATTTAAAAACACTTGATTTAATTTTTCTACTTTTTTCACAACACCTATCTAACGCTATTTTTTTATTGTATTTTTAATAAATTCATATCAATCATCGACACCGCCCTACAAGATTTGACCGTGTGTAATAATTTTATCTTATCTCCTCTCGGGAGCTTAAAGCTTGCTAACAAACAGACGGAACTGGATTCAAGCTTTCCGTAAAACTAAAATATTATAACACTTATCGACATTTAAACTATGGATGACATTAATCAACATCTATGTATCTGGCAGACATAAAACACGAACTCTTACTACCAGATTCTTGTATTCCTGTTTCGTATTTTCTATTACAGAAAAAGCTTTTATTACAGAAAAAGTGTGTTCGATAACCACAAATATTTTTATATATTTTTTTTTATTTGTACAAATGCGCCATATCAGAAATACTAGCGACAAACTGGCTAAGAATATTTAAAAAAAATACAGTCCAATCTTCACAAACTGGTTCTATCTAATCTTTGTTGTCGCTATTAAACGGGCGAAGGTTGTTGTCAATAATTAGATAAGAGTTATTCATACAACACGAACTAATCAAGAATTACAACACTATTATATTCGGCCAGCTTATAACGTCTATCTGACTATAATTTGATTTTTGAAAAATCAACCTTAAATCAAGAGTAATAAAAACTAATCACAATAAACGAAAGATATAAATACAGATAGATTGACACATTTACACTTATCCCTATAACGAACAAATATGAGCTTTAAAACCTAAGGGATAAATACTAATACAGCTGAAAGTCGTATGTGGTGGAGCCGTCTCGCCAAGTCGGCTCGTCGGCCACTTTGGCGCGGCACAATGGGCAGGTATGCTCTCTGTCCAGCCAGGCCGATATGCAGAGCTCGCAGAAGATGTGGCTGCAGCCCAGCCGCACCGGGGTCGTGTAGTCGTCGTGGCATATCGGGCAGGAGTCGCCGGCCGACAGTAGCTGCTCGCAGGTCGGTTTGGTGCCTAAGTTCTGTGAAAGAACATATTGACCGGGTACAGATAATTAAATTTTTTTTTATTGCTAAGATCTGTGGACGATTTAATTACATGTTTCCCATGACTTAAAGGTATTAGTAACCAGGTCATAATATCCCTTAAAAAAATTTATTACATGTTTCCAAATGGCTGCTCCCTCTATTTTGCAGTTTTCCATTTCTTAAAATTAGACTTTATGTGTCAAGGTGTGTGGCGCCATTTGCGTCTATAGGTAACTGGTAACTTCTTAAGTACGTGAACACTTTCACCCGTTTATACAATAAAAATATAAACAACCGAAACAAGTATACCAGCAACAGCATACAAGTTTTTTTTTATTATTGCTTAGGTGGGTGGACGTGCTCACAGCCCAGCTGATTTTAAGTGGTCACCGGAGTCCATAGACATTTACAACGTAAATGCCGCCACACACCTTGAGATATAAGTTCTAAGATCTCAGTATAGTACAACGGCTGCCCCACCCTTCAAACCTGCTTCACGTCAGAAATAAGCAGGGTGGTGGTACCTGCCCGTGCGGACTCACAAGAAGTCTTACCACCAGTAAAAAATATGTAGTCAAATAGTCTTCAGTGCTTAAAGTTTCAATATAAAGAAATTTAATCATACTTTAGCTGTCTAAATTAGTAATATTATTGTAATTTTCCTAAATATTTGAATCAGGTTCTAATGTTCTATTTATCAGTCTTCACTATGGAGATGCAAAATGACCTTGGTAAAATAGACGGTAGGACATATGACGCCTCATAGTTACAAGTACCACCATTATGGCCGTTTCTGCTGTGAAGCAGTCCTTCATCCCACTTTGAAGAGCCTCGTTTCAATTATAAACTAAAACTGATTTTTGAACTCATGTTTTAACGTAGATGGTGACAATGACAAAATTTTATATTATTATTATTATGATATTATAATGTTATGTGTATACATATATATGTATACTATGTATGAGTTTGTATATGTATGCAATATTTTATTATTACTATTTTTTATTCTCTTATTCTAGTTGCCTTCAATACTACACTTCAACACAAAGTCCGTAACTGTACTTTTGTCGATAAAATTATTTATATAAATTCATTCTATAATGTCTATGGGCGCCAGTGATCAGGTATAGTATGAGGTCGTTACGCAATCTCCTAGCGAAGTAAAAAAAAATTATACAACTTTAAATACTAACCACACTCTGCAGCAGAGTCCAAGTAGCATTTTTAAAGAGCCTCAGCTTTGTCAGTATTTCTACCACCTTGGCGATAACGTAGACCGAAGTAAGGAACATTCCAACCATCTTTTCGGAGCCTTCGTATGATTGCATCAAGTAGAACACCCAGGGTTGTATCGTAAGGAAGCAACGGTACAGTTGGGAGACAGCTTCAGTGAAAAGATATACTTTACCCTGGAAATATTATAATTTAATTCTCATCTCGATTTCATGGATAACTTTATGGATAATTTGAAACAATTAAATTAACTTACCCTTTTCTGGAATGGCAGTAAGCAAGCTGGCATCATCGTCACAACAATCTTCACATCCACAGTTATGATCTTAACTATCAGATCGGTCAGTACAACCAACCATATTAGTTCCCACACCCCAAGCTCTGTGTACTGAGGGAACATAATAACATTCTGTAAGAGCTTCCCGTGACCGAATAACAGATACACAATGGCTATGAGACATAATGTGAACATCAACTCTCCAAACAGAGCCAAGATGCTTCGGTTCATTTGCTTAGCATGCTCTCTGGAAAAGAAATAGGATTCAGTAGACAATATGTTATTAACAAGTAATTATTAACAATTTGGTTTCTAGGACTGTTATTGAACAGTAAAAATTCACAAAATTAATGTTCTATTTCAAAATTCTAATGTTCTATGTAATATCAGATTTTCAGAGACTGCGTCGACACATGAATCATGTTTGTATGTCTTTATTTGAGTTAGATATGTGTCTAATTGCTATGCACTGATGACCTATCTTGTGAAATTCTTTTAAAATTTAGTTGTGCAATGTTTGATTCAAACATTGGTGCACTGTGTTTTGCTGATTTTGTTATTGCATAACAATGCATATTGTAGTCTGAGGATAGTCTAGTATGAGCTCAAGGAGCTCTAGTTGTAGCTCATATGTTCCTGATTTTTGTTATGCAATTATCATGCAAAATCCTTCATACGCAGTTCTCTTGGCCAACTTTTATAATATCTTGAACTATTATTATCACCCTTCATTATAATATATCAATTAAAGAAAATTAACAACTTAGACATGTATAAAGTTAATGTATTCAATATATTTAAATTTTGAAAACATTTGTGAAGCTTATATCCAATAATTCAAAGAAGTTAAAGGGGAAGATAATAAAGTGGTAGCAATATATCAAATGGTAGTTAAAAATTATATAAAATCATAACTTACCGCCTTACTAGACAGTTGCTGTGTACGAAAGTGCAAAATAGTATTGTGAATGTGAATATGCCCTCTCTACTTTCATACATAAACTTCATTAATAGAATTAAGTAGAATGGTGCATAGCGTATTAACAGATTCAGTGTGCCACGTACATCGACAATCTGAAATAATTAATTTGAAAACTATTATTTTCGTAAAGTTTCAATTAAATATGATGATATGATGACCATGATTATGATGTTGCTTTTTAAATAAAATAATTTCTTCTGAATATAGTACCTGTGGATTTCCATCTTCACTCTGACTGTCATTGTCTGTATTATCGTGAATATTATTATTATTGGCAGGATTTACTGACACATTAATCTCTGCATTTTCTGGTGCTTGCTCTGACAAGTTGGAATCATTTGATGCACTTGCACTCAATGCGTGACTTGTTGATTGTGATCTCTGTGCTGGAGAAGTTCCTCTGTCAGTCACAATAAAGGTCTGAGCACTTGGTCCAAGATTCACGTGTGCTATGGAACTTTGAGGCCTACGCAGTCCAACTTCTATTATCTGGTGGGTACCTGGTGGATTTCTTGGTAGCCATGTTGGTAATGATAATCTGGCATTATTTCCCTGAAAATATTTAGGAAATATGTTTTTCTCAGGTCATATCAAGTTATTGAACAATCATTTATTATATGGCAGACTGAGTGGTAATTTCACATTAATTCACACAATACCAGAAGAAAATGAGCATTTGAGTGAACTAATGACATAAAATGTACTCAAAGTCTTCCATAATCATTACAATGTTCATTTAGACAGTTTTACTGTTAATTAATTCACCCTTTATATACTTTTGCACCTTCCTGCCCATTCTAGAAGTAAAGAAAGAATAATTCTGTTCTGTAAATGTGTTCTGTTTGAATGATATATTATAATCCTTTGCAGCTGAAATAGGCAGGATGTTGGTATCACCTACAAGCTCATAATACAAACACTCTCACTATTTGTGACACATTTAAAAAAAACTATTTCAATTGTCAGCTTTATTGAATATTTAAAATTGTTAGGTTATTAAATTTTAAAATGGATGATATATGAATTTTTGGTATATCATCACTTGAATGCTAATTGACAATTGACAGTCGAGTCTATGATATAGAACATTTAAAAAAAAAACATTTTATTGAAATTCTGAGACACAAACATAGTCTGAAGGTAGGTCACATCTCGTTCATTATGCCTACATAATCACTTTACAACAACAGGGCTTTGAATTCCTTTTCTCCCATTTAGATGTATTTTCAATAGCCCTAACCTTACCAGTTTTCAATGTAATTACATTAAAATGAATTGGAGACAATAATTCTCAATATCTTAATTTTAATTTACTGGTTTGTAATTATCTGGTAGACAAGTCAGAACATGCAATGAAGTCATCTAAGACCTGAATTTCTGATTTTATTTATGATAGTTTATCTTAAAAAAACAAAGTTAGGAGCATTCTAGAGGTTTTAGATCTCTCCATCATTTAGCAATTATTAGCAGGTACATAACTATTAAGTAATGTTTTAAACTTAGAAAATATTAATTAGTTTAGATTCCAATTAGTGATAGTGATACTAGTAAGAATTCAGTAAATACCAAAACCAAACAAAAATAATAATAAAACAAATCTATATGCACAGAGGTAATATAACTTTAGTTTTATTTTCATTGTGTATGTACTTAAAATTATCAACCCAATAAAAATAGAATAGCTTGAACGTGTCTATTTCAAAAAAAAAGTTAAGTTATCGTCGTTCACGAATCTTAACGAAAATAGAAATATTACTAGCATTTTTTTCTTAGTAGAATTAATTAAATCATTTAAATCACCCACCTCTCACCTTACATAACGAAATTAGCTCAGTGAAAATTAAAATATTTTAGTTTAACTGCAATGTTTAAGAGTCACACTGCGCAGTACCAAAACTGCATAAAAATCAAAATTTCGATATCAATGCACATTTACATTATAACGAAAATTAATGAAGAAATAATGCTTTACCATTCTAGCATTTTCAACCAGCGGTCGTATCTCTCTGAATACACTATTGAGTCGATCACCAAGCCCTATATTATTTCTATTAGGAATCGAAGGTCTAGAATCCAGTCTGTGCAACACATTGGTTCTTGGTGTCACCTCATCGCTTTCTTCTTCCTCGATATCGACGTTAACTTGATTTTGTTGGGTCATGGTTACTTTACTATTATAACTGGAGTGCAAAATCACTGTGCAATCAAATTTAACATTTCCAATATTCCAAAATATTTATTAAAAAACCGAGCCCGAAGGTCAATTTCTGACAACTGTGACATTTGAAATGTGTTACCAACTAATAAGCGAAGCAATATAATAATAAAGTTGCCTGCCAGCCATAACCTAATTGCTACCGATAGACGATTCCCATAGAAAACTTATTAGAAAAACTTTAATGGTCCCAAAAATCCACAAAAACAGCCTTTTTCAGTTTGATGAAGTGCGTGTCATAAAGTAGATATTCAGTTTACGAGTCGGACCGCTGACAAACGTGGAATCTGGGCTTTTCATTCAAAGTTATTTCATGAAATTCATAATAAATTACGGATAGTTTGAAACAGTTATGTCAACAGAGACTGGTGCCCTCTGTGGTTTGTTGTGTACTGTTTGCAATAGTTTGCACGAATCTTAGGGTCTATCAGAGATTATAGATATCTTAACAAGAATCTCACAATTCACCTTGATACTTGAGCTCTGTCTCAATTGTATATTAATTGGGTAAATTAAAAAAATATGGGTTTGATATTTATTATACGATGTTATTTCTTCATCGTGGAAGTAATTCGAAGTCATTGGAAAATTATGTAACTCATTAGAAATGTTGGTACCTGCCTAGGGCATTAAACATTTGCATAGTTGCATCGCTTGATACAATAATACTAGGCCTTTAATCGTTCATGCGACGACCACTTCAAAATCGTTGTTGGCAATATTCTATTACTAGACACTGGGATGTATCAATAAGTTAAAGCAGTAAGCTGCTTTTACTTATTTACAAAAAATTAACGAGGATTGAATAATAAGTGCCTAAATACATTTCACAACAAAGTCATACAAGAAAAAAATAAAACAAGTTTATATTCCTACATAATAATTATACGCTTTATTTCTATGTTTATAGGTCAATAGACTCGAATGAATTTCTATAATCTAAATTTCATTTTTATAATGAGCAATTAAATCTACAAAATAACGACGTAATGCTGTAAGTAAATTCAGTCTTCAATTAATAGGCTTCACAATGGGCTTTCGATAACACCTAACCGTAATCCTCAAACATTATAACTTATACGAATAAATTCACACATGATTAAGTATATTGCAATAATTTGTGCTTAATAACGTAGAAATATAATTAACAACACTTATGTACTGGCTTCACCGGCTTTGAACTGAATAAAAAATTTAGCATGTTAGTGACACGTCTATTCATCACAATATATTCTCAGGTGTCAGAGACCGGTTTGAGGGCGAGTATTCCCTGCGCGTGGAGGTCGCGCACGGCTTCTAGTAAACGTCTCTCTGCCCGAGGATCACCCAAGGCCACGTCAACACTTCCAGCACACAGGAGAAGCGCGCGGAGTGCCGCTCTAGGCCAATCAGGTTTTAAGCCACGTCTAACAATGGAACCCGATTCTGACGCATTTAATCGAGCACATTCTGCTTCTAATCGCTCGCCGTAGTCTTCTATTAAAGAATCGCCAATACTTCTTCTCATTTCTGGCGTTAAAGAAGATAGTAATAATAAAGCTACGTCGTCCATTGGCTTTCCTAATGATACCATTTGCCAATCAAGAGCTATACATTCACTAACTCCATTAATTTCGCGGAATAGAAGATTTCCACTCCAAAAGTCAGCGTGGGCAAGAGGTGCAGGTTCGTCAGGCCTTAGTAGGGTTCCTAGTAGAGAAGGCGCTCGAGCACTTAATTCTGATACAGCAGCTGCTTCTTCGATGCAGTCGGATCGCCCTCGCAAAAACGCCTCAAGTTGCGGCAAGCCTCTTCTGACAAGTCGCAGATATCCTGCCGCCGCTCTTTCGCAGGGGAACAAAAAATCAAATCTTTGATCTAATGGCCCTTCCCTTTCGCGTAAAGCCAAGGATAAGGCATGAAATCTCGCAGCGGCGTATAGAGCTGCCTTAGCTCGCTCTTCAGTTAGGCCTTCCGCAAAATCTGCAGCTTCATATCCGACTGCTGTTACATCTTCTAAAACGAGTTCGCTATCACCGCCAATTTCATCTGAAAAACGACCTGTATTTTAGCGATCGGTTTTTTCTTTTATTTGTAAGCAATGAATCGGTTGTACGGGAATGAACACTTAATTTAAAATCCGCAAATGTGTATGTAGGGTTCACGAATATATTGAATAAGAGAGGGGAACACAGCATCTGACAGCTTTAAATAAATATGAATATAAAATTTCAATAGGTTAGCTAGGCTTTGGCTAAGCAAATTGAAATCGTTTTTATGTTAATTTAATAAGTGAGATAATATACTGAAAAATTTCTACTCAAGTTTGCGCTTGGGTAAGTCTGTCTCGTTACATTCTATACCGTAAATACTAGTTTTTTAACCGTTATTAAAACCAAAATACAGTGTAGAAATGTCAGTGTCTCTCTTACACAAAATATTAATTTATCTGAAAATAGGTCATAATATTAACCTTTTAAAATTAAAATAAAACCATTATGAAATATCTGTCGCACAATACATCTTTAAATTCAACTAAAGCGCAAGTAACGTTATATCGATATTCATTTGAGATAAAATACCGTATGCACCCAATTAAAAAAATATTATCTAGTTACTTTCTAATTTATGTGAAATTTAAGATGCTAAAAAAACGAAACTACACTACCTGTAGGTATATGTATATTGGGACGTCACTAACCTTGACGAAGACAAAAATAAAGTCAAGTGTCGAGGAGAATTACATTTATTATCCGGAATGTATGCATTGGTAACTAATGCAACTGTCCATTCCTCTTAATTTAAATATTATTACATTGAGAACTCCACAATCTGAGATTGACAAAATTGTGTTCTATAAAGAATCAAAAGCCAAAAAACTCTAAACTGAAGAATATTTTAGAGTAATTCGATTAAGGCTTACTTTCTAAGAGAACTGAAATTTAATTTACATATTATTAGCTGAGCTCTGTATGGTCCCTTTCTTTTTATTCTTTATATTGCCCTTGTAGGCAGACGAGCATACGGCCCACCTGATCGTGAGTGGTTACCGTCGCCCATGGACTTCAGCAATTCCAAGGACAGAGCCAAGCCGCTGCTTACCGTTCCAAAAATGTAGGTATGCTGTTAATGCATTGAAGAAGGATAAACTAGCAAACAAAGTGGATTTGTAATGTTATAACTATTATCATAATTAATTTGTGTTTTGATGCATAAAAGCTCATTGTGTCACATTATGCTCATTGTAAATGAGATCTTTGTTACCATTATCGCACAATATTAATTTAATAAAAAAAATCATAACCGTTGGTGATTTACGGCATTGGAGAAATATATATATATACATATATAGTTAAATTTATAAAATATCCATGTGTTCAGATTTGAAAGATCGTGATTTACAAATACTCCGATCTCCTCAGTTCTCGTGCTTTATGGTGATCAATGGTAAGTACCACTCCATGATAACATACCAGGCAGCTTGGCTTTGATGTATTTGGGTACAGGGAGTCCAGTTCCGGGGCCTAAAGCGTTTTCAGCCAACTTGTTCAAAGCCGGCGCTAGTTCTGTGTAGAAAAGGATTTCTCTCGTGTCGAATTGGGCTTCAGCCACGAACAGTCTTCCGAACGGATCCCGTGGGGGTAGTTTGACGACTACGGGCAGGGATTTTTGTTCACCACTGCACTCATAGCGTACTGTGACAGCCAGGACCCTGCTCAGGGCTCCAGTTACTCCAGCTCTGGATTCGACGCGCACCTGAAGAATAAAATCACGGTTGACCTTGTGATTTGCTTTTGTGAAAGACTAAAGATGAAAACCAAAATGAAGATAATTAAACTGCAAGTTTTAACTATACGGCTGGTTGATTATGTTGCAGGCATAAACATTCAATGTACCTACTTATGAAGTTATTTTGCGTTAAATCTCTTTTGCTAGTGGACACTAAAGGGTTTGTTTGCATCAGTCCATCTGTGTTTGTAATACCAATAAAATAAAACTTTTAGTGTTAAAGTCACATAAACATGTTATCGTGTTTCTTTGATTTAAATGTAGGCGAGGAAGAGACGACGTGGAGTTAGGGGCAGTCCTAATAATAATAAGCTTTGTGTTGTTACAATGTTTGCTTTTGTTTGTTATTCCAATTTTTTATTATTGAATTTATGGGTGAACGAGCTCACAGCCCACTTGGTGTTAAGTGGTCTGTGGAGCCCATAGACATCTACAACGTAAATGCGCCACCCACCTTGAGATATAATTAAGTTCTAAGGTCTCAGTATAGTTACAACGGCTGCCCCACCCTTCAAACCGAAACGCATTACTGCTTCACGACAGAAAAAGGCAGGGTGGTGGTACCTACCCGCGTGGACTCACAACCACCAGTAAAAATGCCTACTACTACTGAGAAGCTATTACAGCTTCACCCTAGCGTGTAGGTAAGCTTTCGGGGCTCAAACCGGAAGTGTTGCTAACACTGCCCCTAGCAAGAGCAGTGCTTCGTAGAATCTACCACTGGATCGGAAACGCGACCCTCTGAGAAGATCTGGCGAGAAACTCAGTGGGCTCAATGTTTGCGCCTTTTCATAATCTCTATAGAAGTTATATTGTCGTATCTTTTTTTTTGCGCACGCGACCAGCTCTTACTCACGGTATATTAATACGTAAGTAGTTAAGACAGATGTTCACGAATGACTGCCACGGTGAAAGAGAAAACATCGTGTAATAAAAATGAAACTCGCCAAAATTATAATTTGTGTTACTACTGATGACAGGGCGCCTTGTGAATCCGCACTGATAGGTACCAACACCCTGGCATATAGCAGTGATGCGTTTCGGTATGAGGGGTAGGGCAGCCGTTGTACTGTAAAACTAAGACTTAGAACTCATGTCTCAAGGTGGGTGCCGGCACTTACTTTGATGATGACTCATGGGCTCCGGTGACCATTTAACACCAGGTGGGCTGTGAGCTCGTTCGGGCAATTAAGAAATATTATATTATATTATAATAAAATCTTTGGTCATAAATAATCGCCCTACTTGACACATAACAAAAATGGACAACCCTGCCCGTCCTGACAGAAAAGATAATATCTTTGCGATAGTTATTGGTCAAACTGTGGTAACACTGCTAAGAAATACCCCTACATATAACGTATTAAGAAACTTATAAAAAATTTAAACCTTAGGTACTTGGTTTAAAAGATAAGTCGGTTAAATTCATAAATTTACGTTAGTCATAATTTGATTGCTCAGTTGAAAAGTATGAATCACCGTAATTCAAGTACGACCGTCATTTCATTAATCACGCTAAAAACCCAAATAAAAAAAAATGTGACTTACACATTACCTAGTAGGTATATAGACAGGCACCTAAATTAATATTAGCTCAGCAGTTTCTATATCCTTTCTAATTGCTGTTTTTTATTTGTTGTAGTAATTTAATTTAACAAATTGAAACTAATAAAATTATGAAGAGTATTTCAATTATCCTGAATTTTTGTGAAAGAATTGTACATGAAAATGTATAATTTATTAAGTTCATAGCTACCTCATTTGCTCCCACCACACCCGCGTCCGCTAATAATTCTCTGGCCCATTCTTCAGTTAGGGCAACGTCATCGGGATCGGGCCCCTGTTCACACTCAGAATCCTCGCTTCCACTGCTGGGAGTCTCAGACATTGCTGAACTATCTATTCCTCCAGCTTGCATCTGATCTAATATTTCTGTATGTACTGACGAAAATTTACCACAATAGTAAAACATAGAACATTGCGGTTTTCATTACTTTCGAATATTAGTATTAATCATGCAGATGCCCGTGCAGATGCCTTGCCTTGAATAGTCGCCTAAGGTTGTCTCCCCGCCTCAGAGCTCCGCGCATGCGCGTCTCAATTATTCATCGAATCAAATACAAGACGCCACAGTACCTACACATTTTGTTCTAGAATAAGTAGGGCGTCATATAGGTACTTCACTTAACATTAAATTTCATATTACTTAAATTGGAGAAAAAGTGTGATTTAGAATTAACGGAAATTAAGTAAGAAAATGTGGCAAAATAAACGCAAAAATAGATTTTATGTAAAAAATAAATAGATATTTTATTTTCACGCTTGTTAATTATTGTTTTGTAGCCCGCATCTAACCTTATCCTTAAAATACTTACGAATTATAAATAGGTTTATTATAGAATTATAAATAGTTAGACGACCCTGTTCTGGTACACTTCAGATAACCCATCAACCGAGAGGCCCGACGGTTTCGGCGTCCACTGGACGCAAAACAAGTGGTAGACCACCGGGCCTCTTGGCCTGCGAGCTGTCCGAAGCTTGCCTAGATGGCGTGGCCAACACACAATTGCGAGTAGCTTATTGAAAGGATTTGTGCTAATTTTTGAAGTATTCTTTATATTTCTTGGATTGGCCGGTCACCGTCCTCGCGAACCCGTCGCTTGCGACGAAGGGCTCGACGAGTAAATTAACCCATAGACACCGCCCACTGAGTTTCTCGCCGGATCTTCTCAGTGGGTTCCGTTTCCGATTCGGTGGTAGATTCTGCGAAGCACTGCCCTTGCTAGGGCCAGTGCCAGTACCAGCAACACTCCCGGTTTGGGCCCCGTGAGCTCACCTACACCTAAAGGAAAAGCTGAAATATCCTCTCAAGGCTATCAGCATAGCTGGGAAAAGAAAAAAAAATCGGATCACATAAACAACGTTTTACTAGCAATACTTTAGCATCTTAACAATAAGCGTTTGAAAACAACAGTTAACAAACAGTTATAACAACATTTTTTTCTTACTTTATGTTTCACAGATGGAAATTGGCTATACAATATTTCTATGAATTAAGTATATTATTTTAATTTTTTAATTAATGGTAGGACCTCTTGTAAGTCCGCATGGGTAGGTCCACCAACCTGCCTATTTCTGCCGTGAAGCAGAGATGCGTTTCGGTTTGAAGGGTAGGGCAGAAGTCGTAACTATACTGAGACCCTGGAACTCAAATCTCAAGGTGGGTTTTATATATTATATATAATTTACGTTGTAGATGTCTATGGGCTCCGATAAACACTTAACACCAGGTGAGCTGTGAGGTCGTCCACTCATCTAAGCAATAAACAAAAAAAAATACATAAAAAAAACTGCAAAAAGCAAATGATATTTTAAATTTCTATAATCTATAGTGAGTATGTGATATCAGTAATCTTAAAAGGATGGTACCAATAACAAACCCTAGACCCTATGACAAAAACGCGACGAGTGAAGTCGTGTGATTTGTTTTATATTGTCTATTTAGTGTTTTTTTCAGTTTTAAATGTGTAATAACGGTAGTTTATTAACTATGTAGTGTCTGTGAAAGTGCACAAATGTCGGAAAATGAAACAAAGCCGCTGAACGGAACTTCTCCGGATCCTCGAAAAAGTCCACTGAAAGTCAAAGAAAAGTCTCAATAAATGACCACCATTTTACTGAGATTATATTTCATCCCATATCATTTCATTTCATTTTATCCCAGTTGATTAAGGTCTCAAATTAATCATCTTCATTTCATTTCATTTCACTCCATATTATCATTTTTCGTAAAAATAAGATAAAAATTTAAATAAGACATGAGCTAAAGGTCTTAGTTACCAGGTTATAAAATCCCTAAAAAAAACTGTATTCAATGTATTCATTAGAATTTGTGGTTTAATTACAGATCGGTGTTTTAAATTAAAATATTAATACAAAAATAAAATGGGAAACGAAAAATCAAGGAAGAAGAAACGATCATCATCGGAAAGCAGTTCTAGCTCCAGTAGTTCCGATTCATCAAGAGAAAAAAAGAGAATTCGCAAGTTAAAAAAAAAACTGCGTAAAGAACAGAAAAAGACTGAAAAAATTATAAAAAAGAAGTTAAAAAAGGAAAAGAAACGCTTGAAAAAAGAATACTTGAAAAGGAGTCAGAGTAGAGACAAAAGTCCCGAGGTATCTGCCGATATACCAGTTGGTTAGTTTTATCATAATTTTGAGATTCCACCGTATGTTCATAATGATTGTCACTCCCGCAAATTTCTTAGTTATTCCTATTCTATGTGAAAAGGTCAGAAATGAGCGAATACGTCTGAAGTAGTCGCGGCTTAGGCCTAGTAAACCCGCAGGCCGGTACCTTTCTTTTTTTTCTACCTAAGCTGCTAACCTTGAGAGGCTATTTCAGCGTAACCTTAACTAGTAGGTGAACTCGCGGGGCTCAAACCTGACGACGTTGATAACACGACATATAAAACATATGTTGTTTTTTTTTTTATTGCCTTTGTAGGCAGACGAGCATACGGCCCACCTGATGGTGAGTGGTTACCGTCGCCCATGGACTTCAGCAATGCCAAGGGCAGAGCCAAGCCGCTGCCTACCGCTGATTTCTCGGTTTTTATCTATTATACTATTATGTTTAATCACAGTAAATCAAAACTATTTAAAAATGCTTGTTATGGATAGAGAAATGCTCATTATGGATTCAAAAAACTCAAAACTGTAGAGAAGTTTGAATTGTATGAAGTTAACAAAAAATGCCTTCATTTTTAGAATTGATGGAGATCTCAAAGGCCATGGCACCGATGACAAAAGAGGAATGGGAGAAAAAACAGAGCATTATTAGAAGAGTATTGGATGAGGAAACAGGAAGATACAGGTTATCCTATCTTTCTAATTTTGTCATAATATTTGTTATTGTAATATTTGTATAAACCTTAATAATTTTTTTTAAATAGTCTTAAGCATATATTAGTTATTGGTTACTATATAGAGATATGCTCCTGCCTGATGAGGGAGATGAGCTCAAAACATGATGATAAAATACTAACAATCAAAGTTATTTGGAACCTCTGGGTTTGCGGAGGGACTTCGGTTCCCTCTGTATTTTGTACTGTATGTTAAATGGAGAGTGCTCTGAGGAATTGTTTGAGATGATACCGGCATCTCATTTTTACCATCGCACCGCCCGCCACCGGAGTAGAGTTCATCCATACTACCTGGAGCCACTGCGGTCATCCACAGTGTGTTTCCAGAGGTCTTTTTTGCCACGTACCATCCGGCTATGGAATGAGCTCCCCTCCACGGTGTTTACAGAGCGCTATGACATGTCCTTCTTCAAACGAGGCTTGTGGAGAGTATTAAATGGTAGGCAGCGGCTTGACTCTGCCCCTAGCATTGCTGAAGTCCATGGGCGACGGTAACCACTCACCATCAGGTGGGCCGTATGCTCGTCTGCCTACAAAGGCAATAAAAATAATAATAATAATAATAATAATAGTGGCTTTCATTGTTTTTTATACTATAAAAATGGGGACTGTAAATACTGTCATTTTTTTCCATCCCTCAGTTGTGTGCCTGTTTTCAGGTTAATCAAAGGTGATGGTGAAGTCCTTGAAGAGATTGTGTCCAAAGAGAGACACAAGGAAATCAACAGACAGGCTACACAAGCTGATGGTGCATTATTTCAAGCTCAAACACTTCATAAGTAGGGTAATCATGAATAACTCACCAGTTTTGCGTGTATCATTCCTTATTTTAAGTATCTGATACTTAGGATTTTTTGCAGCGTTTATTAGAAACTGCTTAGTTATGAAAATGATTGGTACCAAAAACATAAATTTTTAAGTTGGTTCCTTTAGGGTAGCTGATAGTTTTATGGTTATGCTTTAATAATAAAGTTGAGTGACTAATGTTTCTCTATTCCACTTTAAAACATAGCAAGTACCTCCTTAAATGAAGGCAACATTGTTTTTGTTATTTTTTATGAAATAAAAGCTATTATGATTATTAAGAAAATATTGAGTTTATATTTTACAATCCATTTTGTATTCTGCACATTTTTTAGCTCTGGAAATGGGCAGACAAATTCATTGTACAATTTCTATTTCCCAATATTCTTCCTGCTCTGGTCCCTACTTGTAAGTGGCAGTAGATATAGGCTCACAGTGGTGGACACTGCTATATATTCTGTAAATAATCGATGGATGTCCTGTATGGAGCTGCATGCACTTAGTGAAGTTTGACACCACTTAATACCAGGTGGATCGTTTACCAATCTAGGAAATAAATAAAAAAAACACCTTGTAAGTAGCCATCCATTTTGTTTAAATATCTTTAGTGGCTCATGCCCTTGCCTATAAAATGGAGCTTAGGTTTGGAATTAATAAGATATTAGAAGCATTTGCAATTTTACATCCATGATACAGATAAAAATCGCAACCGACACAACTAATTGGAACGATTGAATTCATCAACCAAAATGCATGGTTTTTTTTAACATTAACTTATAAAATCAATAATAATAAAACCAATCTTTTAAATCAACAGTCACAATATATTTCTTGACTAAAGTAAAACATTTACAATTCGTCTTTGGCTTTTGACAAAAATATGTCCTCATTCGTCTTGTCTTCTGGATCTGTACTGGCTGAATCTTGTAAATGCTCTGTGATGAGTCCAATCAGGCTATCAAGAGGTCTACCACCATGTTCTACACTTACTATTTTCTTATGTCTGTACAATATTAATGTGGGTAGTCCATTAATCTGAAAAATATATATATTATTATCGACGTTTGAAAAGCAAACGTGACTAAGCGACAATAACTGCTTTGTACATAAACGATAGGCAATAACCATATTCGATACGGAAAAAAGTATGTATTTCTAAGTCTATTAAAATCATTGCAATCCTATAGCTAGATTCGTTAAAATATAATTTTTTCAGGTATTTCAATTTTAAATTAGTCTACTGTAAAGTTCACGCATTGTCGCTTAGTCATGTTTGCCTTTCAAGCGTCGTTATAATTGATTTTATAATCATACGCAGTACTACACATTTAATAGCTAGGCCAGGTTTTGAGATGAGAAGTTTCAAGCGGAAATTCGGAATCCTATTTATAATGAATTTAATGTGTTATACCTTTTCTGTTTCACAAATAGGTTTACTCTGCACACAGTCAACATCTGCAATCAATACTCTTGTCTCGTTTTGGAACTTTTCCCCTAATTTAATCCATAATGGGCTTAACTGCATACAATGTGCGCACCTGTAAGCAAACCAAGGAAGTTCACAAACTCTCATCAAATTCTGGACTATAGACTTAGGATTTATATACTAAATTGACACAGGAGGTAATAATATAACAACTATTACAAAAATAAACAAAACAGTAAATGCAATAAAATGAAAAAATGCCTATTTGTAGAATACTGCAGTGTATAATCGTAAACTCATCATGTTCATAAACCTCTAATTCCAAACTGTTCTGATCTTCAAACTGTTTGCCCTGAATTGCCTATAATCCTGGCAGTATCACTAAGTCATAGAACTAGTTTAAGCTACACACTTCTCACCTGGAAGCATTTATTGTTCAGTCCCACCTACTGACACTGGCTGTGTGGCCTAGAATAGTTTCACTGCCGAGTGGGCAAAAAGCGACTAACAGATTCTTAGAGAGGGATTTAACTAAGACTGTATTACAGCAGCACTTTGATTACCTACCGCCATTTACTTATGGTGTGTACGACAAATTAGTCTAAGCACTGTTAAAGTCACAGATAGAAATATTTTCACACACTGTTATACTTTGTATAAGCTCCCATTAACTTAATTGTTATGTTATATTTTTAAATTTGAATGGTAGACAAGATCATTAGCAAAATTCCAAATTATTCTAAATTGATATAGGATATTTACAGGATATTAATAATATGGAAAACTTAAAAATCCAGGAATCATTTAAAAACAATAATTTCATTTTTAAAGCACTAACTAACCATGGCGCAAAATAATTAATAAAAACTAAGTCATTTTGCAGAAAAGTTTCGAATGTCTCCTCAGATATCCTGGCCACAGGAAGTGCTTTCTTTTTTCTTAGAAATTTCTCTGGATCGTGATTTTCAGAAAGCAACATTTTTTCAACAAATGCTTTCAAATCGTCTAAGTTTTCCCCGTTCGAAGCACCCATCTGTAGAAGAAAGTAATAGTAGAATAAACTTATTTCTTTATATTATTATGATATAGGCTATATTATCTTGGAGGATCTATTAGACTTTATTAAAATCAATTAAAGTACAGAGTGTTCTTTAGTTTATATTCAAGTGTTTTAATTTGTTCTCTTGATAGTACACAAAAAGGACTCTAAAATTTAATAAATAGCATTTACAAAGTGTTTTTTTGCAATTTTATTGGGTGACTTGAGCTCACGGCTCGCCTGGCGTTCAATAATCACCGGATCTAAAGCCATCACAATGCGAATGGTCATCTTGAGACATGAGGTCTAAGTATCAAGTGTATTCAGTTATAGTATTTTTTTTATTGTCCTTACAGGCAGACGTACATACAGTCCACCTGATTTTGAGTTGTTACCGTCGTCCATGGACTTCAGCAATGACAGGCGTAGAGCTAAGCCTTGCCCACAAAGCTTGTCTAGGCTTCTTACCCTTCAAATCGTAACGCATTAAGAGTTCGCGGCAGAAATTAGCTTAATCGTAAAACCTACCTGTGCATGCTCAGGAGACACACTTGCCACCAGTAATTGCGCAAATTTTAATTTTAAGTACACAATATTAATATTTAATTGTCATGAAAATGTGGTAAGTACGTATTTCATTAGAAAAAGTAGTTAATCATGAAAATGTGGTAAGTACATATTTGATTAGAAAAATTAGTACTTGCTTGTGGCATTTAAGCACTGGCATAGTCACATCTCTCAACACGGTTGCCTCATCATCAGAAATAAAACATGTGCCACTATGAAGTGAAAATAAATAAAAATTATCTATTCAGATAAATTTAATCATTAGAAACTTGTTATATATATACTCACAATTTTTCCATTAACAATCCAGAGTAAATAGGGGTACTGTTTGACTTCAAAATTTTTGCATGTTATCTCATTATCCATACAATTAACTTTTCCAATTTTTATGTAGTTGTTGTGAGCGTAATGTACTGCTAAGTCTGCCCAAATCGGTGCCATCCTCTGAAAATTCAATATAAATGTGGTGTGTTACATCATTGTCGTACTTCTGCATTCTGGCAAACATATTTATGAACCTTATTCTAGAAATAACAATGGAAACTGGCTGTTCTATTTGCTGTGATCTGGGAACCATCAACGTCATCATCTTGGTGAACTGATGGTATGGTCACTGACTGAAAGGTGAGCAGCATGGTTGTAATTGACTGCATGAAAAATTTGAAAACTGACCGACTAAGTTATGTGAGCTGTGAAATAGAAAGATAGTGCACCAACCCTAATAAAGCACAGTTTTAGTAGTGTATTGACCTCAATCCAGTAATGAAATCTTTTGCTCTCCTAGAATGGCTTAATTTGACACAAAATTTGGTACCAAATGCTATTCTGCTCTTAAACCATGATAATGCAGAATGAAGTGGCAAAGTGTAAAAAAGAGTATTTCCTCTACAGCGCATCTGATCCAATGCAAGAGTTTAGTTACTATAACTGATTGGCCTCTACTTTCTGCCATCTTAGTAAAGTTTCAGCATCATCCAGGGGCTTCAGCACTGCTGGTACTGGGGTTTGCTAAAACGTAGATGCATCTCTCTCAGAACTCTATTGTACCCTTATCCAGCCAGTTAGTCTATATGATAGTAAACAATCTTGAAACCTTTATATCAAAGCTTTACTTTATAGAGATACACTACATTTTTTTAGTAAGTTGGTATCACAGTTTTTGCCAGACATTGCATAACAAAGTCAAAATTTATCATCCCCATCATTGATGGTAGAAACAATCATTTCTACAATCATTTTTTATAAGTTTGGGATTACCTGAGATGCACGACACCAAGGTACAAAAAACATGATAAAATGCTGTCCTTTTGACACAAACTTCTCAATATTCAGGTCATTCAGATAGGACATGCCGCTGTATGTTTTAACTTCATTTGGTTGTTTTGATTGTTTGCCCTGAAATAATAAATTGGATACAGGTTTATATATATTATATTTTAAATTCAGTTACATTTTTATTATGTAGTCTAGGAAGATAGGTCAGTCAGAAAAATTTATAATAAAGTGATATTTGATACAGAACTTCCATTTATATCCATTCATCAAAATAGTTTAAATGAAGTATAAATCTCATTGGTATTTAACCTCATATACTATGGCTAATGGCATTAATCTTGTGATGTTTGTAGGCTAGAATTTAATCTCATTGACCTACTTTAGCAATGAATTATGAAGAATGATTTTTTTGAATTCTGATCAACAATGACAAAATGGTTCTACTCACCTCTGTTTTGACAGAGAAGGCTTCGCTCAGAAACAATGTCAATGATGGCAAGTCCCTTGTTCCTTTGTATTCAACTGGTGTAAATGTATTTTTGTGGAAATAAAATAATGTTGGATAACCTGTAATTTTTTTCAAATTTATTTACACCATCAACTAGTGTACCTATTTTAAAAAAAAATTCTATTATGTACATACTTAAAAACAAGAAAATTATGTGTATGCTTACTTAAGTACCTGTTATTTCATTTTCATGACAAAGCTTAGCATGCACTGTGCAGTCAACTTGGGCAATGGCAAATTTGGAGTCCTTGGTATTAACCAGCTCTGCCAATTCTGACCATATCGGATAAAATTCTGTGCAATGTCTACACCTTAAAACATATAATTTCTGTAAATGGTATAGTACAGTAATGGTAAAAAATATAGATATTATGGCAATTTCAAACAGTTTTTTACTGAAACTCTCTTGGAACACATCTTTAGTTGTGGATGGTTAACAACTTTTTTAATTTTATATCGTGAATTACCCTCATTGAATCAGTCGTCAGCCTTTTTGTAAAAATGCTCATCTAACTTTGTAGTTTAGTCAATAAGTATGAAGGATCTTTTTCACCACTACCCACATCAGTTCGTTTTTATTGAGGGCATTCAAATCTTTTGTTTTGAACGGAAGCTTGGCTGTGATCTTCGTATTTTCAATTTCTATTAGAGGTTCACACACAATAGGCCTCATCGATGTCACTACGGTATACCATTTACATTTCGGTCAACTAAAGAAAATTAGATGAAGTTTATTTATAAAATCGTTTCGATTCAATATTTAGTATAATTTTTATCCTAAATAAATGAATATGTAGATTGTTTTGAATTTAATCACTGAAAGGAATAATGTAAATTCAATTATTGTTCTCACCATGGCGCGTAAAACATAATAAAGTTTCCATCCATTTCTTCGATCTGGAATTTGAAATTACTGGGATTGTATTCGTAAACAGAACTCTGTTCAGGAGCTACAAGATACGGAAATACAAATAGATATGGTAATATCTTCATTGTGGTGAAGGAATATATTTCTACACAATGCCTCTGTGAATTGAGGTAACTTTTTTAGGTTGTTTTCATTTATATCTTTTCTCCTTCTCATTAGTTAAGTAGCTAATAGGTTAAATCTAAAACAACAAATAATTTCGTATTTGTTGGATATTTTGCTTTGCTGCACAGCATAGATTAAACACATAATTTATTCGACTGCACAGTGCACAACACTTCAAACTTTTTCGTTTGGTTTGTCTATTGGCAGCACAGGGAACGTAGCACATATAACATACACAGTAATATTCTATAACAAAGGTGAATCTATGTCTGTTGTGTGGAAAGTCAACTGAAATAGATTGATAAAAAATTGAATCAAAAATTAAATTAGATATCTTTTTTATTGTCCTTATAGGCAGACGAGGATACGGTCTACCTGATAGTGAGTGATTACCGTCGCCCATGGACTTCAGCAATGCCAGGGGCAGAGCCAAGCCGCTGCCTACCGTTAAGTATTCTCGCCGTTAAGTACTCTGCACAAGCCTCGTTTGAAGAAGGATATGTGGATCTTCGATCAACAATAGTAACTAGATAAAGGGATACGTATAAAATTAAAGCAAAAACTGTCCGCGTGAATATATACTTATATAGCTACATTCGTTTACTAACAAACGGAGAAAAAAGTTTTGAAACACTTTTACTTTCAAACTAATAACAACTATGGCACGTAGTAATAAAGTCACAAATCTCCAAAACATTATCTAATACTTACGATCATTCGTCACATAAAACGAGCAAAGCAATAAATTACTCCTGTCACTTACCAATAAAAAGACATATTTTAAACAACTTTTAATGTTAAATCAATCTTAAAGCGCAACAAATAAAGTAACTTTTCCCTTAATTGCTCTCAGAACTAACATCGTTTTGCTTTATTTATTTTTGCTTCTTGAAATGCCGATTTCTATTTACTACAGGAGGTAAGGGAGTCGCGCTTAACACTAAAATAATTTATTAATGAATTAAAGTAAAAGTTTAGTTGTTTACTTTTTATGTTTTGGAAATGTATGTTTGTTAGTATCTATACATTACTTATTATTTTATTAGCGTTACGTTTTTGTGTAATATATATTTTTAAGTTTTCGCGACCAGTGCACATAATAAAACAACGTTTAAACGGTTTCAAGCGTGGTATTTTTATTACAATGTTTCGGCCACATTTCAGTAGCCGTGAGCACGGAAGGCAAAGATGTCCAGTGTCAATAAGCGGAGTTCTTAGCTGGCTTATAAAAGTCATCTCTTGTTTCTCTGGCGACAATCGAGATCCATTCTGCACACGTGATTGCTAGGAAAGCTAAAATAAAAATGGAAAGCTAAGTATCTAATGAGAGTCCAACAAACAGACACAAAAGCAGCATTAACCAATTTTAACCAACTAATTTTGAAGTGCTGCTAACAAATTTTAAAAAATTATTACAACACAAATCTACTCCATGCATTTACTGTTCTGTTAAGCAAAAGTTTGTCCATGTGTTGGCCGAGCCTTGGCCAACATTTGTAGCGGTGGTTAAAAATCGGTAATTTTGTTCAAAATTTAATATTATTTATAAGTTTAAAGCTTACAATATAGTTTATACTTCATGTACTTACCGAAAGTAAGATACTCCGGCCGTTAAATTGCTTTTTCGGGCCTTATTTTTGCAACTTTTGAATACACACTGCGGTATTGTGAGACGGGTTGACATTGGCTGTGTTTGAAGTGAACTAAACAAAATAAGAGCTCACATTTCAAGTGCGCTGTTATTTGACGAGACGGATTTTATGCACCGACCCGAAATCTAGTTACTATTGTTGATCGAAGATGTGGATTAACTGAACTGAGATAAAACAATACCATACCAATGAAATAATTAGTAAAATGGTTGGAATTAAACAAAATCTTAAGGGAGCCGGCACGGTGCGGCATTGTTCTGGCGCAGCTGGAACACAGGCCGTACTTATTGTCCGTTTAATGTTGTACTCATAGACAATACACATAACTTTTGTACTCTCCTCCAACTAATATATTCATCTGTGCTCTCCTGATATTATGTGTATTATTTATACTTTCCTCTCATGCTCGCTACACGAGTTGATATTTGCGACGATCTTCTTTGAACTGTTGACTTTGAACCGCAACAAGAAAGCCGCGGCATATATCGCCGTCAAACACCAATAAGGGCGAACCGTTGGCCATATTTGTTCACCACCTAACCGGGGACCTGCAACACTTTCGCGAGATACGACGCCAAGGATACCACCGTTGGTTGCTTTGTGGTGTTTGTATTTTGCCGCACGCCGCCTATTATAATAGGTAGTTCGGAGGTTAAGGATGACAAGATAAGATCAATGGACTTTGGAAGAATTCAAAAAGCAATATCCAACTATTTTGTTTCGTTTAACCACCCTTGTGTACTTTCAGAGATACTAAAATGTTAATAAACCACCGTCATAACATACTAAACCTGATGAAACAGTAAATAAACAAATAAAAAAAGTCACAACTTGACAACAGCAACAACCTAAAAAAATTCCTAGCACTGGCCTCAGGTAAAGATGTACTTGGTTGAATTTACCACAGGATCGGAATCACAACCCTCCGTGAAGATCCGGCGAGATCTCAGTGGGTGGTGTCTATGAGCTACTTCATACGTCGAGCACAGCAGAGAGTAACGTGCACAGCGAACGACAGAAGAATCTTTGAAAGTGGACCTGAAAGATCGGAAAGAATATGTTAATGGCTACGGCGGCTTTAGGTTGCCCTGTTGCCTGGGTCGGATATGTAATGAGAAGCGGAAAGGTAATGGCACGCCGCTTTATCAAAATAGCGTTCCGACGCTTCCATAAGGTTTTTACCGATAGAAACTAATTAGTTCTTACGTACCACGGTGCTCCGAAGGCTATTTTGCAGAAATGGGATTGGATAACCTGGAGAGAGTTCATGTGTGAACGGGACGCGTGAGCGAACACTACACTTACCTATTTCCTTATTAACTCCAAGCAAGGGCGGATCCAGCTTTGGCGCCAGGAGAGGGTCACATAGTCAAATTTAGATGCGTTCGTTCCCAGACGTTTGCCATTATACAAAGTTATTATATTATATTAAATTAATTAAATATTGAAGGTATGTAGTTACATAAAAACTGTATGGTTACAAAATATATAAATAAAATCATTATATTCAATTAGTGGTCCACCTAAGTCCTGGAACCAGCTCAGGGGGTGGTCATGACCCCCATGCCCCCCCCCCCTGGATCCGCCATTGACTCCAAGCCTATTTCACAATGGAACGTATGCATGTTTTGTAGAGTGTCACCTTGTTATGAAGAAAATGAATTAGGCAATAGCAGATACAAATTGCTTAATTTAACAGTCTTAGAATTAGACCGTTATACTCTTTTTTTTTTCTTTAGAATTTTTGCAGTTAGGACTTTTGCTGTGAGTCCTGTGACTAGGTACTTACTCCATGCCTGTGACTTTCTTATTATTCGGATACAGTTTCATTTCGACAATTCTGTAGAAGTGTTTTTTTAAAGGTCTGATTATTACTTTTAATAGAGAAATTCCTACATTAGTAAGCAGATGAGTGCTTTAGCTGGGTTCTTTTTTACGAAAAAGAGTCGTCAAACAAAATGGAATTTAATCTTCTGTGTATCCGAACACACTAAAGAATGTGGTAATTCTTCAAAATGGTCGCTTTGTATGGTTTGCCAACTTGCATGTCTGTGTTTTAGAGTCCTTTGTTTTCATATTTCCTTAGAAATTCTCGCTTTAAAGCACAACTCTATCGACTCCAGATTGCCTCTTCCGTATAAAAATTAATGCGACTAATCAAAACTAAGTGTGCAAGAAAGATGTCATCGGCAATGTGAGAGCTGTCGATCGAACTGAATTTCATTTTATGGGATTATGACATTTGTGCATATAATACGGATTTACAGAAAGTGAAAAAGTGCCTGGTAATGAATTACAGTAATTAATTGTTCTTCTTAGTGCCTTGAATGAACGAAACATTGCTTTCCGAGCTCCCTCTAATTTTGGAATTCCACAAGTCTATGTCATGATTGATTCGCATTAGACATTCCTTACATCCTCGTACTCTTGGATAGAATGCGATACTGTTAAAAATTGTGTACTCGAATTGTCTGATACTGTAAACAGGTTCTGTATAAAGTCGACAAATCATATCCCTATCCTGTTGCCAAGATGTCAAACTTTTCTCATCTAACTTATTTAACTCATTATTTTATTATCACATAAAATTTAAGGGATCTAAAGCAAGAGGAATTCTCAATTGATTAGGTACTAATATTTAAAAATATTTTTCAGTTAAAAGAAAGTACCTTTCACGCTGCTACACAAAAAGCAATGTTGATACAGACTGACTAGTGAGGACATCGATATATAAACGAAATAAATTCGATAATAAAGACAGTGACAGTGCTGCGAGTCTTAATTAGAGTGTTGAATAAATGGTGCGGAGGATAATAAACAAGGATATGTACAGGGTGTGGGGTGTGCTCATGTGATGGGAGGCGTGGGGTGAGAGGTGAGGCGCACGGGCGCGGGCGCGGGCGCCATGAACCCGCCGGCGCCCGGCAAAACGGCTACGCGCTCCGGATACCACCAGAAGGCGCTTGCCGAAATCAGAAACTCATTGCTTCCCTTTGCGAACATTGGAAACTCTGAACCGCCAGGTTCATCAGCTGCTAGCACAGTTAGTTCAGGAGTGAGTTCGGGGTTTAGTTCTTCTTCGGGAAATGGACTCGATAAAGACTTGAATGTGCTACCTCAATCCTTGAACCAACTTATTGCCTTGGGTTATGATGAGGTGAGTTTAGTTATAATGAATTGCTAAAAGTGTTTCTAAATAACATATGAGTAGTGTTTTTTTAGTGTTGTTATTCCATTATCTTTAATTTTTATAAAAAAACTGGCTGGCATTGTTTTGCCATAAAAATATTTCTAGGAAAGATACCGACTGCAGTGCCGGGTTGCTTTGTAAATCTAAACCATTCTCAAATCCACCTGAAGATACACAGAAAATTTCATTAATATCGGTCCAGCCGCTTAGGAGGAGTTCAGTGACAAACACACGCACAGAAGAAATATACATATAAAAATAACTGGAATTTATAATACAATTAAAATATAATAAGAAAGACTATCAACTTTTAATGTAGAAGGCAGTGTATGGCCGATCTTATCAGTACTTATTGGTGATTAATGTCCATTTTCATTAATACCAAGGCTAAGGACAATCTTTAACCAGGTTTGAGTAAAACTTAAGTTATTGTTATTTGCAATAACTGAGAAATTTTAATTAAACATAAACACTATAAGTACAAGCTAATTACTTGCATATTGCCTGGTTGCAGTGGAATGAGGAATAGGCAATCTTGAAACCAGTGGTAGTTTGTTTTCATTTTCAACAATCATGTTAAACATAATTTAAATTGAATCAAATTTATAGTCATAACAGTTATAGAATGAATGCTTAAGGTTGTGTTCTTGGATATAATGTTGACCAGAATTAAATTGAGAAGTAATTTATTCACAATACAAAAACACAAGATTTTAATTTTTATTTTCATTATTGTATTGTGCATGTTGTAAATGCATATTGTCTTGAGAATCAATATGGTCATATACCAATATTCTGTCTATACCTGACACTTTAACCATGTATTCTGGTTTAAAGGGCAGGCTATCAAATATTTTAATGCATTTTTGAATTCAGCTTCGTGTTCAGATTTTTTAAAACCCCCTATTGTGATCTATAGGCTTAGTTATAAAGCCTAAAATAATAAAATCTAATATTATTGATAAAAAAAGAATTTTTTTAAATTATTCTACACATGCTTTTTTTTCTACCGTCTTGGATTATATGTATCTTCTAGCTATTAGTATCATTGGTGACTGATAGCAGGAAATTTTCAAGATCTCCAATATCAATTTAATTTTTAGTTTTCACAATTGTTCTCATAAATTTCCCAGACGAAAAATTACATTACTGTGTACTCAAATAAATCCTTTTTTCAACATATATAATAGTATTAGAATGAGGTAAAATAGGAATTATATTCACATAGTTTGTCTATGTAAAGTTTATAAGTCAGCAAGATAATAATTATATTACAATCTACAACAAAATAACAAAATTACAATAAAAACTCCAAGCAAGATCTACATAAGAAGTTCGGTATACTAGTTTTGCCATGCCATTATTATTATATTACCACACAGAGACTAGGTTTGTTGGTCGTCAACTATCCATTGATCGAATGTTGGTTGTTAATTTATAATGTTACTCTGCCCTTACTCTGCTCGGGCACTGGACCCAGACGAAGATCGGGCGTTGGGGGAGAGAGTGCAAGGAGAGTCTTTTGGTAGGTAGGGCCCTAAACGTTCTTGGACCTGCGTTTCTCTCCCAATGTCTACGGACCATCAACACCCACATACTCTACGCGCCCCCGAAGCCCCCCTGCCCGAATTTTTTATTATTAGATGGATGGTTTGTAACTGCCGCTGCAGGGTGGGGCACACCACCCTACCGAATTTTACTGTCAAGCAGTAATATGCTCTAATTAGAAGGGTAGGACAGTTAATATACTATACAATTGAAAAATTAGACCTCTTGTCTCGAGATGGATGACGGCGCATATACGCTGTGATGTCTATTGGCTCTAGTAGCCACTCACCGTCAGAAGGGATATTCACGGTGTACTTAGATTATAATCAATTTGGTAAAATTTCATTATCTTGTTTTGCTTCTGTTTTTGAATAATGAGTATATTATTTAGAAAAAATCATTTCAGGACCCAGCTGTGAGGGCACTCAAATATGCAGGAGGGCGTTTTGATGCAGCTCTCGATTATTTGTCGAAACAGCAAGAACCTCTCAACGGCGTCCTCAAAAGCAGTAACTTGAGTGCTCTTGGCACCAAACTTATCCGGAAACCTAGTCTAGAGAGAGAGATAAATCTACATCGTGGTAGTCCTGCACTTGATTCAGGTGCTGGTAGCTCCCGGTCTGATAGTCCGCGTCAATCGGAGCCACCGCCGCTACCACACGAGAAGCTGTCGCGACAGTATTCGCCTTCAGGTTTCTCAGAACCACCGCCACCTCCGCCGCCGCGATGTCCGTCCACGCCGCCGGTGCTGCCTTCCGTGCAGCAACTGCTCAAGCGCATGTCGCCGGCGCCACCTCTACCACCGGCGCGGGGCACCAGTCCCGTGGCGGCCGCGGCACCCACGCCGCCTGCCAGACAACCCATGATTGTACAAAATGGACCTCAAGTGCAACAGCAGCTTACGCAGCAGATACAAGCTCTCAGTATCTATCAAACGGGTGGCGGCGGCGAACTTCCACCGCCGTATCCGATGTCGGGTGCGCCGCCACCTCCTCCCTACTCGGTCTCTATCCAAAATCGTCAAAGCCCAACCCAGTCGCAGGATTACAGGAAGAGTCCATCGTCGGGGATCTATTCAGGAGGCACCTCCGCCGGCTCGCCGAGTCCAATTACGGTAACGCAATCGACTGGTTCAGCCGCGGGAATGACTCGCCCCACGCCGCTCCAGGCGTGGACCGCGAGACAAGCGGTGCAGCCTCCTATCATCATGCAGTCTGTGAAAAGCACACAAGTTCAGAAACCGGTACTACAAACGGCGATAGCACCGGTTGCCCCACCGCCAGCCACCAGTGCCGGAGCACCCCCACCCCCTCCTTCGTACGCGAGCTCCATCCAACAGAAGCAGGCACAGACTCCGCCCAGCTACCCGTCGGCACCGAAGCCGTCGTCTCCTGGCTCCACACCTACCGCGATTCCTCCCGCCGTCCCGACCACGGAGCCACCAAGTTATGCGATCACGATGCAAGTGCTCGCCGTTCAACGCGGCATGCACCCCGTCCCGCCGCCTCCGTACGGTAACCAAGCCGACAACACGACTACTGTTAATTCCCACCATTCTCCTTTACATAAGAAAATTTCGAATAACTGTGACGGTAAACCTGAATCGTCACAAGGGCCGCACGAAATTAAGTGTCCCAACCAGAACTGTACGAATAATCTCTTAAAAGACAACGTCGCGGCCTCCGGCTCCGACAAAGGCTCTAACGGATCATCGGACAGACGACCAAAAATGTTAGATAAGATAAGGCATCAATCGCCAATACCGGAACGCAGAAATTACAGTAAAGAAAAAGAAGACGAGAGAAGAGATTGTAAAGTCCGAAATTATTCACCGCAAGCTTTCAAATTTTTTATGGAACAGCATGTGGAAAACGTTTTGAAATCTTATAAACAGAGACTGTTCAGAAGGATGCAACTCGAAAAGGAGATGAGTAAAATAGGTCTAAGTGCAGAAGCTCAGTGTCAGATGAGAAAGATGCTGTCCCAGAAGGAATCCAATTATATTCGATTGAAAAGGGCCAAGATGGACAAGTCTATGTTTACTAAGATTAAGCCTATAGGTGTGGGAGCATTTGGGGAGGTGACGTTGGTGAAAAAGATCGATACTAGTCATCTGTATGCCATGAAGACACTTCGGAAAGCTGACGTGCTAAAGAGAAATCAAGTGGCACACGTAAAAGCCGAAAGAGACATATTGGCGGAGGCAGACAACGAATGGGTCGTCAAGCTTTATTACAGTTTCCAAGATAAAGATAATCTGTATTTTGTAATGGACTATATACCGGGCGGGGACCTTATGTCCTTATTAATAAAATTAGGAATATTCGAGGAGAATCTCGCTAGGTTCTACATTGCAGAGTTGACGTGTGCTGTTGAAAGCGTGCACAAAATGGGTTTTATCCACAGAGACATCAAGCCAGATAACATATTGATAGATCGTGATGGTCATATAAAGTTAACAGATTTTGGTCTATGCACCGGTTTTAGATGGACGCACAACTCCAAATATTATCAAAGGAACGGTATGAGACAGTTTTTTGTAAAATTTATGCAGTGTTTTAGAGATTGATTTGGTGTTACATTTTTTTTTTGTATTCAGATCATGGACGACAAGACTCAATGGATCCAGTGGATGGAGAATGGGGGGCTATGGGCGAATGTCGATGTTATCAACTCAAACCCTTAGAAAGGCGGCGGAGAAGAGAACACCAGCGGTGTTTGGCCCATTCGTTAGTGGGAACCCCAAACTATATTGCGCCAGAAGTCTTGCAGCGGACTGGATACACGCAGCTTTGCGATTGGTGGTCGGTTGGAGTTATATTGTACGAGATGTTGGTTGGGTCGCCGCCGTTCCTGGCGCCGACCCCCGCAGAGACGCAACTCAAGGTAACACACATAAATTTATTTTATTGATAATTTCATGTATTGAAAACAAAGCAATTTTTAATATCCTAGAAGCCATTGCTGGTTTTTTTCCATTTTAAAATTGTCAATTTAATAATGTGATTTAACATATAGTTCTAAAAAAATGTTCTTTAATGGATACAAAATAGAGTACAATTTGATATGCTGTTTGTTAAGATCTAGTAAAATAGATCATAGTCTACACTGATATTGCTTTTATTTTAATGACATTCTCTGTGTGCTTTTTGTGTTTTTCAACAATTGATTAAATCATTGTGAGGGCTGCTCTGAAAAAAAAACATTAAAAAATTTATCTAAATTCTCTATTTATTAACTTTCAGGTGATCAATTGGGAGAGTACACTACACGTACCTGATGCAGCCAACTTATCCCCAGAGAGCAAAGACCTCATTCTGCAGCTATGTTCTGGTCAAGACACAAGGCTTGGCAAAGATGCCAATGAAGTAAAAAACCATCCCTTCCTCAAGGGCATCGATTTTGACAAAGGATTGAGGAATCAGGTTGCTCCTTACATCCCGAGGATTGAATACCCAACAGACACATCCAACTTCGACCCCATTGATCCAGATAAGCTCAGGAACTCTGGTAGCTCAGATTCAAATAAATCAGACAGTGAACTATTAGACAATGGCAAGACTTTCCATGGTTTCTTTGAGTTCACATTCAGAAGATTCTTTGATGATGGCTATACGAGCAAAATCAATTTGGATGACAATGATAATCAAGGACCTGTGTACGTGTGATATCAACTGTGCAAATAGACAATCGGACTAACTCATAGGATTATATTTTTACAAAGTGTGTGCCTTTGACTCTCTCTATTAAAACACTAGTAAGTTTTGTAAACGTAACGAATATAACGTATTTAATAAATAAAAAAAATGTTAATAATCCCGGTGATAATGTTGTAATATTGTATCGTTATCAGTTCGTAAGGATAATATTATACGAGTGTAATATATACGGATGGATCGTAGTAGTGCATAATTCTTGATGGTGCTGTTGACGGGGCCGTGAATGTGCTTCGTTCTAATATCGTTTCATTCACTTGTATACTGTATTTTTGTAACTAGAGAAATTATTTATGAAATAAGGAAAAGCTTATTTGATCTAGCAAATGTTTTTGATAGTGTCATTATATTTTCTTATGTATTTATCATGTTAGGTCGCTTAAAATGTGTGTTTGTTTATATAATTGTAACTTATAAAGTCGTTATAAATAATCAAACTGGAATCGGCGTAAAGTTGTACTGTGCTTCCATTTGTCTGTTGGACACTAGCTCATATTGTGTGCCTTAGTATTGAAGAATTGTATATTGAAAGTGTATTTAGGGGAAGTAAATGTTTGTACGACTTTATTAGCAGTCAGCTCGGCAACGTGTAAAGAGTGCAATACGTATTTATTTAACACAACTTGAACTCTTGTTATCTTCGTTTTCGAAGATTTTTAGTTTGTCAATCGGATACTATGAGCACATTTCAGTCAAATGCTAGTATTAAAACGTGCAACTTTAAGTTATTTATGTTTACACTAACAATATTCAATTTACGAATGTATTAGCAAAATATTTATCATCAGTAATTGTTTTTTGGCAACACTAAATATTCTCCCTTTGTACAGTAAAATGCAAACGAGTCATTACAAAAACTTTAAATTATGTGTTATCAAATGTAAATTGTTTCATTCTGGAATGAAACATGCTTATAAGAAGTAAATGAAAAATAAAATATGGGATTTTTTGTTATATTTTTTCGTTTGGCCCTTCAGATTTGAATACCAAAAATAATTTTATTCTTATTATTAGGGTGATTGAAGGAAGTCTTGAACTTTTTTATTGAAATCTTCTGCATAACTTATGTGGATATTGTGCTTCCCATCGGGGTACAAATGTATTCTGCAAACAAAAATAAATACAGTGCGTTCAATAAATATCTAACATATTATCCCATCAACTAGTAAAACTTACATTAGGTCCAACATGGTCTACTATGGATAAAATAAATAAAGAATAATATTATGAATAAAGAAAAAAAAAATTTTTTTTTTCGGGTTTCGAATAGATAAAATTACTTAACCGCAGTAATAATATGAAAAGTGGTTTCGATTTATTAACCAGAATGAGCATATCATTTAATCTATAACACTGAAATAAAATTAATAGAACCAATAATAATAAAGTGAGAATAAGCCTTAATGCATGACATTTTGTGTGAAAACTTTTAATGATAAATGGTAAGTTTCTAAATGTAATTAAGTCTTGGTCTCTTGTTTAAATTGAGTGACAAATTAATTAGGTTGTGTTGTGACATTATGTGCTATGATATCCACTAACTGAGAAGGGTGGGGCAGCCATTGTAACTATATTGACATCATAGAACTCATACCTCAAGGTGGGTGGCGGTATTTACGTTATATGTTTATGGGCTCTGGTAAGCACTTAACACCAGGTGGGCTGTGAGCTCGTCCACCCATCCATGCAATAAAAATAAATAAAACTGGCAATCTGTGAGCATATTAATAAAATAATTACCGTGATCCTTCAATATGAGTATGCAAATGCGATACATGAACTCTGTCCACCAAAGGATCTTTTTCTCCATACAGTATAAGGGTAGGGCATTTGACATCCTTCAGTAATTCCGAACATATATTGCCATCTTTCTTATTGAAAAGATTTTCCATGCCTTCAACCCATTTACTCCAGTATTTTGCAAATAGTTCTTCACCATACACATCAATCATTGGTTGTCTCATTTTCTTTGACCACAATTTAATATCTTTTATCTCTGAAATATAAAGATAATTTCAAAATTAAAAAAAGTGGTCAATTAAAAATTATTGAATTGTTTTAGGTACAAACATATTGGAAACAGGAAAAAGGTGAAAAATGCAATATTTATAACATAATTTGTTAAAAAAATTGGCATAATTTTTTCAATGGACACATTTTGGACATCTTTTTAATTTTCAAATCTGTCTAGTCTGGATAGAAACAGTGGGTTTGGAAGCATTGCCTTCACCACCCCACTTATTCCCATCAATATATAATATCATAGTGTATTTATAAGTATATAATCTGTAACCCAGTTACTCTTAGAAATACACGAAGGTGTGGTAACCTCTGTTAAGATTTGTCCAATTTATGACAGATGGGTGATTGGGGACAATGTTAGATTAATTTCCAGGTCAACCAAGAAATCTAACCATCAAAATGTTCTTTTCATTTTGGTTGCAAAGTATGTAGATATGAACAGTGGGATTAATAAAAATAAACAGTCTCACAAAATTAAATCATAATTTTACTTAACCAACTTACTTTTAAGCATTTCTAATTCATGAGGTAACATAAATGAATTACTTCCCCATATCACTAGTTTTTGTACAGTTTCAGGATATTTTGCTGCATGTATTATCCCTGTTATGCCTCCATCACTCCACCCTAAGATTGAATATTTGGGAATATTTAGTGCCTAAAATAATATGAAGATTTTAACCCGTCTTTTGTTGCTACACTTTGATCATTTCAACTACATCACATTTTTCCGATTGTGGGAAACTGTTTGGGTTTGATTCTAGAGAGTATTACTTGAAAGAAGAGCTGGATCAAAAATTTTCAGAATTGAATATCTGGAAACTTATACTTGTCAATATTTTAAGACTTCTTTGTATTTCGTTATTGAGTTTTTTATAAAGGCAGTTTATCCTTCACTGTTGTTTACCTTCATAAAATTAAAAGCATAGTCAGCATCCTTTTCATAGAAGTCAACATCAAACTGCTTCATAGGAGGTCGACTTTTACCATAGCCTGGTGGATCCCATGCCACTAATGTAAAATCATTTTTGTCTATTCCTTCAATTTGAGGTTTATAATCGGTCCAGATAGTTCCAAGGGCTCCAGGTAAACAAATTAAATTGTGAGATCCTTTACCAACTTTGACATAGTTTATATTGCACCCAGATACTTTAACTTTCTCCTCCTAGAACATTTCCTTAATATTTTATTTGGTTATGAATAAAATGTTTATAAATAACTAATAAGATATGATTTAAAGTGTTACTAAATACTTTTACTTAAATGCGAATTATGACAATAATATATCACCTAATTGGCTTCACAAACAATAATCAAATAATATGATTATCATAATAACATTTATGAGCAAAATTAAATATTGCACAGTATTGTTTAAATTAGTTCTCACTCACCTTTGGAACGGCCGTAGACATGCATTTCGCATCTAACATTTTAATACAATTCGTAGCACGCAAAATAGCTTTAGCATTTCTAAGCCATAACAGCATTTCTAGTTTCAATGAAATCTTTCTTAGTCACTTTTTATTCCGTATGGACCGATGTACCTATTAGTTTAAAAAACTCACTAGGTCGCTAAATTCGCTAATTGTCGCTTAATTTATCAACATTCAAATCTTATTAAGGGTTAATCTCTTCAGTGGTTAATCAAGAATAATCAAGATCAACAATCAACATTGTTATCAATTAGAGATGTGATTTGAGATCATTAAATCGTAAAATCGGTTTTTCAACCAAAAATATATATTTAATTGGTTAATTAATCGATCTGATAGAAAGAGTGTATGTAATGTATGATACCACAATTGAAACAGCGGTTATCACTATTTCTATATTGAAGTAACTTAAAGCAAGGCAAGAGCGAGCACACGACTCGAGATGATTTTTTTTTATTGCTTAGATGGGTGGACGAGCTCATAGCCCACCTGGTGTTAAGTGGTTACTGGAGCCCATAGACATCCACAACGCAAATACGCCACCCATTTGGTGATGGTTTGCTTATTAGATATGAAATAATTAATAATTGGGAATTTAATTGTTTTTATGATCGAACAATCATCAATAGTCGTCGAACAAACGATAATTAATTAATCTGAGCGATAAAAATAAAGATATCTAGTAAGGGGGCCAACTTAAAGGTGATCATTTGTTTAATTAATTATAAATAAATAAAAGACGAACAAACCATTTTTACATTCGAACATTAACGAACAAATAATTAAAAATTAAAAAATCCGAAAATAAGAAAAGTGGGTCTAAATTCAGTGAGCCCCCATGGGCCATGTCTGGCTAAATATACAAGTTTTGTTTTAGGCACGAACTGTAAAATGAATTGTTTACTCAATATGGCTGGGATATTATTGAGAAATATTGTATAAGATGTAGGGAAACAAAGGTAATCGACTTTAAAACTTACGAACAATGAAATTAAAAATGTATCCTCGTAAAAATAAAACAAATCAATATTGTATTAAAATTTATTAATTGATGACGCATTACGTCCTAGCAAATAAACTAGCGTTAAGTTTGTTAAAAGCAAATTAACCGTTTGGTTGACAAAATAAATATAATGATCATTCCTTCATATGCATATTAGTTGAATTGTGACAATCTATAAACGAATTACAATTTTTTTGCAAGATCGGATAACACTATTTAGATACACAATTAACAAAACTAGCGTCTGTTTTAGAATTTACCATATATAAAGATAAAATTTACGTTCAGGCACCTCAAGCACTCAGAGATAGTATTGTGATCGCAGCGTAGATTCCCAAAACGTTTTCAATATTTTCGGTATCTACCATAGTAGTGTTAAAGTAACATATATGACATTAATTCCTATCTTACAAAATATTTTAGACTTTTTTTAACAAACTAAAGTTATTATTGAATGTAATTTAAAAGATAATACAAATATATCCTAGGTTCGTGTGGTGTTTTGTAACAAGCAATGGCTAACCATTTGAAAATGTCAAATGTCACTATTCAAACCTCCCATGGAATTGGGTTGAACCGAAATTCCGTATTATTCGAAGTAGGATACAAATTACAAATTAAAATTGTATGAAAGTTATTACTATAAGCGGCGACGACACTAGCAAGAAGTTTCAATAGAGATAATGCCATAGGTATGAAAATATAATATTCTTTTCATAATGCCGCATTATGTTACATAGTCTAAATGCACTAAGTTTTGCGGGGTAACTGATATTAATCCAGTTCACCGGCATTGCAAGCGTCTTCATAGCTCTTGCCTCTTTGTTCGGGGTCGAGTTTGATCATATCGTCAATACGGAGAATAGTAATCGCAGCTTCTGTTGCGAATTTCAACGATTTGATCTTGGATATCGCTGGCTCGAGGACTCCGGCTGCGAGGTTGTCCCGGAGTGTTCCTTCTGTTAGATCCAGACCTACCCATTTGAGGTTTGCGTGTTCCACCTGTAATAAAGAGTCAACCAGATCTAAATTATTTTTCACTTATAACAATGTGATCATATGGTTTGAATTGTCGCCTTGCTATGAAACAGGACTCAGTTCCATTTGTAAAAAAATGTGTGTGTGTGCAAGTATACACGGTAGAAGTGAAACTTATAAAATATAAAAATAATCGCAAGGGTCAACCACTCCGCAGTGCAATGGAGCAGTCGCACCCCGGGGGAACCGCCTGCATGATCCCGGTATCCTGACGCCAGGTGGGTATGATTTAGCAAGAGAAATACGAAAGTCTATCAACTGTGTAACATGTCGTCACCGCGATTCAGGAATTGTTGAATTTACATGCAGCGACATCAGTTGATAACAAACTAAATAGAAATAAAATAAACATGGCGCGTAACGGAACAAATTAAGATGGCGCGTAACGGAAGAAATTAAGATGGCGCGTAACCGAAAAACGTTACATACGTTTTTTCCTCCCTACGTCGATAAAGAAGTTTCACTTCATTTACTGGAATATTTTTAGTTATCCTGCATGGTCGATAATTTTACATACACGAATTTAATGATTAGATTGGTTCACATTATTATTTATTAAAAAAAATTCTAGACTTGGCAATAAACCAGGGCCCTAATTTGTTATGAAAATATTATTTGTTTACTGAGCTGAGCTAAACACAAATTCTTCTAATAAGTTCATATTATATTATCATCTACCAAATACTTCTACGATCCTTCAGCACCTGGAATCCCGACGCCTTTAGCATGTCTTTGTTTTGAAAACTTTTCAAATTGAAGTTGTATTATTAAATAAATGAAATATGTTATAATCAATTTTTTTTTACCTTGGTTTGTGATGAATTGTGGTAGGCTCGTAGCTTGGCGACGAGGTCGGTGGCGTCCCGCGCCGCGTTAACTGCCAACGTCTTCGGGATCACGAGGAGAGACTGCGCAAACGCTGCAATAGCCAACTGCTCGCGGGAGCTCTGCAATAGTAATAGTAGTAGTACGTGAGAAGTATAATTTGCAAAACAACAATTTTATTGTGAAATAAGGATGAAAGGCGATTGCGTGCAGTAGAGATGCGAATGTTGCGATGGATGTGTGGAGTAACGAGAATGGATAGAATACGGAATGAATATATTAGAGGAAATCTGAAAGTGGCACCTGTGACAGAGGAGCTGAGAAGTGCGCATTTGGGATGGTATGGACATGTGATGAGACGAAATAAAAATTAGGTTGGTAAGAGAGTGTTAACTATGAATGTGAAAGGCTATAGAGGAAGAGGTAGACCTAAGAAGAAACGGATGGATTGCGTGAAAGACGATATGTGTAAGAGGGGAGCATAGAAATGGTATATGATAGAGAAGTATGGATGGAGAAAACATGTTGCGCCGACCCCAAGTGACTGGGAGAAGGGCAGGAGAATGATGATGAACAATTTTATTGTGTTATTTGTGGATTTCGTGATGTTTTTTTCACTTTCGTTAGACGACTGAAGTCTCTGAAAATGTAATACACACTTTTTGAAAGAAATTAATATGAGTAGTAGGATTAATGGATTACTAACGAGGGTAGTCGCAAAGTTCTCCAAGTAGATGGAGAGTGCCGCTTCCACCGCGCCGCCGCCGGGCACGAGCTTGCCGGACTCCAGCACGCGGCGCACGGCGCACAGCGCGTCGTGCGCGGACCGCTCCATCTCGTCGCAGTACGCGTCCGTGGGACCGCGCAGGATGAGCGACGCGGCCGTGCGCGCTGCCGGCCTGTGTATAAGAATAATATAATTTTTTTTATTGCTTAAATGGGTGGACGAGCCCACAGCCCACCTGGTTGTTAAGTGGTTACTGTCGCCCATAGACATTTACAACGTAAATACGCCATCTACTTTGAGATATAAGTTCTAAAGTCTCAGTATAGTTACGACGGCTGCCCCCCACCCTTCAAACCGAAACGCATTACTGCTTCACGGCAGAAATACGCAAGGTGGTGGTACCTGCCCGCGTGGACTCACAAGTGGTCCTACCACCAGATTAATAAACTTTCAAAAAGGCGTTCCACAATCAAGGATTTACATCTGTACTCTACAAAACCACACGAGCTAAATCTAGATTCCGAAAATCAAATACGTCTGAATATTTCAACAAACATAAAAGCTTCAAACAGAGAATTGAAGGTGATCTATAAATATATATTAATAAAAATTACAATCTCACACCATAGTGATTTACGAAAACTTAGGATTACAATTCTAAAGTTGGTGTCAATTTTAAAACCACAAACAAATATTAGTTATAGTGTATGTATGAATTCTTTATTTTAGTTTATCACGTATGTCGATGAACGAATGATTGAATGACACATCTATAATGAGCTATAAAATTATTTTAACAATACTTAAGTAGAAACTGGGAAAATATTTTAAATATTTGAATGTACCAATGAAGTAATTACGTGAGCTTCCTAGTTTTTTTTTAATATTTTAGTTGCGTGTGTTTGGGATTTTTTTTTATCACTTACCCTTTGATTAAAATAAGTTGATCATCACAGATTTGTTCCTGGACCACTTCAGCGGCTTCACCAATCATATTAGCTTCAAATACTTCTTCACCTAAAATTTTAATTAACTTGTGCAATGAAAATAAATACTAATTACAAATCTATATATTAATACGTGAAACAAAAACTTTATATCCCTTTTTACGAAAATTGCGCGGACGGAGGAGTATAGAATTTCCCACACTTATAGAGAATATAGAGGAGTGCAGAAAGCTAATATATTTTTTAAATCAATAAAAAACATTACACACACTACCATGTATTTGACACACACACACACACATACAAAAATTATAATATACAAACTTATGATTTCAATTAATTATAGTCGAATTTCGATTACTGCGGGACCACTAGTTATTTTAAATATATAATACCAGTAGCAGTATTACAGAACAGAAGGAATCTGACAAAAACCTATATCACTCCAACAAGAATTTCTAGATAATCTTGCATACATACAAATTCTGAAAGATCACTTATTTAATAGCTAGTAGTGTTTGTACCGGTCACTAATATTTATGCTTTTGATCAACTTACCATCCATATTAGTCAAAGAAGTCAAAAAAGTAGCTCCAGTAGCCTTGGCGATCCTTTTTAGATCTGCCTTCTTACACCTCCTGACACCCATTGCTCCAGCTTCAACGAAATACTTCAAACATAGATCATCAATGCCTCCCGTGCAAAGAATAACATTGACGCCGGTAGCGAGAATCTTCTGTAAGCGTTCTTTGGTGATGTCCAGTTCTCTTGCACGGATCGCTTCTAATTTTTCTGGATCAGTCACAAGAACCTGTAGATTGAAAGCATTATGAATAGATAATCTTACGCAAGTCTATATGGTTTTTATCTAGCATGTAAAGATATGAAGCCAACTTCTTTGAACTGTTATAGTCCATTTTTTTATTTTATTTCATAGATGTGTGGACGAGCTCACAGCCCACCTGGTGTTAAGTGGTTACTGGAGCCCAGACATCCACAACGTAAATGCGCCACCAACCTTCAGATACAAGTTCTAAGGTCTCAAGTATAGTTACAACCGCTGCCCCACCCTTGAAACCGAAACGCATTACTGCTTCACGGCAGAAATAGGCAGGGTGGTGGTGGTTGCGGACTCACAAGAGGTCCTACCACCAGTAATTACGCAAATTATAATTTTGCGGGGTTTCATTTTTATTACACGATGTTATTCCTTCACCGTGGAAGTCAATCGTGAACATTTGTTGAGTACGTATTTCATTAGAAAAATTGGTACCCGCCTGCGGGATTCGAACACCGGTGCATCGCTTCAACACGAATGCACCGGACGTCTTATCCGTTAGGCCACGACGACTAATCATCTCATTAGAAGTTTATTTTGCTTACTTAACATTTGATGTTATGTTTAATTCTTATCTTAGATATTGGGAAAGGGTATTGTGGTCCAATTCAGGTTTTACATTAGCATCCTTACTTCTATTGCTATTGCATACAAAATAATGTATATAAGAATTGAAACACTGACAGAAATATTTAAAAAAAGTGAATAAAAATGAGATTATTAATAAATAATGTACATACCTGAACGCCCAATTTCATCTTAGTTTTTTGCAGAGAAAAATCAAGGCAGGCGATCTTTGCATTGAGAATCTTCTTCGGCATTGCCTGTGATGCTACAGTGCAGTTCAGAGCATAGCCTTTGACAAGTACACTTTCCCTGGCACTGCGGCCGTGGGCTTTCAGAATGTTAATAGCTTTGATAGGGTATATAGTATTTCCTCTGGGGTTCATTGTTTTGATTGCCTGTGCAGCATCTACAACCATCTCCGAGAAGAAATCTGCATCACTATGAGGAAGCTGTTAAGGAATTATCTTGTTTAATATTCAAACTTAAATCTGATATAATTTATTTTAGTTTTTTTTTGTTATATCATGGAATGTTATATTGACAACTATTTAATATTCTAAAACTTAAAACTAATCAAAGATGTTGGTTATTGCACATGTGATGTCACATACTTTTTATTTAGAAGTATATTTCAGACTAAAAATGAATAAAAATTATTATTTAGAAGTCATATTATATTATTATGAGAATTATACTATTTTCAATACTCCAGTATACATCTACCTATAATAATTATTGAGTAACCCAAAATCATTATTACTATGATACTTTTGTTAATTGTATTATTGGCTTGGCTGAAGGATTTCTTCACGATGATAACGATTAATTAAAGCTTCAATGAAAGATAATTTGTAATATAAAGGATACGCTCCAATTAGTTTAGATGACATGGTTGTTTTGGCTGTGTTGATCAGAGACGGCCTGCCAAGTGACTCTACTGTTACTGTGAGGTTATCCTGAATGTACTTGACTGCTTCTTTACAGGCGAGACGGTATCCTGAGATAATGCTTGTTGGATGGATCTTGGTCTTCACTAGTTCATCTGCATTCTGTGAAGTGTTTTATTAATGACATTATCTGACATACGTCTTTGTGCTTTGAGTATCAAATGTCAAGATTGAATTAAATTTCATTCACAAATAATCAAAAATTTTCAGTAATTGGCAAACAGACAGCTGATCACAAAATGGTCCAGTGAATGGGAATGGTCACCATTGGTTACGTAACAAGTTGGTCAGCAAACTTAAAACAGTCGTAAGACTCCCGAAGGAACTGCGATGCTGCTTGTACGATGCCTCTCACTCACAAACTATATAAGATTAACTTAAAACATTATCTGTTTATTGTATGGTTTGTTGTACCAGTTCATTTAGAATAACAGGATGCATATTTTTAGAAATAAATGCATATTTTGTAACCCCTTTATAAACCGGAAGATGCAGAAAGTAAAAATAATATTCAATAAAACCAACCAAACTCCATAGCATCAAGTTAAAAATAAGAAATATTTTCAGGGGATACATTGAATTGCATTGAAGTTATAAAAATACCTTAAGTAGTTCAGCAGCAATGATGACTACAGATGTGGTACCATCTCCAACTTCTTCATCTTGTAGCTGTGCTAGTTCCACTAAGACTTTGGCAGCAGGATGCTCCACTTCCAGCATTCTATTATGAGTAATTTTAACTTTTTTATGTGTAACACGAATACAGTTAAGGGCTACTAAAGTTTTTTACACTTATCTTCATTATATAAATATCAGTGGTGGTAAGTACATGTTGTAAATTGTACAAGTATCAATTTTTTTTTTATTGCGTGATGTTTGGACGAGCTCACAGTTCACCTGGTGTTGAGTGGTTACTGGAGGCCATAGACATCTACAACGTAAATGCCACCACCCACCTTGAGATAGAATTCTAAGCTCTCAGTACAGTACAGTTACAATGGCTGAAATGATCTGTGAACTCATCCACCAATTTATAAACTTAAAAAACTGTTTATTATTTTGCATTTTTTTTTATTGCCCTTGTAGGCAGACGAGCATACGGCCCAACTGATGGTGAGTGGTTACCGTCGCCCATGGACTTCAGCAATGCCAGGGGCAAAGCCAAGCCGCTGCCTACCGCTGAATTTTCAAATATCACATCTGCACTTTTAACTATGCATCACAAATCTATGCTCTGCTGCTTCACAACAAGAGAATATGACACTAAATTAACTTACTTTAATATTGTGGCACCATCGTTAGTGACTGTAACATCCCCAATATCGTCAACCAGCATCTTATCCAGACCAACTGGCCCAAGGGAGCTCTTTACTATGTTTGCTATAGCCGCTGCTGCCATTACTAGAAATTTCAAATGATTAAACACGTATAATTATTTGTATTGTGATTTTTTTTTTATATGGAAATAATTTACTAGGGTTGTCAGTTATTTCTTTGTTTATTAAATGCTGTTTTGCAATCACTAAAAATTACACAAAATCTACGTTCAACTGCAATTTAAGTTAGCGATTATGCTTTGGCTTTGAAATTCAATAGACTCCTACTTTTATGTCTCTTACGATGAGTGGGTTTCATTACATCGTAACACTTAAGTTTAAATGGATAGGTTATCATAAAAAACTATCAGATTATGTCTTTCGAGGACTTAAATCAGTTATTTCCTTGGTTATTATGAGATATTGACATGAAAATATGTATTTTAGAAATATAATCAAGAGATATAGGCAAAATTAAAATCATAAGTGCTGAAGGCATGTGATATACCGGGGTCTTCTTTGATGGTATATGTTTGTATGAAAATTTACCATTTTGTGTTCTCACTGGGTCTCCGCAGGATCTTGTCCCTGCTACAGACAAAGGTGCAGCTATAGTCGACATTTTTTATTGTATTTATAACACAAAATTCACTTTAGAATCGCCGTCACGCTTTTTTGTTTCTGGAAGGAGCTTAAAAGTTACCAGTGTTAAAAATTTGAAACTCTGACAGTTATTTCTTTTTTTAGATTATCGACGGCCATTAGTAGCTCGATATTTTAGTTCTATTGGTGCATCTTAAATATTCCAATGATATTTAATAACAATGAGTAGAGTATTTTGTAAAATAGCACAAATTTACTAACTTCAATCGAAATTTCGGGTCAGTCGGAGAAATCGAAAACACTCATGATAATGAACTAATAACTTAAAAAGCTTTAAAATTGACACAACAATAAAATTCACATAGTTAACATAAAATTTCAAAAAAACATTCGTTGGAAAAATATTGGTGGAGAATATTCGCCTTGCATTGATTGGGTAACGATAACAGCTACGTTTTCTAGTTTACGTTAGAGAGGACCAAATTACAATTTGGATGTTGTAGAAACCTTTTTACAGTAAACTCCCACAGCCCCCTGAGTTGTTCGCCGGATCTTTTCAGTCGGTCGCGATTCCGATCCGATGGTAGATTCTGCGAAGCACTTCTCTTGCTAAAGTTAGTGTTAGCAAATTCTCTCAGGTTGAGCCCGTGAGATTACCTACTCGTCTGGGCGTAGCTGGAACAGCCCCTTAGGCTACCAGGGAATAGGTAGGGAGAAAAGTAAACTCCCATCTAAATGTTTTTTTCAAATTTTGTTTCCAAATTTCAAACGAACTTTTGATAGTATTGTTCAGTGGTCTGAAGAAACGATATATTTTTGTCAAAAGTCAAAATTATAACACAAAAATAGATTGTAAATATTGATATTACAAATATTCAGGACTAACTTTCATGATGCTACTTGGGTGATTAGTGATTGTAGAGCATATCGTGAATATCTGTAGATAATAAAACTATAGATTCAATTAAGAAGAATTCTTGCTTAATCTTTGTTTAATTTAACGAGGCCTGCACATTCGTATAGCTGAATTCGAAATGAACTTATATGGCATACATACGCAAATTTACTTTATATTATTTGGTATATATTACGGAAAAATCAATGCCAGGCATTTTTTGCTGGTGTAGTGTAGGCACCCAGCAGTTTGTAAAATTTGTTGAAAATTTTCGGTAGGTAACTAAGGCATTATCAAAGACGAAACAGTAAAAATGATACCAATGGTAGTTTAGAGATAACTCCGCACTGAGTATTAAAATTTAGAATACAATTTCCTGAATAGATATTTGCTATTTGGGGTCCAATGGACCCCGAAGATGTAATGGCGTGGATGATATATTTTGAAATTGTCATGGCCTAAAGGATAAAACACTAGTATACTAGAGCTCATTGTGACACAAATGCTTTTAGTCTATGGTATCATAGACGCCTATGTGTAGGACCCAGCTCATCTAGTAGCAGAGACCTACCGTTTATCACTCTAGAAGTGTCTAAAAAGTGCTCTGGGTCCACCTGATACCGTTTCGGTACTGTTGAATGCTTAGCGGTATAGTAGTTTCAGGCAGCTGAATTTCTCGCTCATTAACTGTTCAGCAAGTTGGAATTCCAATTCTTTGATTGATTCTTTTCCGAAGCCGTGGTTAGCGCTTTCAAGCTGCCCCTTGAGCTCGCCTATCCAATCTGGTGAAAAGCGGAAGACTCTGGACTTACAGCAGTCTTGCTGTCACAACAGTCTTGATGGAGGTCTCTCCATAAAAAAAAACCTTAATAAGCAGGCCAGGGCCGGTTTAAACTTAATGCCGCTCCTGGGCACCGGAAAAAAATCTGCCCCAATACTGAAATTTTACTTTAACTTATAGTTTATATATTTTCTTCTTCAACTTTACTAGAAACTTTATTATAATATGTTATATATTCGAAAAACATAAATAAATATATGTATGTGCTTTTTTTAACAATTATAAATTTGGCACTAAGGCTGACTCATAAATATACATGAAAAAAAAAAAAACTTTAATTCTGGTAAATAACAAAATCGATTATTATTTTAAACCTCCAAGGAAATCTTTATTCTTTATTGTACACACAGCTAATACAATACGAAATAAATACATTATAAATAAACTAAGGATATAAATTGATTTAATCAAATTCATTTAATCATCATCAAATCGTTTATCAAAAGTGCCAAAATTATAATTCACAAATAATGGATGAATTGAATTAAATCAATTAAATACTCACTTTTAAAATTTTGCCGCCCTAAAAAATTTGCCGCCCTGGGCACTTGCCCCGACTGCCCCTAGTGTAAATTCACCACTGCCTATGCCGGTTTTGAACTCTCGCATGCAGCTATCAATTTTTCATACTTGCGTAACAAATAACAAATGTACACGACAGATTTAGACGGGCATCATGTAACAAAAATCAAACACGCAAAAGAACTAGTTTGCGTAATTATTAGAGCGTTATATAAGTCTCATATCTATTGTGATGCAGCTTTCCCATTCCTTAGGCTTTAAAGACTTCTTCGCCGTTGAAATAGCCAAATTGTGGTAGGTACCTGAATACAGATGTTTGCAATAAGTCTTATTTTAATAGCAGATTTAAAAGTAATATTTTGTGTTGATTAATTTATAAACCATAGAATAAAGACTAGTATAATATAATCCAGTTAGAAATTGCAGTTAGATTTATAATTTACTCTGATATAAAACATATGTAGAAAATTGGGAATAAAATTTAAACTGTCAAAAGAGATGTTTCATTGTCCAACAGACTAGCATAACTCATGAGAATAAAAAATGAGTTACGTAAAAACTTGTACTTTTCTCTTTAAATTGTAACTATCAAAATGATAAATACGTTTGAAACGTGAGTAGGAGCTTTAAGTAGAGGGTCGGCTTTAAGAGATTAGGCATTCTCAGCTAGCAGCGTACGTGATGATATAATTTTGAATAACTTTAGTCAACAATCTCTGTATATTCACTTTGATAATTTCACCGGGATAAATGATAGTTAAGATTAAGTTTACAATTGTTATCTAGTTCTAGCTATGGCTTTAGGAGTTAGTGAGACATAATGTTTGAACATTTTATTCTTTGTGAGTGTTGTCTTCTCTTGACAAACATCAAACATACAATCTGTTATACAGTGACAAAAAAAGTTAAGTTAAATGAAGCTATCAAAAAACGCATATGCTACCTAGGTTTTGTTACCAATTACATTATTAGCTTAACAATAGTACATTTAATTTTTCACCATTTTCGTTTTTGTTTAATGACATTTAAATTGGACGTCAAGCGCTCTATATCTGAACAATCGTAATACACATCCAGCGTTGCTGACTTGAATAAAAGTGGCTAATAAATCAGCGTGCTATCCCAACGCTCATTGGAATGCTCTGCTACGCGCGGTATCTACACGAGGGAGTGTAATTTCGTCTTCTACGGATTTTAAGGTCCGTTTCTGAGCAAAACAAATAGAGGGTAGTTTTGAGCATGCGTCGAGTTATCGCACGCAAGCGCCGCGTCGCGCTCGCGGCAGTCGTGCGCCGTTCGCCGCCGCGGTAACACACCGCGCTTCTGTCTTCTACCGCGTTAAATCCACGCGCTAAATGGCGCCCAACATGGGATATCACCTTTCCTGGTAAGTCGTTACATAATTTAAAAATTACGCTAAAATTCGTTAAGTGCGAAGCCTCGTTGAAATTTAAGACGAGAACTGCTTAAGTCTGAGGGCGTGGCTTGAACCGATAGGAGGGGGACTGAGTCGGCGTGCTGATACCTCCTGATAACGCTGCAGCCTACTGTCAACAAAACCTTGTATGGCATTTAGACTTTTACATACTTCTCTAAGTTCCAGTCGTCGGCAGTCAGAGGTTCATATTGATTTTCAAATCGCATACTTGAAGACAATTAAATGAATTGTGTCGGATTCTTTTTATTCAGAGGTGGTTGCTCACAATGAAAAAATGGCTTGAATCTTTTCTAAGTTAGCTATTCCATGCCCACTATTTGTTTTAAATTCAATTAGTAGCTGTATTGCACAAAAACATGCTAAAAATTTGTATTTGTAATTCAAAATGGAACATGAACATGTAATAATGAATATAATGATTAATTCGATTTTACTGTTTGGCGTATTTAAGTAAATTTTTTTTCTACCTTATTTTATTATATATTGCATTTTTATGCTATATTTTATCTAAGCTATCAGTGCCTATCAGCCATTGAAAAACTAGACTTATTTTTTTTAAGAATACTCGATTTTTGCTAAGTCACTACGTAGTCGTCTCATAGTCTGAAGCAATGGGAACAATATTGGTTTTGAGAATTGAAGTTTATTCGTAAAAAGGATGAGAGAGATTGCAGTATGAGTGTTATATTTGTAAATTTACTACCGATACTTCTTCACTACTGATGCTATCTGTCTGTATGGAAGTTTCCCCGATTATAAAGCACCGTTATAAAGCAACATAGAGATTGTAATTTTGTAATTTTCAGCAATAAGAACAACGGTAGGTGTGTTTGTGGCGGCACTTCCGAAAAAATATCATTGTTTGAATTAAATGTTAGGCCGGATTAGTCACAATAGCGGAGGTTAAGCAACTGCTATTCTCCGAGAAATTCTTATGCTTCTCTACCACCTGGGAAGCAGTAATATCGCTACGTATCTTCCAATGTAACTCTGAAATTCTTAAAAATCGAATTGCTGTAACAATAAGTATGTTGGTATATAAGTGATATAATAGTTTTAAGTTTAATGTATATATAATATTTATTGTATAAATGTAAATTTTTCTTCATTATTTAATAATAAATCTAAACTACTATATAAATCTACAGTGGTTTTTACAGATGATCCGTTATAACTACTGAACCATGTATCCGATTGACTTGAAACTTGGTATCCATGTAGAAAATACATGTACTTAATGGATATGCTAATATGTATATGAGTGTTGGACTCCCTAATAATAATGACAATAAATAATAATGTTAATTTTAAATGCACAGCGAAGCGGGCGAGTACAAAATAAATGTACCTGATTTATCCCTCAGAGAAGCTTCGAGCATGGCTCTTTTCATGACTCGTTGAGCGACCTTGAGCTGACGGAATAGCAGCACTGTGAATGTCCACGTCTTGGCTCTCTAAGTCATGAGCCATATGACGCACTGGTTGAAAGCTCTTGTTATCAGGCACTGTCGGATGGGTGGCGAAGAGATTCCACTTAGTTTGTTAAATTCTGCCCAGCACAGCTCCTTCTCTTAGATTCGCTCTCCAAGTTGTTTTTACCCACCTCCAATGACAGCGCGAGGTATAAATATATAATATATTCTTGAACAATATCAAGCGGGCAGCCTTTAATGACGACCAGAGCCGGACTAATATAACCATTGAACATAACTTTAGTTTTATATAAGCCGTCCGGCATCTCGGTAAGCATCGGCACGAGGACTACATCATCTGAAAACTCCAAGTGTGAGATGTACTATAATTTAACTTACTATAACAGATAACTTGGACAAAGTGATTGATGGGCAAAGTAGAAGGAAAGAGACCCTGCGGCCGATTACTTAGCCGTTGGGTGATCAAATAGCCGCCCTAACTGGGCTGCCAGTCGCAACCGCCATTCGAGAAGCTGAGGACCGGACGAGGTGGAAACAGCTCACGAGACAGGCCACGGTCATGTTTCAGGGACACGACCTTCGGTAATGAAGAAAGCGACGAAGATGATGCCGTATTTTTTCCAAGATGGAGAAATTTTACATTTTAAGCCTACGAAGAAACAGTACAATTAAAATTAAAAATTTACCATCTAAATTACTCTAAATTGAAGATGTTTTTTATTTTTTATTGCTTAAATGGGTAGATGAGCTCACAGCCTACCTGATATTAAGTGGTTACTGGAGCCCACAGAGATCTACAACGTAAATGCGCCACCCACCTTGAGATATAAGTTCTAAGGTCTCAGTACAGTTACAACGGCTGCCCCACCCTTCAAACCGAAACGCATTACTGCTTCACGGCAGAAATAGGCATGGTGGTGTGCGGACTCACAAGAGGTCCTACCACCAGTAATTACGCAAATTATAATTTTGCGGGTTTGATTTTTATTACACGATGTTATTCCTTCACCGCGGAAGTCAATCGTGAACATTTGTTGAGTACTAGGGTAGATTCTTGAATACCAAACAACATGTGGATTTTGGAGCTGCTCAAGGTAATTGATCATATATCCTTTGTTAAAGCGACGATTGCTATTTTCGTGACAAACGTTAATGTGTGAGATGTGAGATAAGGTTACGTTCTCTCTTGATGATGGCCTCACAACTAAAAGGTATCAGGTGTGCCAGCGAGTCACGGAATTGCTTTTTCGGAGTACAAGCGTTGTGACGGATCTTGGGGGAAAATACTTGCTATCGATTAATACGACATTTTCTTCCGTATGACCGTGTATTTAACACATTTACAATATTAACTTATGTAAAACTAAAAAACTACAACCGGTTCGCTTCGCATATTATTTGACAAGTGTTTTTTCTTAAGACCGTGTTGCCAGACTCATTGCACAAAAGTTACGTTCCGTGACAAGCGTCTTAACTAATGCATACTGCGTTTTCAGTTGTTCAGAAATATCTATGCATCAGTAGCGATTGTGGGAGACTTTGTTTTGTCATTAAATTAATAAAAAAAGCCTGGAATCTAATATTTTTGCACCATTTATCGAGTATTTTTGATTAATCAATTGTATTACATAAAAATTGTCAAATAACACATATTAATCTCTCTAATCTCAAAATGTGGATCATTAGATAGGTTTTTTTTTTAATATTTTATTGTCTAGATGGGCGAATGACCTTGTGACCGATCTAGTGTAAAATTACAGGAACCTATAAAGATTGTAGAAATACATGTGTATCGATTGAATTTGTTGACTTCTATGAATTTGCTTTCTGGCGGTGTGCAGGGCATTTTGAACTGTGGAAACAAGAACACCGCCAGAGACAAAGACAAACGGAGAAAGATCGTGCGAGAGAAGGTGATACAGGAAGAATGGTCACGACCCTCAGCATTGAGGAATACGACGCAAGGGGGAGCAAGAATTTACTTTTGCCGCTATGAGTAAAAGAAACAACAGCAGGTCTCTCTTTATAACGTTGGTGTACGACGAAAGTTAAACGTAAAACAGGCAGTAATGAAAAAATAAAAAATAGTTTAAAATACTAACAATATACTCCAAATAAATAATAGTTCATAGAAAATCTAACTAAAAAATATACTTTTTTTTTAATAAATTTGAATTAAAAATAGTGTAAGAAAAAATGATATTATTGTAAAAAGGCGTGGTGTGCTTTTCAGAATATTATCAACATAACCCTTCTACTCATATCTGTTCATAAAATATTTATAACTACTGATACCAGGCATGCCCCCACGGTTTTTTTTACAATAAAATCATTTTTTTTGCACTATTTTTAATTCAAATGATTAAAAATTTATTTTGTATTTTTAGTTGGATTTTTTATAAAAGCGTATTTTGTAATTTTTTTAAACTATAATTTTTTTTCATTTTTTAGTTCAATTTCAATTTTTTCTAATTTTTTTTTCATTGTTTTTAGTATTGGATTTTCATCGGTCCTTAATAAGTATACCAAATTTCGAGTTAATCCGACGTTTTGAAGGGGGTCAAAATCATGTTCAAAGATTCCGTTACATACTAACATACATACGTCTGAAGCTAATAAAAACGTATTAAAAAGAACCATTTTATCACTGAAAACAGAAAACATATATACAGCAATTTGGTGATGTTATCAAAGAAAGGTCTCGCGAGATCGGACAGGGTTATCCCGTTTCTATTTATATGATAATCGACGGTCGGAACCGGGCGGCGTACTTTGTTCCGTATGTATTAAATGGACAGGCGAATGTCGAAGAAAAGCTATCGGGAATGTTAGGAATTCCGAGATTTATGTCCAACGATTGCATTTCATTTACAGCGCGGGTTCTCCAGACATTTTCGCTTTTCCTGTATCGAATTTCATCTTTGTTTTATCTTCGTATTTGATTTCTGAATGTAGACATTCTCATTTTTTTGTTAACATAAATAATAGTTTAAAAAATACTAATAAAATAAGCTTTTATAGAAAATCCAACTAAAAAATAGAAAATAAATTTTAATAAATTTGAGTTAAAAATAGTGTGGGATAAAATTATTTTATTGTAAAAAAGCGTATGATGAATATTATCTAAGAACAGAAAAGGCTCTTTCATTTGAACGTCAATACGAAAATCCCATTTACTTTAATTGATATAAAAATTATTGAAAATTATATTTTGGCGAAGGAACCTTGACACAGTATCTGCTGTATAATAGCTGGAGACTTACTATATTATTTTCAATTCACTATATTAGTACAGATCTTGTTTAGTTGAATATGGCGGATACTGGTGGTAGGACCTCTTGTGAGTCCGCGCTAGTAGGTATCACCACCCTGCCTATTTCAGCCGTGAAGCAGTAATGCGTTTCGGTTTGAAGAGTGGGGCAGCCGTTGTAACTATACTGAGACCTTAGAACTTATCTCAAAGTGGGTGGCGCATTTACGTTGTAGATGTAACCACTTAACACCAGGTGGGCTGTGAGCTCGTCCACCCATCTAAGCAATAAAAAAAAAGATAAGTTTTCAGAATCTAATCGTAAATAAAAAAAAGGCTTACCAATTACACAAGCTTCAATCGTTACCTATCTAGTGAAATAAAAATAATCCAACGTAGAAGATAGAGAGGAAGCCTTAGTTTAATATCTAATTTCTCTGACGCTGCAGACCGCTTTTACGCGCCATTAAATCGAAGGCATTTCGCGAGCTAAGCCCCTTTACTTGGTGTTAGTGCGTTCATATCTCGAAGCGCAGGCTAAGTTACGCTCGTATTGTAACAGGAATTGTTTAGGGTCTTCCCATTCTTTCATGCTCTAACTGGAGAATTTGAGATTCCTTTTACAATTCAGACAACAGGCTGAGCTTAGCCAGACTTGGAGAACGATTTCCGGATTTGATTTGCTTACGTCAACCGTGACCACGAAAAGTGTAAAGTATTCGGTACGTCGGATATAATTAATAAAGGGTTTTTCATTAAGAGCGTTCGAACTGTTTAAAAAAACCTGCTTAAGTGATATTGCCACAATTTTTATTTTATGTTAAAGAGCTTTCCATGACATTATGTATGGAATATAATTTCAGCCAAATGGCCGCTGCGACTCCGTTGTAGTGGGTGTATCTTGGTAGACCAATTTAAATGACAACTTCGCATAGATGGGGCTCAATTTCACGAAGAGTGCGAGCTATGGTTGAGATTTCACGTAGGCCCACAGAAAGTAGTTGAGCAGTGTCACACGATCAGTGGTCAGTTGATGTCGCAACCACGCGAGATAACGAAGCTTCGAATTTTTCATCCAATAAATTTAATGTTGCGTGCTGTATGTCAAGTGGCGTCGTCCTGTTGGAACCATATGTTTGTGAGATCCATACCATCTATCTTAGGTTATAAGAATGTAAGGTTTATGCTTATTTATATTAATATGATTATATAGAGTCCTGTGCATATTAAGAATTATTATTAAATATGAGGTTTATATTGCAAACCATTAAAATATTGTTTATTAGTTGCTCAATTGACTGCTTTTAAAGTCACGTGACTAAGCCACGTGACCAGCCGAGAGGAGATAGTCGGCTGAGACATTTAAGAGAGTATGCAGGCGGTCAGAAGCGCGCAGTTGAACAAGACTCATCAATGTAAATTTGAAGTCGTCGTGGCTTAAGGGATAAGACGTCCGGTGCATTCATGTTGAGCGATGCACCGGTGTTCGAATCTCAGGCGGGTACCAATTTTTCTAATGAAATACGCACTCAACAAATGTTCACGATTGATTTCCACGGTGAAGGAATAACATCGTGTAATAAAAATCAAAACCCGCAAAAATTATAATTTGCGTAATTACTGGTGGTAGGACCTCTTGTGAGTCCGCGCGGGTGGGTACCACCACCTTGCCTATTTCTGCCGTGAAGCAGTAATGCGTTTCGGTTTGAAGGGTGGGGCAGCCGTTGTAACTTACTTGAGACTTTAGAACATATATCTCAAGGTGGGTGGCGCATTTACGTTGTGGATGTCTATGGGCTCCAGTAACCACTTAACACCAGGTGGGCTCTGAGTTCGTCCACCCACCTAAAAAAAAATATGTAAAATTGGCAGATTAAATCAGAGTGTGAATAAAGTTAGTCTGTTTAATTTATGTGTCTGACACCCAAAAAGAAGCTTTTTATCATTGTCCGATATCGGTCAGTCACAATTAACAGTGAGCGAGGCTCCATGCGCATCTTCGAAGAAACGAAGCCCGATGATACCGCTGAGCATGCGTTTAACGTTCTATGGCGAAATGTCACGACTAAATATGTGTTCATGCCAAACTTGTCAGCTATCGCTTTACCAAGATGGCCGCTATGAGCTGTCAAAGTTCGAGCGTCCCTATTGAAAAAAACCCATATAATGACAATAATAAACGCGACATTAAACCGTAAAAATTGTTTTTTTTTGTCAAATTTGGTTCTGGTATGTCCAGCAAGCAGGGCGAGCAGAGCAAGGGCGAGGCTCTTGCTGTGAGCCTTGATATCGCGAAGGCCTTCGACAGGGTCTGGCATAGGGCACTTCTGTCGAAGCTACCATCTTACGGAATCCCCGAGGGTCTCTGCAAGTGGATCGCTAGCTTTTTGGATGGGCGGAGCATCACGGTCGTTGTAGACGGGGATTGCTCTGATACCATGACCATTAATGCTGGCGTTCCACAAGGTTCGGTGCTCTCCCCCACGCTTTTCATCCTGTATATCAATGACATGCTGTCTATTGATGGCATGCATTGCTATGCGGATGACAGCACGGGGGATGCGCGATATATCGGCCATCAGAGTCTCTCTCGGAGCGTGGTGCAGGAGAGACGATCAAAACTTGTGTCTGAAGTGGAGAACTCTCTGGNTGTAATCCGCCATTTTGTATCGGCGGCCATCTTAGATTTATAATGTTATTGATTTTATTATATTATATTGTCATCTAAATTACATGTGTGTACCAAATTTCAGATCAATCTGACAACGGGAAGGTGCTTAAATTTCAATTTCTAATTTTGACCCAAATAAATAAAAAACAAATTCCGTACGGGTCGAGCTAAATAAAACCGTTTAATAAGTGAAGAGGCCATAGTGGCGTCTGTGCTTTTCTTTTAAATAAAATTTTATTGGAGTTAATTGAGCATTGCGTTCTTTTTTTAAAATTGGGCTTACAAGCGCAAATACAGTCTGTAAAAAAAAGCACTAAATTGTCGCAAATTTTTCGGATATATGCAATATACGTATTCAGAAAGAAAATTATACGATGTATATACGTGTATATATATATATAGTAGATACGTGGCAGTGAACTAATTATTGTTTACGGTATAAAGAATATTATTATAAATAATTCATTGTTTGTGAATTTTTTGTTTTTCATCAACTATAAACATGCGTTTTTATTATAAACCTCGATCTCGATACCATAGCGCTAAAGATGAAATTAAAAAATCGAAAAAAATTAAAACTCACTTGCATTTTCCTGAAAAACTTAAGAATCTAGAATATTAAATCGGTAAAGGTAAAGGTAAAACAAGGTATTTATATGAAATAAAACTACTTTTACCGTTAAATCTAGGGTTTACTGCTGTACCGAAGAAAATATTAAAAGTATATAATATGAATATTAAAAAAAAAAATTATTGCTTAGATGGACAAGCTCACAGCCCACCTGATGTTAAGTGGTTACTGGAACCCATAGACATCTACGACGTAAATGCGCCGCCCACCTTGAGATGTAAGCTCTAAGGTCGACTCTAAGGTCTCAAGTATAGTTACAATGGCTGCCCCGCCCTTCAAACCGAAACGCATTACTGCTTCACGGCAGAAACAGGTAGGGTGGTGGTACCTACCCGCGTGGACATACAAGAGGTCCTACCACCAGTAAAAATATTTATATTTATATAAATATTTCCCAACGTATCCACCCCACTCGTACACAAGGCGTCTTACGCCGTTTCCCGACTACTGTTTCCCCTTCTCCCCTTCGTAATAGTATTATAATGGCTACTGTAGCCTTTCAGTAATAAAAACTGTTCCTCAATTAATGGATTTGTGGTGGTAGCCATCATACTCTCATGAATCTCGCTTACGACATTTTCAAGATAAGCTTGCATATATACAAGTTCCGAACAATAACACTGGGACCGTCGGTCTACCGAGCAATATCACCTGCTCAGTGGAAGATCTTTCCTTTCGTCGTTCAGCCTCCCAAAGATTTAAATAAAAATTTCCTCCTGAAATGAGGGTATCAGAAATAAACACATATATTCCGTATTCCTGTTATATAAATATTTTAGAAAATTTCCGGCAGGCGGCGTCAGGTAGCTTCGGATTACCTCTCCTTGGCGCTTCTGAAAGCGTTCCGTAATATATTTCAGCTAAGATTCCCTTCAATAATTTTCACATACATCTCATCAGAGCTCGAGTATACAAACGAATGAAAATTATAATATTTGAGACGAGAAGCTTAGACGGGAGCTTCTCGGAATTTCGTGGGACGTAATCTTAAGTATTCAACAACGTAGGTATTATGTGTCGTTAAGAGATGTACTTTGGAATTAGTTTGCTCGTCAAACAAATTTATTTTTTCAACGCGCAACAGTGAAGATATATTTATAACTAGTGTTCGCCCAGTCATTAAATTTATTCACACTTCATCTCGGATCCTCCCGATCCACTAACGGTGCTTTTAGGTACCTCAAACACCGGTCATCGTTCTCGTCGAACCCGTTGCTTGTGACGAAAGGCTCGACGAGTAAATTAACCCATAGACACAGCCCACCGAGTTTCTCGCCGGATCTTCAGTGGCTCGCGTATCCGATCCGGTAGATTCTGCGAAGCGCGGCTCTTGCTAGGGTTCATGTTAGCGACATCGTCAGGTTTGAGCCCCGTGAGCTCACCTACTAGCCCGATGACGCTGACATGGTCTCTCTAGACCATCAGCTTGGGTAGGAAAAAAAGAAAACATATTAATAAAATAACTGAAACTGAAAAGAAAGTTAGATTCGTTGAATGCATCACATTTTCTCTTTATTTTGTTTTGGACATTTTTTTCCTGTGCCGTTCCGGGAATAAAACTGTTTTAATTTTAATTTATTGGTCACATTAGAGCACGTCACGTTTGAACTCGTCGTGGCCCAACGTGGCGATAAGACGTCCGGTGCATGCGTGCTGAGCGATGTACCGGTGTTCGAATCTCAGGCGGGTACCAATTTTTCTAATGAAATACGTACTCAACAAATGTTCACGATTGACTTCCACGGTGAAGAAATAACATCGTGTAATAAAAATGAAACCCGGAAAATTATAATTTGCGTAATTACTGGTGGTAGGACCTCTTGTGAGTCCGCGCGGGTGGGTACCGCCACCCTGCCTATTTCTGCCGTGAAGCAGTAATGCGTTTCGGTTTGAAGGGTGGGGCAGCCGTTGTAACTATACTTGAGACCTTAGAACTTATATCTCAAGGTGGGTGACGAATTTACGTTGTAGACGTCTACGGGCTCCGGTAACCATTTAACACCAGGTGGGTCGTGAGCTTGTCCACCCCAAAAAGGATACACGTAAAAGTCTCAGCAAAACAGTATTTATAAAACTCCAAAATGACTTGATGACGGAATTAAATTCGACCTCAAATATCAAGATGGCTGTGTTTTTGTAGTGATATATTTTCATGTAATAGCATAATTAATTACACAAATAAGAACAATAGAGAACTAGATATAAGTAATTGGCTTGTTTTAGACAGACATATAATTTGATGTGACGCTAAAGGTCCTATTGTCGCGTTAATTAAAAATTAACAAAAAAATTGAAGAAAATTATAATGGATGCCTTATAACGATTTTTAATTGAATGAGTTTGTTTTTCCTTAAACGCGAAATAGAAATATTTTTGAAAGAGAAATAGATGGTAGTTAGTATAATATTCAAATGTCGACGAATAAGGCCCTAACCCCATCGCGCGTCCACGTACATCGGAATAGTGAATAATGTAATTTATTAAATCTTTTTTATTTTATTTATTAATTATATACAGTAAGCTGTCGTAAGACATTCAACCGTAGTTTTGAGAAAGACAATTTTTTAGGCGGTGCATGGACAATGTCCATTGACATGTCCATATCAATTAATCTACAGTAGGTCTAGTAGATCTTGAGGCACTCTTCTTCTGAGTCTTCTTGTAGTAATTTGGTTGTCCATTAAATTCTTAGCAAGGTTATTCGGATGTGCTTCCAAACTTACACAATAGGCTTTAGCTCGATGGATTACTTCATCTTTGACTTTTCTTATGGCAAGATCATAATGGGTTCTTTCATTTGTAACATACCATAGTGCGCTCACTATCATCCTGAGCATTTTTGATTCTTAAATCATTTTAAACAAAAATCTCGTTATCATGTTGTAAAAGTATCGTGTTATAAGAGTATATGGGGAATTTTTCATTTTGGTCTTACAGTGGGACCGTGTTGTAAAAATACTCCTCCAGTACTCCTTTATAGGAGGATTGCCCGTATATTGTATAAGCCAAACTAGATGATGACCAAGCTTTGCTCGGCTTTTCTTTTTTTTTTTATAATGCCATCTTGTCTTTAAAGCAGTCAAAATAGTATTATTATTCGCCAGTAGATGTCGGGAAGAGTCATAAAGTTGATTATCGATAAAGTTGATTATTGAAAACACGAATAAAACAACATTTTCTGAAAATAAATCGTAGCTGGATCGATTTATCGCCCCCGAAATCTCCTGTATACTAAATTTTATGAAAATCGTTGGAGCCGTTTCCGATATTCAGATATATATATCCAAGAATTGCTCGTTTAAAGGTATAAGATAATAGAATAACAATAAAAACGCTAGATTAGTTCGTAGCAGTAGTTTTAATTAAGTAATACAGAATTTCAGAATAGTTTAATCATAGGTTACAGTAAGCTGTGGTTTGATTGTGCCCTTAGCATTACTGATGTTAATGATAATATAAAATAATGATAATCATATATTAGTTCTCATCTGACCCGCCACTTTGTCATCAAAACATTGTCATTGTTTCACGCAGTCTCAATAGGCTCCACCAGTACTGTAAATCTTGTAAATAAATTTTAATTTGTCTAATTGGGGGATTGATTCGAAACTGATACTTATAGTAAGAGGAAATGGTGGTAGGTAGATAAGATTATAAGTCCTTCTTTTTTTTTTTATTGCTTACATAGGTGGACGATCTCACAGCCCACCTGATGTTAAGTGGTTACTGGAGCCCATAGACATCCACAACGTAAATGCGCCACCCACCTCGAGATATAAGTTCTAAGGTCTCAGTATAGTTACAACGGCTACCCCACCCTTCTGGCCATAACAAGCTTTAGTTCTGGTGTGTGGTAATAATCCAATCCTGTACAGCTAAATATTGAATGGTAAAACAGATAATACTGTTTGGCATATAGAATGAACAATTACATTAAACAAATTAATGAGTTTGAAACTACGGATTGATTTGATTAGTTTTGCTACGTCGTAGGCGCCCTTCGTAGCCGCTACGGTGCTACATCATTGTGTAGCCCGCGGCTACGTTGTAATGACGTCCTATTATTAACTAACCAGGATTTGTATTGTAGACAGTGAAAACTGATGTATATTCATTTAAAGAAGTATTGAGAATTGATGATTTGGTTACGGTATAAAAATACATTTTTTTTGTTAGCTTGGCACAGCTGTTTTCCGTTTTGGAGGGGTGTTGAGTTGGATCTGTCATTTAGATCTTAAACAGTGTTGTTTTTAGTTATATCATATACTAGCTGACCCGACAGACTTCGCAGTGCCTCAATCGATAAATAAAAGACTTAAACTTTTGTATAAAATAAACTTAAAACAAACAAAACGAATCCGTCCGACGGGTCCCCCCCGTCAAAGGAAAAACAAAATTGTTATTTTTATTAATTAATTCCGAGCATTTTCTTAATAATCTACCTTTTAAACCTTCTCTGGACTTCCACAAATAATTCAAGACCAAAATTAGCCAAATTGGTCCAGCCGTTCTCGAGTTTGAGCGAGACTAACGAACAGCAATTCATTTTTATATATATGGATTATAGTGTGTAACTAAAATATCGAACAAGGTGTTACACTCGGAATACTGGCCGGAAGATCGAATGGTCTTATTAGGAAAATTATTTGAGCGTTATGCGGCGTTTAAGATAGCAAATTCACCGAACAAAACCAGAGTTGTGGTAAGAAAATTCTTGGAATTAGCACCATGGTAACACGCCTTCGCACAAGGCGTATTGTGAATGAATTTTTGACCATAAACTCAACAATTATCATCGAGCAACTTTCTAATTCGTCAGATATGCTTCCAGTCGACTTTTTTCTTGTTCCTAAACTCAAATTACCACTTCGTGTCAGCCGTTATAATTCGATAGAAGACATAAAGAAAAATCTCGGTCAGGAACTGAATTCAACTCCGGAAAAAGCGCTTAAAAATGTATTGATGATTGGTTTATTCGTTGGTGAAAGTATTGCCTTTCTGAAGGATACATATACTTTGAAGGTAATAAAATAACTTTGGATAAATAACAAAAAAACCAATTTTACTGCCATTTTTCCCAATAGAAATTTTTCCCGGTACGTTTTTGACAGAGTAGCATATCACTTGTATGGTAACGACCTTCTATTTTTATCGACCTTATATTTTGATCGCCTCGTTGGCTTAGTAGTGACTATTGTACTACAGAGACCCGAACTTTGTGAGGTTTTCGGTATTTGGGGTCTGAGTGTACTAAGTCGTGGCTTGTATGTGTTTGCAACACGCATGAGGAGTACAGGACGTTTATTTATTTATTGTTAATAATAGCTAATGATAATAGCAGAGCAAGAAGTTAATTTTAGTGATAAAATCACTTATTGTATTCACTTCATTTTGTTTTAGCTTAGAATTATGCGGAACGTAACCAAGCTTGACATTATTTAGGGAATAATCAAGAAAAACAGAAAATGATATTTATTTGCTAGCTAAATAAGCCTTGTGGTTCACGTGAGATGATTCATATGAATGTCTAGGGGCTTTTATTATGTAGCTAAAATTGTCGAGTAAATTGGCAGATGAATAGACTTTACGAGGGCGGGATGATAAGTAACTAGCCTCTACTATTTAAAATGTTAAAATTAAAAAAATATATATCTCATTTTTAAATTTGGCCACCTGTGTTCTAAATTTGAATTCGGTGGCGTGAAAATTTTATTGATTTTTTGTCATTTGAAAATATATTTCGTCAACTGTTTTCAAAATGGATAAAATTGAACAAAGAGCCATGATAAAGTTTCTTCATATGAAGGGCATGAAGGGGAAAGATGTCTATGACGAGTTAAAGAATGTTTTGAGTAAATGTGCTCCTTCTTATACCACAGTAAAAAACTGGGTGGCTGAGTTTAAACGCGGTCGTTCATGTGTCCAAGATGAAGCCCGGATGTCCAAAAAGCGTCACGACTCCGGAAGTGGTCGTGAAAGAACATGATATAGTTTTAACAGATCGACAATTGAAGTTATCTTCTACAGGTATCTCAAAAGAACGGGCACATCATATCCTAAGTGAGGAATTAAATATGAAAAAGTCATCGGCCCGTTGGGTGCCGCGATTGCTTACGCACGATCAAAAGAGGATTCGGGTGCAAAACTCAAAAGAATGTCTGGACCGTTTCAGAGTAACAAAGCCGATTTTTTACGTCGATTTGTAACAACAGATGAAACATGGGTTCATTATTGTACGCCAGAATCAAAAACTCAATCAAAACAGGGGACGCAATCGGGACGCCCGGCTCCAAAAAAAGCCATGGCTGTAAAGTCGGCTGGAAAAGTGATGGCTTCCGTCTTTTGGGATGCAGATGGGATCTTGATGATAGATTACCTTCCTAAAGGTCAAACGATTATTGGAGAATACTACGCTAATCTTCTAGATAATTTTCATCAATGTATTCAGCAAAAATGACCAGGTTTGGTAGAAAAAAAAAAATCTTCCACCAAGACAACGCTAGGGTTCGCACATGTGTTAAAGCTATGGCAAAAATCAACGAATTGAAGTATGATTTGCTGCCCCACCCATCTTATTCGCCTGATCTAGCGCCATCAGACTTCCACTTATTCCCTAAGCTCAAAACTTTTTTGGGCGGACAGAAATTTGCCACAAATGATGAAGTCATAGCCGCTGTAGAGGAGTATTTTGCAGGCCTCGAAATAAATCATTTTATGGAAGGCATTACTGCTTTAGAACGAAGATGTAATAAGTGCGTAGAGGTTCACGGAGACTATGTCGAAAGATAAAATTAATTTTATCACGGAAAGTTAAGTGTTTTATTGTTAGGCTAGTTACTTATCATCCCGCCCTTGTATCACGTAATTGTCGTCCGAAGTAAATATAATCATTAATAGGGTGTCAATTTTGACGACACGTATTGACGTATTGACGCGCAAGTAACTGTTTTTCTTTTTTTCTAACACGTGTTTGTTGCTAACACGAACCCTAGCAAGAGCCGTGCTTTGCAGAATCTACCATCGGAAACGCGACCCATTAAGAGGATCCGGTGAGAAACTCAGCTGTGTCTATGGGTTAATTTACTCGCCGAGCCCTTAGTCGCAAGCGACGGGTTCGATGATAAGCGATGACTGGTGCTTGGGGTACCTAAAAGCACCGTTAGTGGATCGGGAGGATCCGAAATGACGTGTTTTGGGTGACGTCGACTGTTTACCATTTGGTCCGCAGGATAGGCTATGTAGTTTCCGGCAGTCACGATGAGAGGAGTCTCATGTCGTGCTGCTTTATCGAAGTGCCGTATTGATGCCGACTGTAGATACTTCCCCATGGACTCTAGGTCCAGGTCGTCGTGCAGGTCGATGTTCCTGATGAACCACGGCACTTGCGGGCCGTGTGAGCGAACACTACATTTGCATAGGTCATGACGGGGCGCAAGTTACTGTGTGTTCAAAAGACTGCTATTATAGTGGCACGCTTACAGTTTTGACGCTTACGTGAGGTTCGAATTAATCGAATATCTTTTTTTTTGTTGCAGGTGATCAGCGGTGGCCTAATGCTACGGCACGAACACACATGCTGACGATATGGTGAGTTAGCATGCTATTTAAATAATAAGTGGTTCGTTTTCAATAATCGTTAATAAATTTAATAAATATTAAAAATAGTTCTACTTTTATTAAATCAAAGATACGCTGTTAAATATTGTCAAATTTAGATCATAGCAGCATTACGTACATTTTAATATTTTAAGTCAGCGCCATCTATTTTTCAAGGGAAGAACACACTTGCGAACCACTAGCGGAAGTTTCCATTTTCGCCATGGTCTAGACTCCACCCAAGAGATGGCACCACCAACATTTAAAAATTAATAAGAGTTAAAGCTTGCTTTTTTGGATTTTTGATTTTTGAGGACAGAAAACAATGGTGTATACCTTATTATTTTTTTAAGCATTCAATTATTAGTTTATCTTGGTCCCTGTATTCTTTGGATTTGTTGTATTCTAGGTTTATTTGTATTGTGGATAATTATACAGAATGAATAAAGTCGTGCAATTAAATGAAGACACGAGTGGACGAAGGGGTGAAGTACCGTTTTAAAGATTTTTGAGTTTTTACATTGAATGAAGGTGTTATGTGCCTATAAACCATATTAGACCTTAGAACCCCGGATTTAAAGGCTATTTTTAGAAATTGCATGTGATAAAGGAGTTATGTACGAAAAAAAAGTACAAGTAACAAAAGTTTGTTGCCCATTTTCTCAAAATTAACAAATTGTATCATATCCCCTTCATCCACTCATGTCTTCAAATAGTAATACTACATTTACCAAGTTCATTGTTTAATTTAGTTCACTCATTATTTATCGTAAGTCACTGAGAGCATTTTATCTGCGCAGGACACAGTATGGCCGCGGCATATAGTCTCAACTCGGTCGGAAGTCTGTCGTTGTCACTACTATGCCTTTTCGCAACAACCCTACAAGTCACAAGCGGTGAGTAAGCCTTTTAAGCTAATACAAACTTTAGGTATTTTCTACGCAGCAACTAAATTGTACTTACTGACAACTGACTACTCCCTTCACCATGCCCGTTGCCTATAAAAATGTATTAAAAAAAACATATTCAGTAAATGTATACGACGATTATTTTACACGCTACGCATCACATCCGGTTCCGGATTCATTGTTTTTCTAGTTTCAGTTTTTCTGTTCGACATGTCAGATTACTTTTTTTTTTTAAATAAGAATTCGAATCTCACAGCCTTATCTAAAAAAACAAGATTGCTTATAATAGATATAGTAGTGACGATATTTAAAAAAAAACTTATGTCGTTGCTCGAGTGACGAAAGTAGGTGTTGCTCTTTTCATACATCGGTTTGTTTTAAAAACGGTTAAGCTTAAAAAATAGTAGATCACATATTGCACGGTTTCGTAGTAATTTTCTGCTCCTATAACACCGGAATCAAGTTGATTGCGTCCTCAACGGGGGTCCAGTGATGACGTAAATTGGGGTTTCATATTGTGATGTCTACAAGTTCCGATAGTCGGACGACACCAGACGAATTCTACTGCCCATCAACAGTCCAATAGAAAACATGGCTGAACTTTCAAACATTAATGAGATTGATATCGAAAAACATTATATTTGCGGTTTCATTACGTGAAAAAATTTAAAACAAATCTCTTAAATTAGGGAACGATTAGTTACTAATGGTCAATTACTGGTGATAGGACCTCTTGTGAGTCCCCACGGGTAGGTACCACCGCCCTCCCTATTTCTGCCGTGAGCAGTAATGCGTTTCGGTTTGAAGGGTGGGGTAGCCGTTGTAACTATACTGAGACCTTAGAACTTAGATCTCAAGGTAGGTGGCGCATTTTCGTTGTAGATGTCTACGGGCTGCAGTAACCACTTAACGCCAGGTGAGATGTGAGCTCGTCCACCCATCTAAGCTATAAAAAAATTACAAGCTACCACGAATCAAGAGAAAAACAAACCAAGTCGAGTGGGTACAATAATACTGTCAAATATTTTAACATAACATAATTTCGACAATCTAATATGTATGTAGAAATACTATCTATGAAAATATATAATATATATAAAAATATATATTTTAAACAAATTCTTAATTTGATCTCTACTGATACTTTCCCGGAAGTTAGGACATTTGTATCTGTGTAGGTAGCATGGAAGCGGTGTCGTCCTCTCGTCCCGTCCTTTTCTAACGCGCTCGTAAATAAATCGTTGCATTCCTTTCTATTGCAAGGCGATCAATAAGGAGCCGATCAATAAGGACTCGAGATTCTAAATTCTCGTGTAGCCCGTTTTTTTGTATTAGGGATGAATTTTTGTGATCTTTAACGGAATATGCGATTTATAAATATTTTTTTATTCACTCATTACTTGCTCTTATTTTATTCGACGCCTTTTATTTGTTTTAATGAAAAGGGGGCTGTGAGAATAGAAAAAACACTCATGATATTTAAAGCTGCTCTTACCGTGTCCTCGATAACTGTAAAGTATTAAAAATGTTTTAAAATAAAATTAAAATAATTTAACGCGTAAAAAAAGCTTTAATTTTGTATCTACGAATCGCGAAAACCGAAGAACTGGTGGTAGGACCTTTTGTGAGTCCCCGCGGGTAGGTACCACCGCTCTGCCCATTTCTGCCGTGAAGCAGTAATGCGTTTCGGTTTAAAGGGTAGGGCAGCCGTTGTAACTATACTGAGACCTTAGAACTTATATCTCAAGATGGGTGACGCATTTACGTTGTAAATGTCTATGGGCTCCAGTAACCACTTAACACCAGGTGGGCTGTGAGCTCGTCCACCCGTCTAAGCAATAAAAATAAAAGAAAATACTCGTGTTATTTTCGTATTAATATTAAAATAAAAACCTCTATGCATGGCTCTGTTGTGATTAAACGCAAATGGCACTTGAAATTCCACATTAAAAAGAGACAAACGTATAAATCTGTTGAATTTAGTAATTTAGTAGTTAGAAAGAATGAGATAGAAATACTTATGAAGGATTCCTCTTCTGAGAGCTAAGAGCGAGTTTTTTAACGTTCTCGATATCGTAAAAGTTAACCCAGTTTTGTATGCAGTTGAAACAGCGCCCCTAGCGGCAAACGTAGGCGAACGATCGCATTCCATACAAATATGAGCTAACTTTTACGCTGTCGAGAACGTTAAAAAACTCGCACTAAGCACACTGCTGCGCGTAAACTTTACACGTGTCTTTTTACTAAACCATCTATCGAAATGAATTTTCATTTGTTTTATTTTATGAATTACATACTATACAGAGCATTTTAAATGTTTTTTTCGATTTACGGGCAAGGTGTTGCTATTGTCGAGAGTTCTTTCAAAATTTAAGTTATGAAGTCGTCGTGGCCTAAACGATAAGACGTCCGTTGCATTCGTGTCGAGCGGTGCACCGGTGTTCGAATCCCGCAGACGGGTACCAATTTTTCTAATGAAATACGTCCTTATCAAATGTGTTGACGATTGACTTCCACGGTGAAGGAATAACTTCGTGTGATAAAAATCAAACCCGCAAAATTATAATTTGCGTAATTACTGGTGGTAGGACCTCTTGTGAGTCTGCACGGGTAGGTACTACCACCCCTACCACCCACTTATTTCTGCCGCTAAGCAGTGATGAGTTTCGATTTCAAGGGTGGGGCAGTCGTTGTAACTATACTGAGACCTTAGAACTCATATCTCAAGGTGGATGGCGGCATTTACGTTGTAGATGTGTATAGGCTCCGCTAACTACTTAACACAAGGTGGGCTGTGAGCTCGTCCACCGAACTAAGCAATAAAAAAAAACTAAAAGTTGATAGGGCAACATTTAGTAGCAACCAAACCATAGTCCGTAATTATCCCATTTCAGCCCATCAATCGCTAAACCTGTCTGAATAGAACAATTAAACTCTGCCTAAGTTTGTTACAATTAAATTTGAACTGGAAAGTTTCTGCTTAATGAATTAATTGAAACAAATTGAGTATTAACTTTATTCGATTAGAATATAATTGGAACTCTGGCGGCTTTTAAAGTGGGTGGCGGCATTCACGTTGAGCATTGATGAGCTCCGATGCCCGTAGGATTAGCGTGCCTAAAATAATGTTTTGTAATCTCTGCGTTATAAGCATAGTTCACTCACACAGTGAATTGATTATTTGAATCATGCGGTTATTTAGTTTATGGAAGATGTCTAGTGTTTTTTTATCACTTTTATAGGCATACGAGCATACGGCCCACCTGATAGTGAGTCGTTACTATAGCCCATGGACGTCAGCAATGCCAGGGGCAGAGTCAACCTGCTGGCTACCTGTGTTACTATCAACATACTCAGGTGGCGCGTAAATAAACTAATGAGCGAATGGTTTAATGTTCTAAATGTTTATTTCCAAGGATTGGATAGCGATTGTATCAAAACCGTTGGGAAAAGCTGTTTGTGGTCTACGGAAACCGCTTAACATTAAATGAGGGCAGAGTCTGATCGCGTTAGAATAAAAATAAAATATATAAAAAATTTGTATATGACTAGAGCCAGTGAGTTACTATTAAGATATCTTATTCTGCAGTTGTGGTACCTGTGTGTGTATACTCAATTTTATGGATTTTTAACTTGACTTCTATACGATACTTAAACGTTGAGATATTCCAAACGTGTCCGACAGAGATAAATCGCACACCTTAAGACAAATTTAACATTTTCTCCAAAAAGGTGAAGGGCCAAGCGATATTGACTGCTATTTGGTTTCAATAAGGACGCGAGTCGTAAATGAGAGTTGGTTTCATCGTGTTTTCGAAGCGAATTTCTCGTAGGGTAGTTCGGAAATAGCTTAAGTTCCGCTATTTGTGTATACTATGTAGCGTTTTGGAGTTAATATTAAAATTTATATAAGACTTCAACTAGATCGGTTTAGATATTTGTTTTAATGTATAATAATATATTTCTTTTAGACCTCAGTAATCTTATACCTTTAAACGAGCAATTCTTGTATATTAATATATATGTATATAATCTGAATCTCGGAAACGGCTCCAACGATTTTCATAAAATTTAATATACAGGGGATTTCGGGGGCGATAAAACGATCGAGCTACGATTTATTTTTAGAAAATGTTGTTTTATTCGTGTTTTCAATAATCAACTCTTCCCGACATCTATTGGCGAATAATAATACTATTTTTCTTAATTGAGGGCAACTAACCAAGATAGCGTTATCAAAAAAAAAACCAAGCAAAGCCCGATCATCGTCTAGTTTCAATTATGTCAACAAGACGAAGGGAATTTTTAAACACGATCGAAAATAGCTACCTTGAAGCATTCGGTTTAATGCTCTATTGTATAGTATAACCGCTGACCCACTCTTCAAGCCGGGTCACCTGACATCTTCGGCAAAAATAGGAGGATAGATATTTGTTATAAGATAATCTGGTCAACTATAATAATGCTAAAACGAACTGAGGCGAGAGTAAAGGGACGAGTTGATTCTTGGCACATATTGATTGAGAGAAATATCCGCTGATATAAAAAAAATACTTTTCCTTATATTACTGGTGGTAGGACCTCTTGTGAGTCCACGCGGGTAGGTACCATCACCCTGCCTATTTCTGCCGTGAAGCAGTAATGCGCTTCGGTTTGAAGGGTGGGGCAGCCGTTTTAACTATACTTGAGACCTTAGAACTTGTATCTCAAGGTGGGTGGCGCATTTACGTTGTGGATGTCTATAGGCTGCAATAACCACTTAACATCGGGTGGGCTGTGAGCTCGTACACCCATATAAGCAATAAAAAAAATAAATGAAATGTTAACTAGTGTAAGGTTACTTGTAAAATAACTAATATAAAATTTTGCATGTTAAAATTAAGACAATTTTCAGATTGTCAAATAGCAACACTGTTGTGGGAGCAATGGCATTAGTGGGGACACGACATAATAAAAAGGCGGTAGTCTAGAAAAACGGCCCAAAAAGCGGTGTATTATGTAGTGAGCACATATCTAAATATTGTACAAATGGAGTTGCAAATAAAGCACTGTGTATTTATTTCCTGGCCGTTGGAAGCGAAGTCTACACTAGATTAAAATTATGAACTGTCATTATTCAGTACAACTGCAAAACAGTTTCTATGGAGATTTTTTTGTGAGGATAACTAACACTGCGTGCTGTCCCTTTTCGAAGACATTTTCTTCATCGCCCTTGTAGTGTAATTGTAGGCACTATATAATAAAACAATTCATCCACATTTTTGCGATTATTCATGGACATAATTAAAAAGATATTTAGTGGTTTAATTTTTTTAATTTTAGTATTTCTGACGCGTCGAATAATTTACACTCGTCCGTGACCACGAAAACTGTTAAATATTCGAAACGTCTCAAAAAATAAAACGGAAAGAATAAGTTTAAAAAAAACGTAAAAATATTTTTAATTGATTCTACTTAGTTTAAGTTTAAAAAAAATATCAGACTGGATCCACTATAAATGTCAATTTAAGAAGTCTTTGATTTCAGTTTCTAAATATCAGTAGAACAGTTCGCGAGTATATCTGGCGAAGCCTTTTATTTCCAGACTCAAGTGTAAGCTACTCGCTTGTGTTTGATGAATCACTGTCTAACAGTTAGATATGACATTGTGAAGATTACGTGGAGGTCAAGTGGAAAAGTCTAACTCTTAATACTACTAATACTAATAATAATACTAATAAAATAGCTAGGAAATTCATTTTATGAAACACCAAAAATAATCATCATTCGAAGTGAAAAAAAACTAATAACTAACTTCTAAATTAACGTCCTAATAAAACTCTAACCTAATGCATACATCACCGGATTATTCAGAAGACTTGGAGATGCTAAAAAAACTTTTTCATTCCGCGCGTCCCCACACGGCCAGTAATCCCAGCGATCCATTAAAACTCTGTCGGTCTCAAATACGTGTTTTCCTCGATCCATCTTAAACCACAATATGTCCGTACATGATTGAAAGTCACTCCGCGGATTGAGGTGATGCGCGCCAGGGACTTATTTATAACGAACAAAGATACAAAAAATTTGCTAAAAAAAAAAAATTTTGCTTATATGTGTGGACGAGCTCACAGCCCACCTGGTGTGAAGTAGTTACTGGAGCCCATAGACATCTACATCGTAAATGCGCCACCCACCTTGAGATATAAGTTCTAAGGTCTCAAGTATAGTTACAACGGCTGCCCCACCCTTCAAACCGAAGCGCATTACTGCTTCACGACAGAAAATAGGTAGAGCGGAAGAGGTCCTACCACCAGTAATTACGCAAATTATAATTTAAGATAAGGAATTTAATTTAATTTAAGGAATTAGGAAGTTTAATTTAAAGATAAGGAACACAAAGGTATCATAAATATATATTGATGCGCGTGTAATTTTATGACAAGATTCAATCATTCCCGTCTCCTCATTCTCTCATTGAAAATAGAAATGAAAAATTTGTAATGTCCCAAAAATTGTTTTTCTAGTAATAAATTTACGATAGCGTACCTACTTAGTATTATTAGGAGTCGCTATTGCTGCCCTATGCTGAGGCAGTGGAATGAAGTCTATGTTGGCTCAAGACCAGCCATGGTAAATGTAAAATAAATAAAATGAACTGCTTTTTTAAAAAAGATTTTATATTACTAACACTTCATATAGAATTTAATTCTGAAATAAAAATTGATTATTATTATTAGTAGATATTCCAAAAATTATCATTTTATTGTCGCCAAACAAAATCTCAGACATCGCAACTGCTACATGATTGTGTGAGCATTCAACTTAGTCGAAACGTTATGTAGTTTAATTAATAGTTCTAAGGCTTAGGATGAAGTTGTCCTTGATTTTCTAGTGCTGGTATCCCCGGAGCGTTCGCACTGCTTCCCATCCCTACAGCCTACGAATACAAACGAGTTTTCATTTCAGTTGGTCGCCGTACTTCGTGAGAGTCACACGTTTCGTAGCGGACAAAATACGCGCCGAAAATTTTCAGTCAGTTCAAATTCAGAACAGTGATTATTAGTGTTTTTTTTTTTTTGTAATTTCATTGATCTTTTCAGGGATCTGTGAATGTGGCTTTGGGTGTTATGGTGTATTTCTTTAATTAATTATTCATGGTGAATTGACGAAAACAACATATTATAATAAATATTTCCTTCTTATGTTTATAAATTACAAATTACTTGCTAATTTTAGCGAAGCTTTTAACATCCAGATTACTTTTCTTATAATTCCGCCTTAATACTTCTTTCACGGTCTGAAAGCTTTTTTTTTTCAATTATTATTATCAACGCGCTATGTTCAACTTAGGTGACGCGTCATCAAACTATCATCATAGAATTTTATAGACTAAGATTGAAATATAGACTTCGCTTATGTAAAACAAAAAAAAAATCCGGTATATAGCCTGAAAATATAGACGATGGCACACAATTATATATAAATATTATACTTCTATAATCACAGATTTCGCCAAGACTACACTATAGACGAATATTATTACACATAAACAATATTAACCTATTTTCAATTTGACCATACACTATAAGCAAAAGTTTGACAATAAACAATAATAATATGTTAATAATAATAATTTATTTATTTGTCTCTTAAAAGTATATCTTATAGTACAAACACAAATAGAAATTAACCTTATAAATACAAATACACGGTTGTGTGTGTAATGTTTTTTTGATTTTTTGATTTAATGTATTATTAATGTATATATTTTTTTAAATATTAGCATTCTGCACTCCCGTACTATATTCTCTATAAGGGTGGGACATTTCATACTCCTCCGTCCGCGCAATTTTCGTAAACAGGAGTACAAAGTTTTTTCTTTACGTATTAATTTATAGAATAACTAGCGGCCCGCTCCGGCTCCGCTAGGGTCTTTAACAAAAATTTCAACGATATTTGACGCTGTTTTATTTTTTAAAATCAAAGAACACTTAGTGCGGCATAACTATAATAGTTACAGTAATGCTGTCGTGACACTTTTTGTAATTGTAAATAATAATGTGTTCTACAAAGTCGTAGTACATTATTTTATTCTATGATCAATAGTTTTCGCAGGGCACGCGTTGTAAAGAATATGGTAGGTATTTTTTTTACACTTTGGGTTACATTAGGTTTTAGCAAGGATCCCAAATTTTTTTCAAAAAAGTTTCCAAAGGAGCCTATGTCGCTCGGAAATAGTGTAGCTTCCAAACAGTGAAAGAATTTTTCAAATCGGTTCAGTAGTTTCGGAGCCTATTCAATACAAACAAACAAACAAATCTTTCCTCTTTATAATATTAGTATAGATGATAAGGATTATTTCAGAATGAATAAACAATAAAAGACTTCATTGTGTTTTCTGTGATATAATAAGAAAACAATATTTAAAGCCCTTAATCTCTTTTAAAATGAATATTGAAATTTAAACAGTAAACAGTATTAATAAACTATACCAAACTGAACTCTCCTTTTACTGAATGTCAATTTCAAAAAGTCATTTTTAAAAACTAGAGTTTTAAATTATGAAACTTTTTCTTTACACGTATATATGAGAAAAAAAAATTAAACAAAATGTCGTTCGAAAGATGTGTATTAATCAGAATAGCGACGAAAAAATTAAAAAATCAAAAATACTCGTATCTATGCACCTCGGAGTTTCCCCAGCGCTGTGATTTGTTTTGAAATGAGGTTTGAAAAGAGTCATCAGCTAGCTATAAGTAGGTAGGTAGCCACGCGGCTCTGCCCCAGATTTTTTCAGACTACAGACACACACTATAAATCAAAATACCATTAAAAATTACCAAATAAATCGTATATTACTTACATTATAGTGTTTACAGGTAGGTAATAAATCGTAGACTACGTGAAAAAAACTTTAACAAACATTTCTGGGTCGCCGCGTTCAATGATATTTTATTTTATTTTATGAAATGTTCACATTGTAATCTCGAGTCGAATATTTCGTCGATAGAACTCGCCGTAACCTTTGGGGCATGCATTTATCGAATTCCATAGATTTTATAGTTGCTATTTAATGTTTTTATTTATTGCTCACGGCCCACCTGGTGTTAGGTGGTTACTGAAGTCCATAGACATCTACAACGTAAATGCTGCCACCCACCTTGAGATACGAGTTGTAAGGTCTCAATTTTTGCAGTCCAACGGCTGCCCCACCCTTCAAACCGAAACGCATTACTGCTTCACGGTTGAAATAGGCAATGTGGTGGTACCTACCGGCGCGGACTTACAAGACATCCTACCAGCAGTAATTACGCAAAATATAATATTGCGGGTTTGATTTTTATTACACGATGTTATTCCTTTACCGTGGAAGTCAATCGTGAACATTGGTTAAGTACGTATTTCATTAAAAAAATTGACACTTACCAGCGGGATTCGAACACCGGTGCATCACTAGATACAGATGCACCGGACGTCTTATCTTTTAGGCCATGTGTTTAATGGATACATCAAAGAGAAGATCTTCCTCTGATCTCGCTCGGTTAACGTACGGTCCGAATGCTAATCGCAACTTGTATAACAATAATAATTATAAATGAAATTGAAAATCGAAGAATGAAATGAAAACGAATAACTCGGAACAAATCACACACGGTTCTCCGGCCCCAATTTAGGATTCCCCGTCTTATAGGTATCAAATACTGATATAGATACTTATACGTTTAAATATATACACGTATACATAACAAACACTCAGATAAAGAGTAAACAAACCTGCTAACATTTGATCATCAAGAGCAGTGCTTCACTGAATCTACCACCCGATATTAATCGCGAGCCACGAAGAACATCGCGCGAGAAACTCTCTGGGTTATGTCATTAGGTCGGACGTATTGAAGTCTGTCAAAATGACTCTGAAACATTACGTTAAATCTATATATTAATACGTGAAGCAAAAACTTTGTATCCCTTTTTACGAAAATTGCGCGGACGGAGGAGTATGAAAATTTCCACACTTATAGAGAATATATAGAAGAAGTGCACAATGCTAATATTTTTTTAAAGTAATGCATAAAAGATACATTAAATCAATAAAGAAAACATTACACACACTACATACCATGTATTTGACGCATACGCGCATGCATACTATTTATTGTCAAACTTTTGTTCTTGACGTCTGTTGCCAAATTGAGAATAGATTAAATATTGTTTGTCTTTGTTAATGTTTTTTATAGTGTAGTCTTGGCGAAATTTGTGATTATAGAAGTATAAAATACAATCATAATAGTGTACAAACTTACAATTCCAATTAATTATAGTCGAATTTCGACTACTGCGGGACCTCTAGTACAAACAAATGTACACACATACTAAGCGAATCACTTTAAAGATCTGAAAAAGATTTTTTCATCCTCACAAGAAGTTATTTTTTATATCCAAACAAATGAGAAATTTGTATATGAAACGATTCTAAGTCTTAAGGCGCTAGAGTTTAAGAACAAATTTCGATCATCAAGCGAACGCTAGTATAATTTTATAGTCTCCATATATTTTAATGTGAATTCTTTCGTGAAATGACATCGTCACAAATGCTTTATTATTATTATTATTATTATTCCAGTAATAAATGTTGATTAATGAAACAGGAGCGGGTCGGGACTATGACCGCAGTATGAAGTTTATTAATTAAACAACTTCTCAACAACTTAGAAAGCGCGCGGAGGGGTCTTTTTAAGCAAAATATTATCTGTTTTACGCAACGAGAATGTCGCTTAGGGCATTCTTATTTTATTATCTTAATTGAAATCTTCATGTTTTGTTAGTTGTAAAGGTGATCGTTGATTTTGACCTTGTCGAATAATAGTCTGGGCATGTGGGGTGTTCATATTTGTTTTTTTTTAAATTATTATTTTAATGAACCTTCAGTTGGCGACTCTCTCTTTCTCGCTTCGATCGGTCCCTCATTGCTGAGGATCGTGACTCCGTCCGATTCTGTCAACTAGCTGTCTCCATCGATCCCGTTCTGTAGCTTGCTGGAGTGCGTCCCCCCTCGACCGGGTATTCGTAAATGGATTCCCCAGCGTTGGTGGAGTGCGTCACTGACAGGTATTTTTAGTTCCTCCACTATTTGGTCCGACCGTCGCTTGGGACCTCTACCCCTAGGCCTTTTTATCTCGATATATTTCTTCTAATACAGAAAAGTATGTTTTGGACCTTTTTTGCGTTAATGTACCACTCCATGTTAAACGCAGTCACCATCCTTGTGACGCAGGTTGTCCCATCTTTCGAACCGGAACCAATGATTGCCTTGTGGCAGAAAAGGTGGCGGTTATACTTACCATCTATACTATAATATTATTAATGATATAAAGCTGAAGAGTTTGTTTGTTTGAACGCGCTAATCTCAGGAACTACTGGTCCGATTTGAAAATTTTTTTCAGTGTTAGATAGCCCATTTATTGAGGAAGGCTATAGGCCATATAACATCACGGTAAGACCAATACAAGTGGAGCGCCAATAAAGAATGTTTCAAAATAGGTGTATAAATGATTCCTTAACATTCTATAATTAAAAAATATTTTCACTTTCTATGTAAATGAAGTGGGGCTAAAATTTAGCGTTATGCCAAAGTAACTGTTCCACTCGGATGGAGTCGCGGGCAAAAGCTAGTCCCTAATAAGACAATCAGGGATGTTTGTTGGAAAATAAGCGCTTGTAAAATATTATGTGGCAATTAATATTCCTATTACGAGTTGCGTGTATTTGTTGATAATAAACGTTTGAAATATTATGTGGCAATAAATATTTCTAATAAGTGTTGCGTGGGCATGTTTCGCTATCTCTTTCGCACGTCCGTGTCTTTAATCACGGTATAATGAAGTCTGTTCCTCATTTTTTGAAAAGTACTGAATGGCGATTAAAGTTTGGAACTTTATCTTCGGACGTGAAAATAATTTACCGGTGGTAGGGCATCCTGTGAGCCCGGCCAGCTCGGCTCCACCACCCTGCCTATATTTGCCACGAAGCAATAATGCGTTTCGGTTTTAAGGGCGGGGCAGTCGTTGTACTGTAAAATTGAAACTTAGAACTCATGTCTTAAGATGGGTGGTGCCATTGATGTTCTTGATGTCTATGGGCTAATGTAATCATCTTAGATGGGCCGTGGGCTCGTCCACCTATCTAAGCAACAAAAATTATATGCATTTACCTGATAAGTGTTTTTAGTTTTTTATAAATAGTTCATTGTAAGAATGAACGTACTCCCTGTACAATTTGGAGAATCTAGCCTTCTTGTCTATACTAATATTGTAAAGAGGAAACATTTGTTTGCTTGTTTGTATTAAATAGGCTCCGAAACTACTGAACCGATTTGAAAAATTCTTTCACTGTTTGGAAGCCACACTATTCCCGAGTGACATTGGCTAGGCATAGGTAAGGATCTCTAATCTTTTTTGAAAAAAAAATATAGGGATCCTTACTAAAACTCCAATAATGTAACCCAAGGTGTATAAAATTACCTAAAATATTCTTTACATCGCGTGCCCTGCGAAAACTATTGATGAAAGAATAAAATAATGTACTACGGCTTTGTAGAACGCATTATTAGTTACAAAAAGTGTCGCGACAGCATACATCTAACTATTATAGTTATGCCGCAATAAGTGTTCTTTTATTTAAAAAAATAAAACAACGTCAAATGTCGTTGAAATTTTTGTTAAAGACCCGAGTGGAGCCGCTTGTGTCAAATAATTACGTTACCAGCGATATGTTTCTTTTTCGGTATAACATTCTGTGCATTGAAGAATTCGCTCGCAATGGCTATAGATTTTTTGCGAGCAGTTTACCACTCATAATCACAGTAAGAGCAAAATCATATGAATTCGAATTGAAAATGCAGTTCATGAATTATTTAAATAATAAAAAAAAAAGAAACTATGGTCTAAAAATAGAAAAAGAGAACGAACGAAAAATAAATACCAATCATTGCGATTGAAACATAAAACAAAACTGCTCTCGATACAAATAAATACAATACGTAGTTTGAATGGTTCGTGCACAAGTACGAATATTTCGTTTCTATTTTAATCACTGATCTGTGGTAGCGTTCACGTGAATTTTCATAAACATTTAGATCGAATGAATAACGTAACAACAAACAGACATGTTTTTTTTTGAGCGTTTGTTTATATTGAGATGACGTTATTTTTATTTTATTTTCGTTTAACATTATGGCCGCTGTTAGTAGTAGGAGATTTCGTGCAAGCAACGAAATGAATACGAGTTCTATTTTTTTTTTAAATTATACTTCTTTAGAATCGTTGTGATTTCAAACTCGATGAAACGAAAAAATAAGTCCGTAGAGACACAAACACGTAAATGTATAGGATTCAGCCGGCGAGAGAATGAGATAGAGCACATTAGACGTTCTCGGTCTCCTCTTTGTGCGACTCTTCGTAGCATCCCCACTATCGTCTACTAAACATTGTCGATATGTATGCTCCTGTGTAGTGGAATAGTCAGTATATCTATATCTTATTTATAAGTTTCACTTCTACCGTGTGTGACAAGCACACACACACACACACACACACGCTTTAAAAAAATAATTTAGAATTTATAACCTAACACGACTTTTAATTGTAAAAAAAAGTTATCAAATTTAAATACTACAATTAATGTAGTCTGTGAAGCAACAATTATTTTTTTTTTCCCTATTTCTTGGCCTGCACAGAGCAATAATTTAAAGATCGAGTGTATCCTTCGATCAACAATAGTAACTAGATAAAGGGATACGTACAAAATTAAAGCAAAAACTGTCCGCGTGAATATATACTTATATAGCTACATTCGTTTACTAACAAACGGAGAAAAAAGTTTTGAAACACTTTTACGTTCAAACTAATTACAACTATGGCACCTAGTAATAAAGTCACAAATCTCTAAAATATTATCTAATACTTACGATTATTCGTCATATAAAACGAGCAAAGCAATAAATTACTCCTGTCACTTACCAATAAAAAGACATATTTTAAACAATTTTTAATGTTAAATCAATCTTAAACCGGGACAAATAAAGTAACTTTTCCCTTAATTGCTCCGAGAACTAACATCGTTTTGCTTTATTTATTTTTGCTTTTTGAAATGCCGATTTCTGTTTACTACAGGAAGTAAGGGAGTCGCGCTGAACACTAAAATAATTTATTAATGAATTAAAGTAAAAGTTTAGTTGTTTACTTTTTATGTTTTGGAAATGTATGTTTGTTAGTATCTATACATTACTTATTATTTTATTAGCGTTACGTTTTTGTGTAATATATATTTTTAAGTTTTCGCGACCAGTGCACATAATAAAACAACGTTTAAACGGTTTCAAGCGTGGTATTTTTATTACAATGTTTCGGCCACATTTCAGTAGCCGTGAGCACGGAAGGCAAAGATGTCCAGTGTCAATAAGCGGAGTTCTTAGCTGGCTTATAAAAGTCATCTCTTGTTTCTCTGGCGACAATCGAGATCCATTCTGCACACGTGATTGCTAGGAAAGCTAAAATAAAAATGGAAAGCTAAGTATCTAATGAGAGTCCAACAAACAGACACAAAAGCAGCATTAACCAATTTTAACCAACTAATTTTGAAGTGCTGCTAACAAATTTTAAAAAATTATTACAACACAAATCTACTCCATGCATTTACTGTTCTGTTAAGCAAAAATTTGTCCATGTGTTGGCCGAGCCTTGGCCAACATTTGTAGCGGTGGTTAAAAATCGGTAATTTTGTTCAAAATTTAATATTATTTATAAGTTTAAAGCTTAAAATATAGTTTATACTTCATGTACTTACCGAAAGTAAGATACTCCGGCCGTTAAATTGCTTTTTCGGGCCTAATTTTTGCAACTTTTAAATACATACTGCGGTATTGTGAGACGGGTTGACATTGGCTGTGTTTGAAGTGAACTAAACAAAATAAGAGCTCACATTTCAAGTGCGCTGTTATTTGACGAGACGGATTTTATGCACCGACCCGAAATCGAGTTAGTATTGTTGATCGAAGAGTGTATCAAACATTTCATTGTCATTATATTTGCCGACATATTTTATTTGTTAGCGGCATAGTTATTGCACTTATTTTGTGGAAGATATTTATTGATTTGTATATAGTATTTATTGATGTGTGTGTAACAACTATGGCATATTAGTATTCCTTTATTTGTTAAGTCTTGTCTTTAGTTTTAGTAACACGCATGTTGAAGGTAAGTTAATGATAGTACATACAGTAGTATTTTTTTTATTTTTATATCTTAGTTGGGTGAGCGATCTCACAGCTCACCTGGTGTTAAATGATTACTGAAGCCCATAGACATCTACAACGTAAATGCGCCACCCAAAATGCGCCACCCATCTTGAGATATAAGTTCTAAGGTCTAAGGTCTTCAGATTTCAGTCACAGTATAGTTACAACGGCTGCCCTACCCTTCAGACCGAAACGCATTACTGCTTCACGGCAGAAATAGGTAAGACGGTGGTACCTACCCGCGCGGACTCACAAGAGGGCCTACCACCAGTAATTACGCAAATTATAATTTTGCGGGTTTGATTTTTATTACACGATGTTATTCCTTCACCGTGGAAGTCAAGTATTTTATTATAAAAGATACTCAAATTCTGTGCAGTTTTTGCCCTCCATTATTTCTGTATAACCTTTGAGGTTTGCCGGAAGAAAACTCATTAATGAGTTAAGCTTAATTTTGTATATGCTATGTTGTATGTATGTAAAATGTTCCTAAATATAACTTTTAATTAAAAACCTATGGATACTAATTACATAGGATATAAATTACATATGATAGCGCTACGATAAAGCTTATCTAATCGGGTGTACGTTTGCGCATTATTTATTAGGGCCTTTATTAAAACTATGGGTGATATTTGGGTAAATTAATCCCCGTGGGCTATTTAAGAACGATGAATCCATGGTTCGCCTATGAGTTCCAGCCGCAGTAAGCATCCAACGATGTTTTATATAAGAAGTCTTGACCTCACCTTCATAACGTAACCTCGTCACGTGTGTAACATTTATTTATTTATTTTAACAATAATTAAATATGCTTCATATTTGATACATCGTTACGGATCTATCAGATCCAATAACTCTCGTATTAGACGTCTTCTGCTCTAACATTAGGAGCAGGTTACCGTACTCGTTGAACTCTGCAAAGATTTCGACGTGCAACTTAATCCAAGCATCAGCCCGCTGAGTTTCTGGTCGGATCTTCTCAGCGGGTCGCGATTCCGATCCAGTAGTAGATTCATTCGCGAAGCAGCTGCTTTTGAGTTGTTAGGTCTCCTTCGGAGGCGCTCGGGCAGCTGTTAACCAATCCCGCCCCTCCTGGCGGAGCCCGTGCTCGCCCACCTCTCCTTGTGAAACTGGACAAGCCTCCGGGCCAGCAGTAATGCATCCATCATAAAAAAGCTTCATGTTTACTCAAGCTACCGATTCAAAAAAACTTTCTGTAGTCTGATGTCTGAATTTTTTACTGAAACTCAACTGAGAAGGCTTTTTAATTCGAAAACTGTCAATTTATATTGCCTTTTCAAGAATTTATACATTACATTAAATATGTAAAGAAAATGATTTTATTAAATCATTCCAAGGTACAATATTATAAAGTATAATGTATACATCTAATAATATTATGTAAAACAGATTATTGTTTGGGAATTGTTTGAGATGTTCCCATCATCTCATTTTCACCATCGCACCGCCCGCCACTGGATTAAACTACCTGGAGCCACTGCGTTCATCTACAGTGCGTTTCCAGAGATCATTTTTGCCACGTACCATTCGGCTTTGGAATGAGCTCCCCCCCCACGCAATTTCCCGAGCGCTATGACATGTCCTTCTTCAAAGGAACTTGTGGAGAGTATTTATCGGTAGGCAACAGCTTGACTCTGCCCCTTGCCTTGCTGAAGTCCCATTCCGATAGAGGCACCCGTCACGTGCGGACGTGCTCATCGATCACTCGATCGCCCGGCCTTTGTTCGCCCGGCTTTTGTTAGCCCGGCCATTGTTCGCGCGGCCTGTGTTCGTGGTACATCTGCCGGCCAAGTGTTTTTCCTGGAAGTTTTTATTTGTTTTGTTTCCTTTTGTTATTTCTGTGTTCGTGGTACATCTGCCGACAAACTGTTTTCCTGGAAGTGTTTAATTGTTTTGTTTCTTTTTGTTATTTCCGTTTTGTTGTGTTTTTTCTTTGTCCTGAGTAATCGTGCCGCATCGCCACCTGTGTTCAATAGAACCGCTCAGGTCCGAGAAGTTGGGGCCTCGCCGCAAGGCGAGTGTTTTCAAGACCCGGGGCCGCCCCACCTGGGCACTCAGCGATCATGGACGCTGTATTCGCGGAATTCCTCCGACTTCGCCACCCACAGCTCGCCTCAGAGTTTCTGGCTTTCAAGGCCAATCACACTGCGAGCTCTCTCGAAGACTCCGCCGTGCTCGCTGCTCCTGCGTCGCCTGTACCTGCGTGCAAAGCTTCTACATCGAGCACCGCAGCCTCTGCCGTGCCTGTCGTTCCCGCGTCGCCTATACTGGCGAGTAAAACTGCTGCGTCGTCCGCCGTGGCCACCGTTCCAGCAGCGCGATCATCCGCGGCCTCCGTCGCGCCCTCCAAAACACCTGCTCGTAGGTCACCTGCGCCCGCCTCCTCGTCCTCCGACTCTGACTCGGAGATGGAGGTCGACCTCGCCCCCGCCTCATCGACGGATGGATTCACCCTGGTACAAAAGGGTAAGAAGCGTGCCGCGGAGTCTCGAGCTCCCGCGGCCGCTAAAATAAGCAAAGCCGCGAACGCGTCGCGCCCTCGCCCTCAGACTCCCGTTGCGCCTCCAGCCCGTGCCACTCCGTCGCCGCGTCCGGTGGCACAAAATAAAACCCAGACCCCTGCCCCGGTAATCCTCCAAGAGAAGGTAGCTTGGGATCGAGTTTCCCTGGCCCTTAAGGCCAAAAATATCAACTTCACGAATGCCCGTAACCTCGCGAACGGCATTCAAATTAAGGTTCGAACACCCGACGACCATAGGGCCCTCTCTTCTTACCTCCGTAAGGAGCGTATAAGTTTCCACACGTATACGCTCCAGGAGGAGCGCGAACTCCGTGCCGTCATACGTGGCATCCCTAAAGAGTTGGATGCCGAGCTAGTCAAGGCCGACCTTCTCGAACAAGGCCTACCGGTTAACTCCGTACACCGCATGCACACAGGTCGCGGAAGGGAGCCATATAACATGGTTCTCGTCGCCCTCCAGCCTACCCCCGAGGGTAAGCAAATATTCAACATCCGAACGGTCTGTAGCCTTTCCGGAATCGCCGTCGAAACCCCACACAAGAAAGGCACACCTAGCCAGTGCCATAACTGCCAATTATACGGGCATTCTTCCCGTAACTGTCACGCGCGCCCCCGATGCGTCAAGTGTTTAGGAGATCACGCCACGGCCCTCTGCACTCGCGATCAAAAAACCGCGACGGAACCGCCTAGCTGCGTCCTGTGTCGTACACAGGGTCACCCCGCAAATTACCGCGGATGCCCCCGAGCCCCGAAAATAAATCGCCGCGTCGCCCGCCAAAACCGCCTCCGAGCTTCCGGCCCAGACATCAAAGCCTCGGCACCCTCTGTGTCGCAGGCTAAGCCAGCGTTCGTTCCGGCGCCGGTGCCCAGTGTCTCGGCTTGGGCGAAACCGCTGCCGTACACGAACACGGTTACAACTCCCTCCTCCGCGATTCGTCCCGCCCCCGCAACTCGTCCCTCTCCCGCGACTTGCCCTCCGACCGCGTCCGACAATCTCGCTTTAGCGATCGACTTCTTTCAGTCGATCAACTTTGAGCGCGTTAACGCTTTGGGCGACGCCATTCGCGCTGCCTCCACTGCACAACACTTTATCGCCGTTGTGCAAGAATACGCCGACGTATACGCGTCATTAAATACGTACGTCCTCCCCTCACTCCGCCGGTAATCAATGGCGTATATAAGTAGAATAAAGCCCCTATCCGTAACGATAGGATTTTTTAACGCTTACGGTCTCGCAAATCAACGTGATCAGGTTTCTGACTTTTTGCGTGACCATCAAATTGATATCTTTTTAGTGCAGGAGACCCTACTTAAGCCCGCGCGCCGTGACCCTAAAATCGCGAACTATAACATGGTCAGGAACGACAGGCTCTCTGCCCGTGGTGGTGGTACCGTCATTTACTATAGAAGAGCCCTGCATTGCGTCCCGCTCGATCCTCCCGCGCTCGCTAATATCGAAGCATCAGTGTGCCGAATCTCACTGACGGGACACGCGCCGATCGTTATCGCGTCCGTTTATCTTCCACCGGATAAGATCGTTCTAAGCAGTGATATCGAGGCGCTGCTCGGCATGGGGAGCTCTGTCATTCTGGCGGGCGACCTAAATTGTAAACACATCAGGTGGAACTCACACACCACAACCCCGAATGGCAGGCGGCTTGACGCGTTAGTCGATGATCTCGCCTTCGATATCGTCGCTCCGCTAACCCCGACTCACTACCCGCTAAATATCGCGCATCGCCCGGATATACTCGACATAGCGTTATTAAAAAACGTAACTCTGCGCTTACACTCGATCGAAGTAGTTTCAGAGTTAGATTCAGACCACCGTCCCGTCGTTATGAAGCTCGGTCGCGCTCCCGATTCCGTTCCCGTCACGAGGACTGTGGTGGATTGGCACACGCTGGGCATCAGCCTGGCTGAATCTGATCCACCATCGCTCCCGTTTAACCCGGACTCTATCCCGTCTCCTCAGGATACCGCTGAAGCCATAGACATCTTAACGTCACACATCACCTCGACATTAGATAGGTCATCGAAACAAGTTGTAGCGGAGGACTTCCTTCACCGCTTCAAATTGTCCGACGATATTAGGGAACTCCTTAGAGCTAAGAACGCCTCGATACGCGCCTACGACAGGTATCCTACCGCGGAAAATCGTATTCGAATGCGTGCCCTACAACGCGACGTAAAGTCTCGCATCGCCGAAGTCCGAGATGCCAGATGGTCTGATTTCTTAGAAGGACTCGCGCCCTCCCAAAGGTCTTACTACCGCTTAGCTCGTACTCTCAAATCGGATACGGTAGTAACTATGCCCCCCCTCGTAGGCCCCTCAGGCCGACTCGCGGCGTTCGATGATGACGAAAAAGCAGAGCTGCTGGCCGATACATTGCAAACCCAGTGCACGCCCAGCACTCAATCCGTGGACCCTGTTCATGTAGAATTAGTAGACAGTGAGGTAGAACGCAGAGCCTCCTTGCCACCCTCGGATGCGTTACCACCCGTCACCCCGATGGAAGTTAAAGACTTGATCAAAGACCTACGTCCTCGCAAGGCTCCCGGTTCCGACGGTATATCCAACCGCGTTATTAAACTTCTACCCGTCCAACTCATCGTGATGTTGGCATCTATTTTCAATGCCGCTATGGCGAACTGTATCTTTCCCGCGGTGTGGAAAGAAGCGGACGTTATCGGCATACATAAACCCGGTAAACCAAAAAATCATCCGACGAGCTACCGCCCGATTAGCCTCCTCATGTCTCTAGGCAAACTGTATGAGCGTCTGCTCTACAAACGCCTCAGAGACTTCGTCTCATCCAAGGGCATTCTTATCGATGAACAATTCGGATTCCGTACAAATCACTCATGCGTTCAACAGGTGCACCGCCTCACGGAGCACATTCTTGTGGGGCTTAATCGACCAAAACCGTTATACACGGGAGCTCTCTTCTTCGACGTCGCAAAAGCGTTCGACAAAGTCTGGCACAATGGTTTGATTTTCAAACTATTCAACATGGGCGTGCCGGATAGTCTCGTGCTCATCATACGGGACTTCTTGTCGAACCGCTCTTTTCGATATCGAGTCGAGGGAACCCGCTCCTCCCCACGACCTCTCACAGCTGGAGTCCCGCAAGGCTCTGTCCTCTCACCCCTCCTATTTAGCTTATTCGTCAACGATATTCCCCGGTCGCCGCCGACCCATTTAGCTTTATTCGCCGACGACACGACTGTTTACTATTCTAGTAGAAATAAGTCCCTAATCGCGAAGAAGCTTCAGAGCGCAGCCCTAGCCCTAGGACAGTGGTTCCGAAAATGGCGCATAGACATCAACCCAGCGAAAAGTACTGCGGTGCTATTTCAGAGGGGAAGCTCCACACGGATTTCCTCCCGGATTAGGAGGAGGAATCTCACACCCCCGATTACTCTCTTTAGACAACCCATACCCTGGGCCAGGAAGGTCAAGTACCTGGGCGTTACCCTGGATGCATCGATGACATTCCGCCCGCATATAAAATCAGTCCGTGACCGTGCCGCGTTTATTCTCGGTAGACTCTACCCCATGATCTGTAAGCGGAGTAAAATGTCCCTTCGGAACAAGGTGACACTTTACAAAACTTGCATAAGGCCCGTCATGACTTACGCGAGTGTGGTGTTCGCTCACGCGGCCCGCACACACATAGACACCCTCCAATCCCTACAATCCCGCTTTTGCAGGTTAGCTGTCGGGGCTCCGTGGTTCGTGAGGAACGTTGACCTACACGACGACCTGGGCCTCGAATCAATTCGGAAATACATGAAGTCAGCGTCGGAACGATACTTCGATAAGGCTATGCGTCATGATAATCGCCTTATCGTTGCCGCCGCTGACTACTCCCCGAATCCTGATCATGCAGGAGCCAGTCACCGTCGACGCCCTAGACACGTTCTTACGGATCCATCAGATCCAATAACCTTTGCATTAGACGCCTTCAGCTCTAACACTAGGAGCAGGCTTAGGGACCCCGGTAACCGTACTCGTCGAACTCGACAAAGAGTTCGCCGTGCAACCTAACCCATGAATCAGCTCGCTGAGTTTCTCGCCGGATCTTCTCAGCGGGTCGCGATTCCGATCCGGTAGTAGATTCATTCGCGAAGCAGCTGCTCTTGAGCTGTTAGGTCTCCTTCGGAGGCGCTCGGGTAGCTGTTAGCAAATCCCACCCCTCCTGGCTGAGCCTTTGCTCGCCCACCTGTCCTGGTGAAACTGGAAAGGCCTCCGGGTCACCAGTAATCCTTCATTCATAAAATAAAAATAAAAATGCTGAAGTCCATAGGCGATGGTAACCACTCACCACTAGGTGGGCCGTATGACTCGTCTTCCTACAAGAGCTTAAAAAAAAGATTAATTGTTAGATATAAAATTAAACTTGACAACGTGATGACAAACTTCAAAGTAATTATGGCCTTTCGTTGAAATGGGTTTCCAAATTGTGTTTCCCAATATATAAACTTCACATTACCCGTTGTACACGGACTTATCACACAAGCTGACCAACTTAGAAACTACTTTATCCCAACTAGTTTTGGAACTAAACTGTTTACTGGAACTTAATTAATTTGAACACGAATGATGATAATAGTTTATGTGATTCATTTAAAGTTGGCCCGAAATGAAAGTTAAAGATAATTAATAAATTAACGGCCGTCTGGTGTAGTGATAAGTGACATGGTCACTACACAAGGGGGTCACGGGTTCGAATCCCGCCAAGGGAAGGTATTTGTATGATAAATATATTTGTCTTTTCCAGGGATATGGATGTATCTTAAATATATGTATGTGTATAATAAAAATCTTACATTTATTTCCGTTAACCTGTAACACAAGTTCTTTACGAACTTATCACGGGACCAGTTAACGTGGTGTGATTGTAAGTAAATATTTATTATTTATAAAAAAAATAATAATAATTAAAACATGATTATTGAATGTTGATTTTTGGAAATATTTACAAATTATCCAGAGTTTGAATGACAAAATCACAAGGCCATTGTCAGTGGCTAGCACTAATAAAATTAATTTATGTACTCGAACATAATATAACTCTGTCTGGAACTATCATTCTACACAATGCTAACTGAAAAGAAGAGAGAAAAATATCAAATGAATATAGTATTTTCTTCGGTTTTACACAATAATAGTCTTTATTTTTATTATTTCTTCATAGCACAAAACAATACTTAATATTAACAAATGCATCGACCTGTTTAAAAATAATATAGGTCAATGAACATAGCACCGTGTATGCAATTTAGTAGTTATTATCGAGACTAAAATGCTGTAACCAGTTACAAATAATAACCTTCTAGTATTTTCTTCGGTATTCGCGTGTCGTACACATAATATATAAATGTAAATTAATTACTTTTACGGTTTTAATATGGCTTTTTATTATTTTCATTTCATTATTTCCGATTTTTCCAATACTTTACAGGTTTTCGTGGTCACGGATGATTCGTTGGTGTCAAGGAATATTTGTATAGCAAAGCGTAAAGTGAGACTCTTTAATAGACAACACTGCGTGGGAGTCACCCGAGACCTTTTCAATTTAGAGGGCTTTTGTATTTAAATTACTGTTCGCGAAAGAAGAATTAATAGCTAAACATATAAAAAACGAAATTCTCGCTGAGTTTATTTTGTCTGCTTTTATGAGTACTGTTGCTCTTTTTGGAATCGGTGGTAGACTTTCAATAAGAATTTTTATTGACCTCCGAATTGAAATGTACGATTTCGATTTTGATTCTATTATATTTTTGATTGAACAATCCACGTATCGATATGACTACCACTCTATACAAATTCATTGACATGATTAATGCGGCATTTATTGTTCGACAAACTGTATACGCTAAAAACCTTCCTATCTATATTTATATATTATTTATATTCATATATTATCTATATAGATAATAACATTTTGTCGTACTATAAATAGTTTATCATTAGATTTACTAGAAGAGTTCATTTAAGAATTAATTTATGCTAACGACCAAGGACAAAGGTTGATTAAGATGCGGCTTTGGAATTTATTAGACCTTTTAGAATAGACGGTAACACTGTCGAGAGTGTGTTTGTTGATTGAGACTGTATATTCTGAAAAGTTAAATAGTAGTTAGCCTATTAAAGCCGTAAAAAACTGTAGACTAGTTTTAATGATCTTAAAAACGATCGAAAAATAATCTGTAGATTTGTTAAAATAATTGAGCCAAACAAAGTCTTTTTGTAAAAATAATATGTAAGTAAATGGAATTCACGTACTATGATAATGATATGTGAAGCCTTTGTAAACCGTTCCACGTTATATTCTAAGTATTATTTTATAGGCGATACTTTTCTGGAACAAAGGAAGACGTTCACATTTATAATGTTATGCAGAATTTTCTTCTCTTTTACATCTATCTCACTTTGTTTGTGAAATGCACCTTTATTAAACAAGGGCGGTTTAGTTTCATTCAAAATACGTTTATTTAAATCTCATTTAAAAACTAAAGTAAATTAATTAAGATTACTTTTACGGTTGTTCAGCAGTTGACTGCCGCAGGCTGATGATAATGACTTTTATGGTATGGTATCTCGTTTTTTTTTTTTTTTTACATTTTATTCCAACGTTTAAAAATTTTACGAAATGAAACTTATATTACTTATAATATTTTGTATTCAAGTTTAACAATATTTGCTATGTGTATGTGCATGACTATACTTCTCATGTTGTATTTTTTGTTATTTTAGCTGTTCTACACACACTCATCATTTTTAATTATTATTCTCATAATTCTCTCGCAGGTCTGCTGGAAGAGATTTCTTAAAGAAATAAGCAGTGCCTCTGTACATCATTTTCCTATTACTCTGTAGTGTCTTCTTTTTTGTGTGTACATAAATAAATAAAATAAAATAAAAATAAATAAATAAACGGAAACTTAAAAAAACCTTTGTGACCCGTGACCACGAAAATTGAGAATTATTGAAAACGTCGGGAATCATATTATAATGACAATAAAAAAGGCAAGATGATTAAAAACCGTAAAAATACTTTTAATTATGTCCACGACTCGTCGAACGAGATAATTATATACTAAACTACATTAAATTTAACCGACTCTCCAATTTTGGACCCAGCTTAATTTAAATTAGATTGGGAAGTTCACTAGTTTTGTTAAATTGTGCATTACTACAACTTACTCGAATAAACGAGATGCGGTCGTAAATACTATAATAATATATAGTATAGTATATAACAGTATAGTATAATAAATAATCTATACTTCTATACTAATATTATAAAGAGGAAAGATTTTTTTGTTTGTTTGTATTGAATAGGCTCCGAAAATACTGAACCGATTTGAATTTGAATTCTTTCACTGTTTGAAAGCTACACTATTCCCGTGTGACATAGGCTATAATCTTTTTTGAAAAAAATTAGGGATCCTTACTAAAACTCCAATAATGTAACCCAAGGTGTAAAAAAATTACCTAAAATATTCTTTACATCGCGTGCCCTGCGAAAACTATGGATGATAGAATAAAATAATGTACTACGACTTTATAGAACACACTATTATTTACAAAAAGTGTTGTGACAGCATATGTCTAACTATTATAGTTATGCCGCAATAAGTGTATTTTATTAAAAAAAATAAAACAGCGTCAAATATCGTTGAAATTTTTGTTAAAGACCCGAGCGGAGCCGGAGCTGGCCGCTTGTATAGTATATTTTGGGTCACGGAAACTCATATAAATATGACGCATCGAGACAGACAAGTTAGATTCTCAATCCCATCGTGTAAGGACTGTTCTTTCAAATCGGAACCCTATAAGACCTCCCAGAAGAAGATCGCAGCTAAATGTGTACGAGCTCACAACACATCCGTCAAACAAGCCCAATTTTATTTCATAAAACAGACCGCTGTTTTGTGGTTTGATTGCATACGATTGCCGCGGTAAATTATAATGGGTTTCCATTAGATGATGGCGAATGTACATAGCTTATAACTTTTAGGGGCGCTCCCATAGGAACTAGTGTGTACTTAATTTGAATATTTGGAAGTAAGCAAAACGATGAAGTATTGTCGTAAAGACATTTTGTTAGAATCGTCGTTGTCTGAAGGGCTGGGCACTTTAGGATATTAGGCTTATGACTTCTATTATATGATTTTGTTAATTTATTAAATTAGATTACATATATTTATTAGTAATTTGCCACATCAGATACATATAATATTAAAGAAAGGAAAACTGATACTATACGAAAGACGGTTTTTGATCCTTTACAAGATAATAATTCATTTGGGTGATGATCTGACCAGGAGTCTGAGCACCAACCAGAACGGAAAAGAGTGTCTAGTATATGGTAAGATGAAAACAGATTTCGAGGAACACTAACAAATTGCAAGAGCTCAACTAGAATAGGAGGATATTTTGGCCATAGTTTCATCAAGAAATTCGCAGGGCAGGGCATAATCTACTATTTTACTAATGAAAAGGATATGGTTCAAGAAAAGAACAGCCTTGAAAAATCTCGGAACGTCTGCTGTCTGAATTTGTCTTTTCCAGGCATTATACCTAAACTCTAACCTTCTCATACTGAGTCGTCTCTAAAAGCCAAAATGTTATTAAAATTTGTCTCATTCTGAACTGATAAAAATGCTTTAAGTCGTTCCTACCTATTTCTGCCGTGAAGCAATAATGCGTTTCGGTTTGAACGGTGGGGCAGCCGTTGTAACATACTTGAGACCTTAGAATTTATATCTCAAGGTGCGTGGCGCATTTACGTTGTGGATTTCTATGGGCTCCAGTAACCACTTAACACCAGGTGGGCTGTGAGCTCGTCCACCTATCTAAGCAATAAATAAAAAAAAGTCGTTGTGGTCTAAAGAGTAAGTCGCATGGTGTACTTGTGGTACTGGAGTACAGTATTCGATGTCCACAGGCATACGCAAGTAAACCCATAAAACACTGTCTATTGGATTCCGATTGTAATTAAAAATACTTTTACCCTTAGTTTTTTACAGTTTTTTTAAATTACCGTTGGCTATTTCTACGTCAAGAATCATAACATATCTATCTACAAATAATATATGACACTTTGTAGTTTGCTACCATTAAATCTGTAGTGTTCGAAAAGTCGGAAATTAAAGCAATAAAGGTGTGATTAAACCGTAAAAATAGTTTTAAATAATGTCTATGACTCGCAAGATCGTTGGAGATACTGAACTATCGTTGGACTAAGTCAATGGAAAACATTTAAAAAAATCCAAATACGCTAGTGACATTTTAACCATAACAATAAATCAAATATACAGCTCGCGTTCCTCTCGCGTTCGATAACACGCAATGACAAATCATTAATCATTGAAATACGTCTGATTGATTCTCAGATAAGTGCGAATCTGTGACGCTCCATTTTCATTTGCGATGAATTAGCCGATAATTGGTTCGCGGTGTTCTCGACTGATATTGCATAATCACATTTCGTCTGACGGTAAGATCGATACTGTCATCATGGTGTGTGCTTTTGACGAAACATCGCGTTGTTTGTTAATGAATCGCACGCAAAAGATTATTTGGAAACGATTACTGGTGGTAGGATGTCTTGTGAGTCCGCGCGGGTAGGTACCACCGCCCTGCCTATTTCCGCCGTGAAGCAGTAATGCGTTTCGGTTCGAAGGGTGGGGCAGCCGTTGAAACTATACTGAGACCTTAGAACTTATATCTCAAGGTGGGTGGCGTATTTACGTCGTAGATGTCTATGGGCTCCAGTAACCACTTAACAGCAAGTGGGCTATGAACTCGTTCACCCATCTAAGCTATAAAAAAATATGTTGCATATTCAAAATGTCCCGTCCACCGTAAAGCAGTATAAACATGGATATTTTAATAGGCTATACGATCGTGTTTGAGATGCCCGGAAAACCGCCGAGGGTGAATAGGTTTGGTGAGCGAGGTCGTATGTGAAAAGGACGTGTCGTTTAATCTTAGAATTATCAGGGTATGGATTTTTGTGTTAACTCTATTCGGGAGAGTGGGGTCGTGATTCTGTGAATGTTTTTTGGAACGATTACGCGTGGAGTAAGTTTGCAAGTATGCTCAGGGCATACCGTTACCGCCTCAAAGGGGATCTTAAGTAACACAGTTACAATGAGTACAACATTTAACAATGAGATTTATTTACATTCAGATCGTATGTTCTAAGTATGACTATTAAACTCAAGGAACCAATCAAACAGTAAAATGGAGAGGTCTTACAAATCGCATCGAATCTAACTGACAGAGCTTCCGTACGCCCTCTTGGCTGAGCCCTTGCTCGTCCATCTGTCCTGGTGAAACTGAAAAGGCCACCGGGCCACGAGTTATCTCTCAATCATAAAAAAAACTTCCGTACAGGACGCGTCACAATGTAATGGCCGCGAGCTTTGTCCGTACTCCCTTTTATAGACAGCGGCAACTTACCCTCACATTAAAAAGGTCAAAAATAGTTTAACAAACTAATAATTGTTTCATAAAAATCAAAACCGAAAATTGGAGCCCTACTCCGAGTTAAAATAAATTGATGGTAGTGGTAATATACTTTAGTTTTGGCGATCGATTAACATAAGGTTATTTCTGAGCTAGTCCCAACAACTCAATCATCATTGCTCATCCACAGTGTGTTTCCAGAGGACTTTTTTGTCACGTACCATCCGGCTATGGAATAAGCTTCCCTCCACGGTGTTTCCCGAGCGCTATGACATGTACTTCTTCAAACGAGGATTGTCGAGAGTATTAAGCAGTAGGCAGCGGCTTGGCTCTGACCTTGGCATTGCTGAAGTCCATGGGCGACGGTAACCACTCACCATCAGGTGGGCCGTATGCTCGTCTGCCTACAAAGGCAATAAAAAAAAAGGGTAGGACCTCTTGTGAGTCCGCGCGGGTGGGTACCACCGCCCTGCCTATTTCTGCCGTGAAGCAATAATGCGTTTCGGCTTGAAGGGTGGGGCAGCCGTTGTAACTATACTGAGACCTTAGAACTTATATCTCAAGGTGGGTGGCGCATTTACGTTGTGGGTGTCTATGGGCTCCAGTAACCACTTAACACCAGGTGGGCTGTGAGCTCGTCCATCCCTCTAAGCAATAAAAAAAATATATATATATATGTATATATAGTACACTAAGATAAAGATTTTTGTTACTGCAGGGTCATGCTGTTGCACAATTTTTATTACTATAAAGGCAGTTTCAGGAGTCGTTGACATTTAACGGTCTTATTTCAAACGTGATATTATGTATAGTATATTATTTATCACGTTTGAAATAAGAATCACGATGCTCAGCAATGAGCGATCGACTGAAGGAGGAGGAGGAGGATATTATTTATCATGTATATCAGTACGATATATACTAATACTATGAAAAACTGCGGTAATACTGATACCAACTTTGATATTTTCAGTCATGTCTAGTATAGAAGTGTTTAGTAAAAGACAAAAGGTACTAAAATAAGCATCCGTGTGTGTTATATTTAACCACCTAACATTCGATTTGCACCAAACTCTGATTTTAAAGTCTGGCGAACCAGTTTTAATAAAAAAAAGGAACATCAGCACTGTTGTTTCGTGAAAAGGCTACAACCGTTTGCAACACAAAAGCTTTAACTTTTAACTCGGTTGCTTTGTGTATTCGCTCCGTGTGTCCTCGTTTGACCGGATTTCATCAGGGGGCCTCTCCGCTGGGCGTATTGTTTCTTTGCGATTTGTCACACGCACCCGCTTTGCCGATTATCGATTCACACTTCTGTACCGATAAGGATGAGATACGGAAAACGGGACCGTAGGCCGTATTTTGTTGTATTCAAAAGTGAAAAGCTTAAACGGATATAGAGCTCTGTAAAAATTAATAATGAACCTTAAAAGAAAAAAATGGTGCGCGTGCAACTTGCTACGCGTGAGAGAAGTGAAACTTCTTTTCCGGTGTATAGTATCGGAGTTTTCTTCATTTTTCATCTTTAGATCAAATTTCACGTGAAGGAAGAGAAACTTATTTTCCGGTGTGTAGTATCGTGGTTTTCTTCATTTTTCATCCTTAAATCAAAATTCTCTTATAATAGGGAGTGCTGTGTATAAGAGAAACGACCTAGTTCGATTTGTCCTTTCTCTCTCTCCACGGTCGAGTGGAGTCTATTTTGCTCACTCTCGCTCTTCCTAAAGTGTATCTCTTCTCTCCAGCCGTAACGAAACTGTCGCGAGTTAATTTTACTCTCAGCGCGCCTAAAGAAGTTTCTCTTCAAAAATCGTATAATTGACACACACTTCGATATTCAATATTCTCAATTCTTTCTAGAAACTATTATATCTATATGCTGTGAACATCTGTAGTTAAATATATTGGAAATTGTATTATTAACACCGGATTTTATAAATATGTAACACTGTCAATGCTCTTACTATAAAATTAATACCATTGCCCACTTGAATACCTCTCAGTATATACGTATATTCTTTTTGGATAAATCATGATGAATATATAATATTATACACAAATTGAAAAACATAGCTAACATTTCCTGCTGTTACGCAAGTCGTAAGGGTAATTAAAAGTACTTTTATAGTTTAGTCTCGTGTGACTATGTTAGGCGTCATTGTGACCACGAAAACTGTACAGAATTGGAAACGCCAGATATAATATAATAAAAATAATAAACGCAACGTTAAGCCGCAAAAGTACTCATAATTATTTAAACATGGCTAAGTAAATTATGGACAACAATTAAAATTAACTAGTTCATATTGCACTGTCTAATTAATGTTAATACACACATAATATTTTAGAAAAAAAATGACAAAAAGCTTTGGATACAACTTTTTAGTTCTGGCATGAATTATCCATGATGATCATAATATTTTTAGTTCATTGACAATATGCTGCTTATTATCAGCTATACAGGAATTTAAAAAAACATTTTTTTACATTAAGAATAATCTTTAGTTTTACAATCCATAATGGATTCCAACAGCGTCCTTTATCGGAATGGAATACAAAGCCAGGAAAAAACAGTTATATCACGACCGCCATTAACATAAAATGGCTACTGATTTTCTATCTGAGATTGAACTTTGTAGAGCGTGAATCGAGCAACGAGGAATACAGATTATTTTTACGGTATGCGTATTTTTCAAAACTCAAATCGTTGAGTTGATTCCAAACAATGGTGTGTCGATGTACTCTTTTATAATTGAGATATTTAATAGCTACAATTCAAAATAACCTTTAAATTACTTTCTTACGTTCTTGTTTCGTCAACTTCATCATCATCACACAGTCGTCCGCTACAGAAAATAGATCTCTCCCAATTTTCACTTGATGGTAAATAAATATTTATATATGAATAAACATATAGTAAAAAAATATATGTTGGAACGAAGTTCCTTATGGGACGATGCGGAGGGGTACCCTAACCGGGAAAAAACGTCCGTAACGTAAGATTTTTATTAGTAATGCACACAATGTACGACTTAACTTTGTAATAACGTACAAAAAATGAGATATTTTTTTATCGTTCATTGACCACGATCTCAGAGTGTTCGTTTGCGCAGTACACTAACTCTTATGGAAACAACCGTGAATGAAGTGTACCAAAATAAGTTCGCACGTTACCGAATGATCACCGTGGGTTGTTGCGAAACCTCCAGTTTTATTTTCTTTATACCTCGAATAGAACTTTAAATTAATATTTTTATAATAAGGAACTTCGTTCCTATCCGGTGTCCCACGACACCACATATCTTTTTCTTGTTGGTCTGACTATTAAGTTGTATTGGACATATAAATTTCGTCAATGTCTGGTCTGTTTACTAAACTAGGCATGATGAGATTAGGTAAAATAAAATGGTGCGTGTAGGGTTCGAAATTAAAATGGTAAATGTAATGAAAATGTTAACTACATACATATATCGAAGTGAGTGAGTGGGAAACTGGAATTATTTATCTAACTGGGATTATATGTGAAATTTGTATCATCTCCTCATTCATTTATTGCTTCATTCCATTTATTAATCAGTTATGGATAAAATTCATTTGATTTCCAGTTATTGTAACAATAAAAAGTAGCTATAAGTTGCGCACTCTGTTTGGACATAAGGAGAAAAAAAGCAGAAGACAAAACTAATTACTTTTATTTTAAACCGAACCAGATTTTGACCCAACTGATGATAAATAGATACTGGGTCCCATAGAAATTATAAAAATCATTTTACTAATTATTGGCTTCACCTACCTTAATCGTTGGGATCATTTTCCTATTTGTATGTTATTACGGTTGTCTGAGCCTTCATACTGGTGGAACACGTGTCTGATGCATGACATAAATAATAGTTTAATAGCCTTGCCTGTGTATGGGATTGAACCTTGGCATAGTCTCATTACTCGATAAATGTACCCCAGGACTTGTTTCTTTTAGGTCCCAAAGTCTAATTTCGAACCAAAGCGTTTAAGCTCGAACCAAAACAACTTCGGACATGACTTTTTCTTTATTATTGCTTAGATGGGTGTTTTTACCAGTAATTACGCAAATTATAATTTTGCGAGTTTGATTTTTATTACACGATATTATTCCTTCACCATGGAAGTCAATCGTGAACATTTGTTAAGTACGTATTTCATTAGAAAAATTAGTACCTGCCTGGGATTCGAACACCGGTGCATTGCTCAATACCAATGCACCGGACGTCTCATCCTTTAGGCCACGACGACTTCAAAAGGCCTAAAAAGGACTTTTGAATTTTGGATATTGTTCATCAAAAGGGTGCTCATTTACGATTTCTTTATGTTCGAATAAATTCGATACAGATATTGTGTGGTCTTTGGCAAAATGTTTTTTTAAGTAAATTACGAAACTAACATAAAATATCAACTCTACTCTAGTACACCTTTCCAGCCTTTGTGCCAAATGAAACATCAAAAGGCCTAAAGGGCTGCTTGCTGTTAAGCCGCAGAATTTGAAGCATGTATTCAATATCTACGTGTTTTAACGGGCCAAGGTTTCAAAGGAAGCTTCTAAAATTTGTAATGAATTTTCCGCGCATCTGCTACTCACCGCGAGGCCTATATTTTGTAAACTTTTTTATACCATGCTCACATTGATATGATGAAAATCGTGATAACACTATATCGTACGACTTTTTGGACTCGGGAACAGGATTCCTAGTAGAATTAAAGACAGAATATACAATTTAAGAACTGAACATGTATACTACTGCGATAAGTAATGCAACGTCCCAACGGAATGAGAATCTCAAGTGGCCGTATCGAAATATTTTTAGACATATAATTGGTATGAATTCGAAACACGGTCGCCCCCGGGTATTCAGAGCCGGTATTGGATGACGATTCGCGAATTTTAATTCGGATATCGAGGTAAGCAATAATACTGAACCGATCGACTGCGTTTTGCATATCCGACGGACGAATCCAATCCATTGTTTTTTTCCCTCTTGTCGGTGATATGATAATTTTGCAATAATATACTTCAATTTGTGGTACGGTTTTGAATCAGTTTTTAATCGTCTTTCTATTTGTAACTAGTAGCTTTAACAGAACATAAGATATTTGACAGAAGCCTGAATCTCTTTAACGACATTTTCAAGAGAAGTTTGTATATAAATAAGTTCAACAATAGCATTAGCACCGTCGGCTTACCGAGTGATTTTCCCCTGCTCGCTGTAAGATCTCCTTTTGTCCTTACATCTAAACATACATTGATAGCTTTTTTGGAAATTACAGGATCTACCTTTTCCATTTTGATAAATTTACCATCACTATCATCGCTCCGCCCGCCAAGGGAGTAGATTCATCCAGTACTACCTAGAACCACTGCATTCGTTTGTAGTACGTCTCCATATGCATTTTTATCACGTACCATTCGGTTTGGATTGAGTTTTCACGATATTTCCTGTGTGCTTAGAGCGAGTTTTTTAACGTTCTCGATAGCGTAAAAGTTAACCCAAATTTGTATGCAGTTGGAACAGCGCCCCTAGCGGCAAACGTAGGCGAACGATCGCATTCCATACAAATATGAGCTAACTTTTACGCTATCGAGAACTTTAAAAAACTCGCACCAAGCACACTGAGCGCTATGATGTGTGTTCAAGCAACTCAACTTAGCTGTGTTCCTAGCATTGCCGACGTCCACGAGCCAGAGTAACCCATCAACGTCAAGTGGGCCGTGTCTTCGTTTCCCTACACTGGAAATAAAAAAAACTCATTGAATGTTATTAAAAATTGTTCAAATCACAGACACTGCGTGTTACAGTCAAAAATGTCAGTAAATGAAATGATTAAATGTTTATAAATGTGTCCCAGACAATATCGTTTTTTTTTTCGGGATATGTACTTAATTATTTTGAGCTTTTAAAATATTTACTTGTAGCTTTTTTGGCGTTTGTCCAAAAAGAATTGTGGCTTTGCACTTTCGTTACTTAGTTTGTTGCAAATTTATTTCACTGGTAGCTTGTGAGCCCGCACGGGTAAGTACCACCGGTCTACCTGTTTTTACCGCGAAGCAGTAATGCGTTTTGGTTTCAACTACTGTAAAATCTGCTACTTAGGGCTCATCTTGAAGTCTTTGCGCTCCAGTAAACACACTAGTGTAGTAGTGTGTAAACACTAGTAAAACACAAGGCGGGCCGTGAGCTAGTCCACCCATCTAAGCAATAAAAAAGCATTATTATAAAGTAACTGGATGAAATTAAGCTTATAATTGATGCGTTTTTTTTTGTTGGAAAGAACCGCGCGTGACCCTGAATTTTTAATTCAGAACCAAAAGTGGAGCTTCATTAATTATGAACATGCTGTGATTCGTACCTACACGTCGACACGTAATAATATTTCCAACACAGTTCGCGCATTTGAAGACCACAACACCCACGTTTTTGGAAACTTCAAACTATATAATAATATATAGGTATATAAAAATGAATTGCTGTTCGTTAGTCTCGATAAAACTCGAGAACGGCTGGACCGATTTGGCTAATTTTGATCTTGAATTAGGTATTTGTGGAAGTCTAGAGAAGGTTAAAAAGGTAGATAAATATAAAGAATGCTCAGAATTAAATAAAAATAACAATTTTGTTTTTCCTTTGTTTGTTTTAAGTTTATTTTATACAAAAGCTTAGGTCTTTTATTTATCGATTGAGGCACTATGAAGTCTGCCGGGTCAGCTAGTTTGAAATAAATCCCAGGGATGTTCGTCGTTTGAAATTTTATCTTACACCACTATAAATGCTAATACGAAATACAACGCTTAAGTGTTTAAAAAGATAATTGATCGACAAAAGTGCCCACGTGTTTATTTATTTGAAAATGTGCTTTGTGTCGTGTATCAAGAGTTTAGTTTAGCACGATAAGGGCTATACTCGGAAATATACGTTGTTAAGGCAGTCAAGCACTGGTTCTATGTTGTTCGAAATTGTACTTTGTGTGCTGTGAAAAGATAAGAGTTTGGCACGATAAGTGCCCGGGTGGTTGGAGCGACGTTGACCGCGTGCGCCGCGCAGGGCGCCGCCAAGCTGGGCGAGCACGCGGCTATGCTCGCGGTCGCCATATGTTGCATCCTGGTGTTGTTGCTCGTCTTCATCATCCTGATCATCGTGGTCGGGCAGAGCATGGAGGCAAAGGGCGGTTCCTAGCAGCGAAAAGGTGAGATCTTAACCAGAGCACCACTTTCAAATTGCTCATTTTTTAATGATTCCATTAGTAGTAGTAGTAGGTTTATTTCGATATATATTATATAAATTCGATAATATTTAACAAATAAGAACATTTTGACCAGTGGTACGGCGTATTGTAAGTCCGCACGGGTGCCACCATCATCCTGCCCGTTTGCCGCAAAGCAATAATCATACGTTTCGGTAGAAGCAGCAGTGTTCCAGATTGAAAGAATTTAATATTTAGAAACATTCAACCTGTATTTGTTTCACATCATTTAATTACTTTTCACGAAGACTGTACATATTGAAATAATATAACCTATGTCAGTTCCATAACGGAGTCAAATCTACCGACACCTTATATTTTGAAATCCGTTAAAAGGCTTAGGATAAAGATCGTCAAAAGAATTAAGCATACGCGTAAGCTTACATAATATGTTCTATATAAAATACTAGCCTCCCTCGAAAATTGGATAGAGAAGATATATTAGTCATACTGTAAATTTTAAACATATAACTTAATCAGCTTTATAAATTTAATTTCGCGTGTATTATTTTCGACGTTGTAAATCGATAATCCTCTTATCGCTAACTACTTCACATCGACTCAAGCGACGGGAAAACGCAAAGCCGTTCCCTTAAATATGTCTCGTCGGAAACCCCCGTATCCACTCTCGGTGCCTGTATGCTCAGGAAGCACCAGTCACCGTTTTCCTTGAACTCGTTGAGTACCACGAAGAGTTCGTCGTGTAGCCTAGCACATAGAAACGGCCCACTGAGTTTCTGGCGAAGGTTGATCCGGCGAAGCTCTTGCTAGGGCTAGTGTTAGCAAACTCTCTCAGAATGAGCGCCGTCACCTCAACCACTTGTCCGAGCGTAGTTCTAAACAGGCTCTTAGGCTATAGGCTATCAGCGATAGATATAGACACAGCCTACTGAGTTTCTCGCCGGATCTTCACAGTGGCTCGCTTTTCCGATCCGGTGGTAGATTCTGCGAAGCACTATTCTTGCTAGGGTCAGTGTTAGCAACACTACCGGTTTGAGCCCCGTGAACTCACCTACACGTCAAGGAGAAGCTTAAATAGCCTTTAAAGGTTATCAGCAAAGGTAGGAAAAAAAAGGTGCTTCCTTAGCACTATGGCGTTTTTTTTCGGACATGGTTTGAGAAACTGTGACCCTCTTAATTCTTCTGATGAAACTCGTCACCATTCTGTGTTGTAAATAAGATCTACAGTATCAAATCACATTCATTAATTCAATCAAATGCACAGCATAAATCTCTGAGCTAAGCCCGTGACTGCTAAAGGCTCCCATCGTAAGATTATAATCCACAGGATTAATGTTCTCTGTAGTGCAGTGACTTGAAGATGAAAATGTCACTAGGAAGACTTACTCGCCGATTATAAATTACCTATTCTATATCACATGCAGGACTGGTGGTAGGACCTCTTGTGAGTCCGCACGGGTAGGTACCACCGCCCCGCCTATTTCTGCCGTGAAGCAGTAATGCGTTTCGGTTTGAAGGGTGGGGCAGCCGTTGTGACTATACTGAGACCTTAGAACTATATCTCAAGGTGTGTGGCGCATTTACGTTGTAGATGTCTATGGGCTCCAGTAACCACTTAACACCAGGTGGGCTGTGAGCTCGTCCACACATCTAAGCAATAAAAAAAAAAAATTATTTTGTTTTATGCTTAGATCATTATATGGTTGAATTAGTTGACGCGTCACTGCTTGTTAAATTTCCGTGTCAGATATTCTGAACTGAATGTTTTTATGCAAGTTACTATGTGAGCACGCAGAACATTTTCTTTATGCAATACAAATCATAGTTTGTATCTTAGCTGTTGTTTCGGTGATGAATAAATATGAAATTTATTAAGACCGTCGCTTTCTTCGCATATACCGTTTTCAGCCTTGTTTCCCGTGAAACTGGTTTTTGTTTAAGCTCTGCTTTTTCTGCATCAATTAGGTGTTCTCCTAGTTCTATGACCTGTACGTCTCAAAAACTGCTGTCAGCTTCGCTGTATAGCAACTTTGGCTGTTTGTCAGAAGCGGGTCGAGCGCTTGTCTGCAATATTTGCAATCATTAATACATTAGTCAATAATACATTAATAATTTCCTTTAAAAACAATATTTTCTGAGGCATAATTAAAACCACTTTTACGATTTAATCTCAGGTTTTTTTGATAATTTTAGTGCTTAGCTTATTTTCACATATTTTTCAGAAATCGCTAAAGGGTTTTTGAAAAAAGTCCCTTATAAATCAGTTTAACTTAAAAAAATACATAAATCAATACATAGAAAAATAATTTTAAATGGTTATTTGTAATGTTATTAACATATAAAAAAGATATACATGCACGCGCTAAGACATACGTACAGGTCGATGCTTAATACCTGTTATATAATCACATTGCACAAATAGTCGCAATACCGACGCTCCGTATACGCATTTATAAAGAGTCGATATATCGACGGTTCGCGCTTTTACAGTTACTTTACAGTTTTAATGGTCGCGGACGACTTAGGTGACAGTTGCCATTGGAACATCACGCTAAATGTGTTCTCTCTTAAGGTATCCACAGTTCGTAGACATATCCGAAATAAACATTAGCGTAAGCCGTGGAAGTTTTTTAATCATACAACAAACATCTTAGTATTTCACGGAGCATCTTCACGTCATACAACAACGTGAAATATGTTACACATAAGTGCTAGCAGCGTGCTTAAGTAATCAGTAATTGCTTCCATTTATCCGATAAGTGCTTCAAATGTGATGGTTAGTGTCGTGCAATTTATCGTTCTGCATAATGTGGAGACGTTTTGAACAATCAGAGACTGACATACATACTTATATACGTTTCATTATATATATATATCCTCCTCCTCGCGTCGTTTTCCTCATTACTGAGGGTCGTGACTCCCCCGCTGCATCAGTTTCTCCTGTACGATTTCCCTCCATTTGCTGCGATCCTTAGCTTCATGAAGGGCATTGTGGAAGTTGATGTCCAGAGAAGATCGTATTTGGTCCGACCATCTCGTGGGACTGCGTCCTCTGGGACGTTTGCCATCTACCTTTCCTGTCACCATCAGCTGTTCAAGATTGTGACCCTCTTTACGAGTAATATGTCCGAAGAATTCCAGCACCCTACGAAGGCATATAGTGGAAAGTCTGGTTTTGACATGAAGCTCTCTCAGAATAGACACGTTGGTCCGAAAGGCGGTCCATGGAATCTGTAGCATTTTTCTCCAGCACCACATTTCAAAAGCGTCTATTCGGTCTCTGTCAGCCTTCTTCATTGTCCAGGTCTCCGCGCCATAACTGAATATGGAGAAAACTAGCGAACTCACGAATTTGGTTTTAGTTTTTCGCGTGATGTTACGGTCTCTCCATATCTTATGCAGCTGGGACATTACATTTTTGGCCATCCCTATACGTCTCCTTATCTCTTTTTCGCATGATCCTGTGTTATTAATGTTAGACCCTAGGTAGACGAAGTCGCTCACGATGTCAAGGTTCAGCGTTCCCGTTAGTTCAAGGCTGTTGGTTCGATCCACAATCATCACTTTGGTTTTGCTGTGATTGACTTTTAGACCCAACAGCAAACTGATGTTCTCAATCCGAGCAAGGAGGTTCACTATCTCGATTTCACTTGCAGCAAGAAGTCTGCGTACCGGAGGTTGGTTATTTTAGTGCTACCTATTGTGACTCCGCCCTCCCAACCTTCACATGCCAGCCTGATTATGTACTCTCCATAGGCGTTAAAGAGAATAGGGGACAGGATACATCCCTGTCTTACCCCTTTACCGAAACCAAAAAGCTCTGATGTGGAGTTCTCGACCTTTACCATTCCTTGAATGTCCAGGTATAGAGAGCGGATGAGGGCAACGAGGTGTAGAGGTACTCCATATACATATATAGATAATACTAATAAACACCCAGACAAAAAGACAAACAAACCTCTTCTTCTCCGCGAATTTTTGTCTATGTGGGAATCAACGAGCCAGTCAAAATTAATAAATTCGTTCATTTAATTGAATTATTTAAAATTTATTATACACAAAAGGTCAAATCAGAACAAAACCACTGAGTGATGTTTACAAAGGTGAGATTAAATCAGTTTCTTGAATAGTGGGGAATTTGATGTATGCGAGGGGGAAAAGGGCGCAGCATAAAATAACAACTGAATGGCCGATACGTATGTAAAACAAATAAAGTTAACATTATAGGTTGTTGATTTGCATTAAAAATACTAAGAGATTTTTTTTTTGAAATAAGTTCTGGAATCCCAGCAGCGACACTGACGAAAACAAGAAAAACGTAGCAGTGAGTGATTAATGAAAGGTGGTTTTTAAAAGTACCCTGTAAGTACTTTTTTTATGAAAGTTTCTCGAAGACAATTTTACAGTCGGAGTTGGCAATGACCAACGCCATTGATGAAAATAATGTGGGATAGATTAGGTTATGTGCTCAGACATTAGACGCCCGTATACTCTGAATCCCAAATGCTAAATTTGTTTAGATTGTGTCGTAGTTTATTTATAGTAGTATCACTTCAAACTGCACGTGTTTCCGCTCCGAATAGCAATATTATGAGTAGAATAGAATGTAGTTAAAAATAGTTTATGAATCACATTTTATAAATCCATTGTTTGATTTATTTTGGTGAAGCAGTCGTTGCCTTCTGGCTACGATACTACGACCTCATGTCGTAGTTTATGGGTTAGTTGGATGTGGCTCCCCTATCCACCTGAATAACTTAATTTGATTGTATAATGGCTGAAACAACCTTGAAACGGGAACACAAGACTATAATATGTGTCAATAATATGCACAATAGCGATACATCATAACATTTTAATTTGTATCATGTATTGTATGCGTATCATTTGTAACTATACTGAGGCCTTAGAACTTATATCTCAAGGTGGGTGACGTATTTACTTTCTAGATGTATATGGGCTCCAGTAACCACTTAACATTAGGTGGACTGTGAGCTCGTCCACCCATCTAAGCAATAAACAAAATAATTTTTTTTTAGAGTGGGAGCTAAATTTGTAGAAAAAGTTAATGAAGCTACAACAAAACTAAATATTCCTTTAAACTGTCAAGAAATATAAAGTTTTGACTGAATCGATTAAAAGACGCTGGACAGCAGTAAACGAAAGATATAAAAATTAGTTTTTATAATTTAGATGAGATGTTGAAGTAAAACCTTAAATTTACCTAGAATGTTCTATGGCACAGTACATTACCGAGAAGTTCACGCTACGTCTGCCTTCTTTTGTATAGAGGAAATGGAGCGAGCCGTCATCTACCGGATTGCAACTCCCCGCATCACTTCCGCTGCGTCGTGTGCTCTTTGAAATCGTCTTTCGTGGTGTTATTAAAGGATAATTTATTCAATGTATCTTTTGAAATTGTTGCAGGAAAAGTTTCCGTATCGTGCGTATTTCTCATGAGTACAAAGGGTATATAAGTATAATAATGTTACGCGCTGGGGTTCGGGATAAATAAAATTTCACCAAAATACAACTAAAAACTGTATTCAACACTTAAAACACTTCACAAACACTTTAAAACGCTCAACAAATACTTTAAAACTTTCAGTTCGCTTGTTCCGCTTCGCTTCAGGTGATCCATTCGCTGTTTCGCTTCGAGTAGCTCCGATTACTGACTGACTGCGTGCCATCCCTACAACGCTTTTATAGCCGATACCACATCCCTAGAATTATCGAGAATATTCTACACATCTCTAGTAGTAGTTTCGCTATCTGTCAATAGATGGCGTTGTACTTCTCGAGCTTTTTGGGCGCTACTAGATCCTTCGATATTCGTTCGACTTTTCGGCGATAGATGACGTTACTTTTATCGGCGTAACAATAACAAGACTTTCAAAAATTTTTTGTAAGCGTATCTACTTATTGTGTTTATGCAGTGATAGATAAAGATGATGCTAATAAATCGTGATATAAATGAGTAAAGTTTGGTCAACTTTGTTTTTCGTAACCTATTACCAACCATTACCAACATATTACCTTGTTTTTCGTAATACATTTCCGACACGGCCGGCAGAAGAATTTAATTGAAGATGATCAATGAACAATTTCCGTAATTCGTCTTTATTCGTTCAATTGAAACAAATTCCTGTTAAATAACTATTTGATCTTATCTCAAGGGACATTTTTTAACGATAACTGTTTCAAGCTGGCTCACATTATTTTAACAATTTTGTTGAACTAAATTCGCAGCTAAAGCAGGTATTCATTTAAAATTTAAAATCAAACATGTGCACGTTAAATATTTCAAATTCAGACATCAAAATCATGCTCTTATATCTTAAGATAGTATTTGTATGTTACAACATTGGTATGTTGTGAATAGATACAATTGGGCAAACGACAAATGTACCGCAGTCCCGTCTATGGCTGCCATGAAGCAGCCATGCGTTTCGATTTAAACGGTCAGCCACTGATCTATAATATAATTGGGATTTCAACCTTACGGCTCAAAATGGACAGCATTCAAATTTTACGCAAAAAAATCGGATATGTATGTGTCTGTTAAAGAATCAACGTCGCGTTATACATTGATGGCTGTGATAGGCCAAAGATGACGTCATATCGCACGAACCAATAATAAATCAGCAAACGCAATAGTGGCACCTACGAATAAATAATACTTATAGTGTGTGTGAGTGGCACCAATTGTCAAAATTAAAAAAAAAGACACGAAGAAAAAAGATGGACTCGCATGTCAATTCTATATTTGTAAAATAATTAAAAACAATATAATTAGTATTTGTAGAAGTTAACGCATTTATATAAAATAGACGCAACAGTGTCTTTTCGCCACAAATATCTTTTGTTACACTTAAGTTGAATTAAAAGATTTTCAAAAAGTATTTCACGTGAAATAATATGAGGGAATCTATTTCAACACCATTCTATATATCCTTAAGCCAGGCTTTGTCGTAAGTTTTCATCTAAAAGACCTGGATTTCCAGTAAAGCGTGCGAGGTCTCAATGAGAGGGATTGGGCCGCATACGAAGTATAATACACTGGTGTAAATTGATTTTTAAAAGAAATGATATAAAAGTGAAGTCAAGTAAAATATGGTCAGGACATACTTGTTTTAACTAAAGTCGAACCGCTTTAACTAGACATCTCACAAGGAAACCGTAATGATATAGAGGAATTAACAGATGTCCCCGACCATTAAAATATTAATAAAACGGACGAGTTTTAAAATTATCAAATTTATATGTCATAGTTATTTTAAATTTAGGAAGAAAAAAAAAACGAGAACATTCTACGGGAGACATCAAATATTATACAAGTAATACAACCAGACGGGCCAGACAATGTGACTTTTCGTTCGACTAATCCCATATGTTTGTGTACTTTTCTCCCAAGTGTTAACTCTAATAGCACTTTAGCTAGGGACCAATGCGTCTCAAGCTGAATTAATCTGATAATCTGCACTTTATGTGAGATTATATTAGGCCATTTGTGACATTTACGCACGACAAATTCGAATTATTCGTGAACCTTTGGTAATAAGTTTATTTTAAGTGCATACTTGCACGCACCGGTAAAAGTAGTAGGGGAGCCCTCTGACCAGATGCAGCGATGACTTGCGACGATTGGCTGGAAGTAAATGGATGAGGAGAGCCCACTGAGTTTCTCGCCGGATCTTCTCAGTGGGTCGTGTTTCCGATCCGGTGGTAGATTCTGAGAAGCACGGTCTTGCTAGGGTTCGTGTTAGCAACATCGTCAGGTGTGAGCCCCGTGAGCTCACCTACTGGCCCGGTGACGCTGACATGGTCTTTCTAGACCATCAGCTTAGGTATGAAAAAAAAGAGAGCTGAAGGGCGAGCTCATTTATGTGTTAGAATGAGGTCTGTATCCAGCAGATTGGGACAGGATGTTGATGATAAAATGCAAAGCTATGTAGGCGTTTCAGCTCGTAATTAATAACCAATTTAATCTAGGGAAAAAACAGTAAATATATCGAAACAAGAATATGGTATGGTATATTAATTATGAATACTTAAAGCAAAAATTAAATTAGAAACTATACTTACAATATTCACTGAAGATATTCAGTTACTATAATTTATATTCAGCTGTTATACTTCGTAATAAAAACTGAATAATTACAACTAGTTTTGTGGTTTGATCTCGCATTTTTGTATCATCATTATATTATTACTTCCGACGTTTCAAATACTAATTATAAAGTTTTCTTCATCATGTAAGACTAAAATGCTATTCTTTGATATTTTAATATTGTGCTACCTACCCTCTAATCACTACATAGTATAAAACAAAGTCGCTTTCTCTGTCCCTATATTCCTATGTATGCTTAAATCTTTAAAACTACGCAACGGATTTTGATGCGTTTTTTTTTAACAGATAGAGTGATTTTAGAGGAAAGTTTATATGTATAATAACATCCATTAAATAGTGGAAAAATTAATAATAAATTACAGTTTCCGAAGCGAAGCGAGGGCGGGTCGCTAGTTTTATATAAACATACTACTCGATTTTTACTTTCCTATTTTCACGAGTTTAGCCATTCTAGTGCCTCGATAGTAAAATCTTTATTGAATCTCCATTGAATGCGCAAACAGCCGCACGGACGCTCAGTAACGGCTTAAGCAAACTACAATGGATTCTGTGCGGTCTTGTGCTTTTAGACGTCCTCTCCGCAGTGATGGGTTTGATCGTTTAGGAGACGACGATCGGTGCTGATGTGCCGCGTTTTTTCGTAAATATTAAATATAAAAAACGATAAGCTGTTGAGTTTATAAATATTATATCGCACCTTTAGGATTATTGAAGTGGTTTAACTAAAAATTTTAAGAAAATGTGGTATTTACTTTGAACTGTTTATAAACATGTATTCTATCAGCTTATTAAACAATCTCTTTTCGTCTAGTAAAGGACAAAGTACTCTTTCTGTCTCTTTAAAATCATGCGCAAACCTTAAAATATTGAAATCGAAAAACTTAGATTTATAGTTAATTCTTAATTTATATTTTTGGTGTTTGCCAAAAAACAAGAATTTTGGATTAGGCCACTTCAATTGTAAAAATGCGATATGTCAGTTAAGTGTAACGTTCACAAGACCATCTTCCCCTTTATATTGTGTGGGTTCAAAATTGGGTTTGGAACGAAAAATAATGTCTTCTCGTAAGAGAGTTCTTAGACTAGTGGTCCGGTCTCATTGATAAATCAGTCTAGTCGCTCCAATGAACTAGATCTTAAACTCAGCTCGCACGAACATCAGCCGAACTCTGCCGAAGCGATTGTCTCAATCGTTTACGCCTCGTTGACAATTTGTTTCTATAGGTACTAATAACCTCTCTCCTACATATAAGTAAAATAACCCCTGGAGTTTATCGAACTTTTCTATATTTCAATATTTCGGATGACGTAATTCATTGAGTTCTCGAAGCGACCTGAACAAAATGTACAGGTTCAATTGTCTTACAAAGTATTGCCGTTTTGGGCACAAGAAAAGTCGTCAAGAAACTCCTGACATATAAATTGATTTTCATAATACTATGTGTTTTTATTGTACAAATTAATATTAAAGACCTATTTATGGCTTTAATAAAACAAAAACATTCGTCTAGTAAGCAAGTAGGTGGTAGCATAAATTTAGAAATAGTACGTGCAAAATTTAAAATTTTACTTTTTAATTTGGGCTGTGTCTATGGGTTAATTTACTCGCCAAGCCCTTCGTCGCAAGCGACGGCTTCGGCGAGGACGGTAACCGATGTTTGAGGTGCCTAAAAGCACCGTTAATGGATCGGGAGGATCCGTAATGACGTGCTTAAGGCGACATCGACTGCTTACCATTCGGTCCACCACAATAGTCACTCGTATTTATAGTAAAATAGTGGGGGTAGCTCAGGTCTTGAATACCGTCTTAAACAGTTGTTGACATGCGTAACATCAGGGAAACAGTTAATTTTAACTATTTTTAGTGACGTTGCACCGACATATTTATAACCTTTTAAATTGGATCTACATATAACTAAGTCAACCTCTATAGCAACCAAACTCAAGATCGGTCAAGAAGTGGTAATGTTAATATAGGCTGTGATCCGAGTTAAATAGATAAAACTTTGACAGTAATTGTAAGCAAGGAACAAAATGTTTTTATTACTAATTCAACGACGAAAACTTGCTTAAACCTACTCACATATTATTTATTTCTTGCAATTTCCGAAGCATAATTCGACGAGAACTTAAATACATACAAATAGCGTATACTCAAAACGGTTTCATCTTAAATCACTGAAAATTAACTGAGAACACGTTTTGACATGACAACGTCTTATAACTCGATGGAGCCGGCTGCACGCATGAAAAACATACTCATACGGCGTTACCTCGCTCTGAGGCGTTCCATTTAAGGCTTGAAGTGCAAGCGAGAGCGCGCAACGAGCGACAAAGAGGCACAATCGGCCTCCGCGTTCGGCAGCGTTCGACATCTGTCTCTCTCCTACTTGAGTGAGCGATGCATCCGCGTGGACAGCTGCTATACAATAATACATTTACATGTTTTCGTCAAGTATGAAGNCGAGAGCGCGCAACGAGCGACAAAGAGGCACAATCGGCCTCCGCGTTCGGCAGCGTTCGACATCTGTCTCTCTCCTACTTGAGTGAGCGATGCATCCGCGTGGACAGCTGCTATACAATAATACATTTACATGTTTTCGTCAAGTATGAAGTTCAGTGAAAAGTGAATGTGGTGTCAATTGTTTATAGCAACGATAATTGCGATAATTAAGAAATGAAACTATTCCATCAGTATTTTCTTATGACGTTGTCACGTTCAAATATCGTCAGTAAGCCGACTTTACAGACAACCAATTTTTTAAATGTAACAACATAAAATCTCATCTCGACTCGATCTGTATAGCGTATAACTAATTCTCTGTTTACACATTTCATTTTAATTTCCCCTAATTTCCTAAAAGCAAACAACGTTGAGTTCAATCGCCGAGAGCTCGTCGTATTCGTCGCACAAATACCAATTTTGTTTAATAGCTCCACCGTACACTTCGCTCCATTAACGAGTCCGATAAACTTAGAAGTGTATTCTCGATATTGATGCCGTATCGTTTGTGTAATTGTTTTTTTTTTTTTTTTTGGTTAGTCAGTGTTTTTGTGGGTTTTTTTTTGTTATTGTTATTTTTTCTCCGTAAAATGTTTAATTTGGATCATGCTCGTAGGATAAGGGGTTGCGAGTTTCCGATTCGGGGTGTGTTTTTAATAGATGTAAATAATTTTGAAATCGATTTTTATGTTCGATGTCGTTAAAGTTGATTATCATAGAAAAAAAAAAACAAAAAAAATGTCCTTGCCCGACAGTTGATTTGAAGGTACAATAAGCAAATTTGGCTTCTTTGATCTACCACTCACTACCTACTATTCATCTCTCTTAACAATATAAGAGTACCAAGATATTCACAATATTAATTAATATTCATAAGACCTATCTTCTCACCAATTCACTAAAAAATAATGGTAATATAAATGTTAATACGGCTCACCCACACACACATTCCCCACATCCAGACAGACCCACACACATGCACAAGTTACGCGTACAAATTGCTTACCTCGCCCTAGTAAATTGATACTTGATGATTTTTCACAGAGTTTATTTATAAAAATACGATATTTTATCGGGTTATTTCCACTGTTAATATGATTATTTGCCGACTTCTTAAATCGATCTCTAGTTTTAGTTAGTTCGAGCGTTGTTAGGTTTTTTTTTATAACCACAATAAAACGTCCTGGGCCCTACTCAGAACAGCGCTGAAATATCGGGAAAATTACTAAAAACAAAATTCTATACGTATTGATTCTCATAAAACATACCTTTAACTTTGAAACCGTACTAAAAACGGAAGATAAATATATCACATCGATCCTTGGAATTAGAAAATCTACTCAGAATCGAATTTTTTTAAGGGATGTTATGACCTGGTAACTAAGATCTTTAGGTCAAGTCTTATTTTAATTTTAATTAAAACTTTTTGTATGAAAATTGATATTATGAAATGAAATGAAGTTAACTTTTTCAGTGAACTTTTTGGAGGATCCCGAGAAGTTACGTTCAGCAGCTTTGTTTCATTTTCCCACATTTGTGCTCTTTCACAGATATGAAACAGTTAATAAACCACCATTATTACACATTTAAGACCTGAAGAAACACTAAATAGACAAAATTATACAAACACACAACTTCATTCCTCGCGTTCCCGCCAAAAAGTCCACTCGGAACTGATTTTTTTTTTTAAGAGATTTTATGACCTGGTAACTAAGACCTTTAAGTTATGTCTTATTTTACTTTATATTCTTGATTTTATGAAAAATGATAATATGGAGTGAAATGAAATGAAGATGATTAATTTGAGACATTAATCAACTGGGATGAAATTTAATGAAATGAGATGATATGGGATGAAATATAATCGCAGTAAAATGGTGGTCATTTACTGAGATTTTTTCAGTGGACTTTTTGGAGGAACCCGAGAAGTTACGTCCAGCAGCTTTGTTTCATTTTCCCACATTTGTGCACTTTCACAGATATTAAACAGTTAATAAACCACCATTATTACACATTTAAACCTGAAGAAACACTAAATAGACAAAATAAAACAAATCACACAACTTCACTCCTCGCGTTCCCGCCAAAAAGTCCACTCGGAACTGACATTTGAATCGTACACAGAGTATATAAAATGTAGGCTAAAGTATCTGTTTGAATAAAGCCTGACGTCTGCGATGACCATTAAAACCATAACTAACAAGTCGACCATTTTCAGATCAGATTGTTTGTCAGTTTGCTGCCTAAAAACGATTCCGCGTATTCATCGTCTGTATTATAATTACCAATCGATAGCCTGCCAAGTTAATCCCAAATTTTGAGCGAGAAGACGGTTCGCTCCTTTGACGGTCTCGAGTCCTCTCCAAAGCGGAGTGCTAAACAAAACGGGGATATTCACGTACAATGCCCCATCTTCGACATCGCCCGCCAGCCCCTCGAGATGCTTCGCTCGCGATATTTTTCATTTGACCCACTTTCCCCTACGAGTTGTCTGACGTACATATATTTTTTATTGACAACTATTTTCCCGTGGAAATTCGTCTTTTGATCGATAAATAAATTAATAAATTCAGCGAAAACGAAACGTTTATGTTTATTGTCATCTAAAATTTTAAGCACTTTGATAATTTTTTTATTTCGTCTGTACTTTATTTTCAAAAATCCGCATTGGGTAGGTACTAGCACTCTGCCTATTTCTGCCGTGAAGCAGCAATGCCTTTCAGTTTGAAGGGAGGTGCAGCCGTTGTAACTATACTGAGATCTTAGAACTTATATCTCAAGGTGGGTGGCGCATTTACCATGGGCTCGAGTAACCACTAAACACCAGGTGGGCTATGAGTTCGTCCACCCATCTAAGCAATAACAAAAAAAAAATTAGTTCAAATGGATGAAATTGTAATTCGAGTTAGTTTTCTCATGTAGTTTTTTGACGTTTTATAGCCATATCGATTTAATGGCGATCATTGAATCGATTTTATCGTCATGTGTAAAATAAACGACTACGAGATTACTGTAATCTTGTTTGTAGCAAGTTGCCGGTTCATACAGAGCATCTATATATTAATACGTGAAGCAAAAACTTTGTATCCCTTTTTACGAAAATTGCGCGGACGGAGGAGTATGAAATTTTCCACACTTATAGAGAATATAGAGAAGAAGTGCACAATGCTAATATTTTTTTTGAAATAACGCATAAAAGATACATTAAATCAATAAAGAAAACATTACACACACTACATACCATGTATTTGACGCACACACGCATGCATACTATTTATTGTCAAACTTTTGTTCTTGACGCCTGTTGTCAAATTGAGAATAGATTAAATATTGTTTGTCTTTGTTAATATTTTTTATAGTGTAGTTACGAAATTTGTGATTATAGAAGTATAAAATACAATCAGAATAGTGTAAAAACTTACAATTCCAATTGATTATAGTCGAATTTCGACTACTGCGGGACCTCTAGTACAGAGTTATTTTGCACTTGGCTCCGGAATAAACGCTTAACGAGGCGCCTCTGAATCGTTCCACTGATCATTGTGCGCTCAACCCTAGACGAGAAAATAATGTTCTTATAAACAGGGTTGAGTCGTGTAGGATCTTAGGGCATTCCAGTCTGTATTCACCCAAAGTAGCGAACAGAACGATCGTGAGGTTAAATTTTCGGGAGCTAGTAAAATATTAACGAAAATCTTGTAGGATTAGATATTAGTGGTTGGTTTTCGTTGAACAAAAATAAAGTCGTTAGATTAACAACATTTCGCAGTTACTGCTGGTTTTTTTTTGTTGCCCTTGTAGGCAGACGAGCATATGGCCCACCTGATGGTGAGTGGATACCGTCGCCCATGGACTTCAGCAATGACAGGGGTAGAGCCAAGCCGCTGCCAGTTAATGAATCGTTACTTTTCTGAATACTTCTCTATTCAATCACGACCTAAGCACCAGGAAATAAACTTCACCTAAAGCTTCGTGATTTTAATTCTTTTTTTTTAAAAGAGTCGGTAAGAAGTTATTCAACTTAACGTCGAACTAGTAAAGTTCGACTAACGAACCCGGGAAAGCTTTTGTTGTTTTATTACAATAAAATGGAATAAAAACTAGGATCCGTTGGACTTACATAAGTTTCCGTTCTAAATTTAAATAAAAACTAATATGTAAAAATGAATGAGCATCTGTTTGTACGTATAATTAATTCGTAGGGGATCCGATCGATTTCAAACTGGATGTGGTCTAGGACAATAATATTTGACGATTATTTTTTTTTTGCTTTAGTGGCTGGATTAGTTCACGACCCACCTGGTGTTAATTGGTCATTGGAGCCCGTAGACATCAACAACGTAAATTCCGCCACTCACTTTGAGATATGAGTTCCGAGTCTCAAATTTTTACAGTACAACGGCTGCCACACCCGTCAAACCGAAACGCATTACTGCCTCACAGCAGAGATAGACAGGATGGTGGTACCTACCCGTGCGGACTCACAAGACGTTCTACCTACAGTAATTAGGGAAATTATAATTTTTGCTGGTTCGATTTTTATTACACGATGTTATTCTTTTATCTTGGGAGACATAGTTCAGGGTAGGGTCAATGGTTCTCTCTTAATCTCGTGGACGAAGCCCATGCGCTGGTTTGATCAGGTGAAAATCCTTACCATAACCCCACTTATCGAGTACGTGCGCCAAACCTCAGTTAGCGAACTATGGAGAGCACTTTTCATGGCTTTAATAAACAAGGAAACATGACCATAACTGCCCTGCCAAGAGAGTAACAATGATGATGGAAGACATAGTTATGAACATTTGTTAAATACGTATTAAGAAAAATTGGTAGCTGCCTGCGTGATTCGAATACCGGCAAAATCGCATCGCTCCATACATGGGAATGGACCGACCCACTTATCCTTTATCCGCGACGACTTCTACCGTACTTCAGTTAGATTTTTTTGTACTGTTAATATTTGTATGTGACTTATCAAGTCTGTCAAACAACTGTGTGCTCGGTGCTAGTTTTTAACGTTATCGATAGCGTAAAAGTTAACTCAAATTTGTATGCAGTTGGAACAGCGCTCTAGGCAAACGTTCCAACCCCTTACAAATTTGAGTTAACTTTTACGCTATCGAGAACGTTAAAAAACTCGCACTAAGCACACTGTGCTCCTTTGTAGACTTCGGACGAGGCTATGAAAAAAAAGCGCTGGTGTCTTTGGAATGCAAAATATCCTTCATATTACAGGCAAAACAAAGGATTGCTTATTGACAGCAGTTGCAACTGCTTCGTTGTGCTCCTGGCATTGTTGACGTCTACTAATGATGGTGGTTACTTGCCGATAGTTCTTCTTCGGTGGTCTTCTAATTGTTTATCTCCACCTATTCCTGTATCAACTTTTCATCAACTTCCTGTCTCTGTAATTTAATTCAAAGAAGTATGGTTTCTTGAGGGTTCTACCTAAAGTACTAATTACCTGCTAAAGAGGTTAAAGTAGTATATTTTAGCTCTAACAATATAACACGTGACCCAGTATTTAGTGTTTACATTTAGCGATAGTTGTAGTGGCCAGATCTCACTAATTTTTTTCAAATTAAAACCATTACTTTGTTTATAAAGTACAATTAAATCTAGTTATAGCGTTGCAATTAACGCGCTTACTAATGAGAACCTCCATTTTGATTCCTCGTCTCCACAAAATGGACGCACGTCCCCACACTAATGCTCGCATTAGACATTCTCCGTGGATGTTCGAAACACATTTCATACTCTACGCGCCGTTCGTCTTTTCGATTTGAATATTCATGTGTGAATCCGCTTCTGGCGTCCTCAATTCACAAATATTAACACAAACTTCGTCCCGGAATCGGATTTTTAACATATTTTGGCGCCGAAGTAGTAGAGTAATGAAAGTAATGAAATAAGTAATGAAATAATGAAATGAAAGTAATGAAATATTTCAACGTAACCAATTTAAAAAGCTTTGCTGTAAATAGTAACATAGTTTTTTTTTCTAGTGGTAGCTATGAAGATCCGGTCGTATCATAGAAAGAAAGATCTGTCAAAAACAAAATAACGCTCACAACAGTTCTAAGAAGATCTTATGTTAAACAAATTTCGAACAACACCGTCCTTATTGTTGCCCTACCTGTTCTAGTAGCCTAAGGGACTATTCCAGCTACGTCCGGACGGGTAGATGAGCTCACGGGCACAACCTGAGAGAATTTGCTAACACTAGCTCTAGGAAGAGCAGTGCTTCGTAAAACCTATCACGGGATCTGAATCGCGACCCACTGAGAAGACCCGGCGACCATCTCAGTGGGCTGTATCTATGGGTTTAGTTATATCCTTATTATCGTTCCATATACATGCGACGTGCCTATTGACTTAAGCCTACGTGTATTTAAAAGAATACACAATTGATTTAATTCGGTAAATTCGGGATAATCCACCAATAAATGTAAAGTTATCTATGAAGAATCAATTGCTAAATCGCACAAAACATTAACGAATTTCATTAATATGTATGTATGAAATTATTGAAGTTACATAACTTAGACATCTCGGCTGTGTTCGCGCGAAATTTCCAGACTCAGGTGTGGTAGATAAAGTAAACAAATCACTTAACTTGAACGCCTAATCGTTATTTATGGTTTATTACAAGTAACTCAAGTTAATAAAGTATGACTTTTGGAAGTTTTTACTTGTGCGCCTTTTGTTGCCTTTTACTTAATGCGAGACTATAATTTAATTTTATACTTTTAATAGTTTCGGTTCTTATAGAAGAAATTAATTAGATATTGAAGTGTGATGAAGACAAGATAATGTCAATGATACTTTTAATTGGCTAAGTCAATCGTGCAGTTTTTAAAGCGAAAATGTAACAGCCTCAAGTATAAAATTGATAATTTAATATTTAAATAAATATATTTTGTATATTTTTAGGAAGAAAATTTCAGCGTACGCCCTTCTGTGATAATAAAAATATTTGTAGGATAATTGAGATGCTAATTAAAAATAAATTTACAGTTCCTCTGTGTAAATTCCTAGATTTTAGGAGTATTAAAATTATTGTATCTGCGTTAGATAGCCGTCGGAAATATTATTACTAAAATATTTTTTGGCAAACACATATTGTTTATCGAAGGACCCTCTGATCTGCGCCGGGATTTGAGCCAAACTTAGTGATCCTAGTTTTGTATGTTTTCCATTGCGTGTACATCAAATATCGAATTACTGAAAATATAAGTAAGTGCTTGTGCTAGATTGGGCAAATTACTATTCGTTTTCTACCTACCTTAAGGTTTAATGAATGTTTCAGGAGCAATTCCAACCCATAATAATATGTTTAGCAATAGTCTTTAGTAGTACATGTAAGCGTTAGACAGTTTAAAATTTTACTTGTCGAACTCGACAAAGAGTTCGAAGTGCAACCTAACCCATGCATCAGCCCGCTGAGTTTCTCGCCGGATATTCTCAGCGGATCGCGATTCCGATCCGGTAGTAGATTCATTCGCGAAGCAGTTAGTTGCTTTTGAATTGTTAGGTCTCCTTTGGAGGCGCTCGGGCAGCTGCTAGAAAAACCCACCCCTCCTGGCTGAGCTTTACTCGATCCTTCAATCATAAAAAACAGTTTAAAAATAATTTTATAAAGCAACCTCTCAGAAACAAAGGCGATAACTTTTCGTAGATCACCGCTGATCCTCTGGTACGAAGGTGCCAAGAACAGCTGAAGCGCAATTATTAAACAAAAGAAGATTTGAATTAAAGTTCTCTCAAACATTTCGCATCATCGCTTTGTCCGACGAGTCTAATGGAGGGGCGTTATGGCCCACGATCTTTCCCGACCTAACCCTAAATTATTTTGCTCCGACGATTCCGGATAAAGATTGAGTCATTACTGTGCGGAAAATCGTTTTAAGGAATTTAGATTCTATGCGATGACAAAGAAATTTACTGCGTGGCGAAATTATTTCTTTTCTTTACTGCCACTTCAGGCGGACAACGCTCGCGTGATGTGAAGTGGTCATAACTCATTGACTATGACAATATTCCGGGGCAGAATTTATCTAAAGCTCGCCAAAGAACACCTTTATTGTATGTAGATATATTAGTAAAATGAACAATTTGATCGGTTTTTCAGATTGATGTCCATGCTCGTGTCTTGTAGAAACGTGGTTTGCTTTTGTTTACTTATCATTAATTAATTTATGCTATACTGTTAGTTAACGAAAAAAAAAAGCGCAAAAAAAACACGTAAATTGGTTGAATATAATATGGACAGACAGCGTTAATAAATAAATTAATAATAAATTATAACTCACCTACTCTAACTTAAAAATTTTTCTGTGTTACAAGTATTATGAATTTACTATAATGTATGTAAATATTATGTGTACACATAATATAAGTATAGGTATAATTGATAAACACTACTTAAATGACGATTGTCAGTCGTTGTTCAAGTCCAGTATTGTGTGCTCCTAATACATAAATACCGGACTGTTAGTATTTCGTGCGACAGAGATAGCGCTCTACGGAGCCGAAATTAGTCGATTGTCTCTTTCTAAATGCCGAAGTGCAATATTTAATGCCAGGTACTGCTTATTATAATTTTAGGTAATTTCGGATCGTCCCAATCCTCTAACAGTGCTTTTAGGTACCTCAAGCACCGGTCATTGTTCTCGTCGAACCCGTCGCTTGCGACGAAGGGCTCGGCGAGTAAATTAACCATAATATCTGCTGTCTGCCCACTGAGTTTCTCGCCGGATCTTCTCAGTGGATCGCGTTTCCGATCCGGTGGTAGATTCTGCGAAGCACTGTTCTTGCCAGGGTTAATGTTAGTAACGTCTTCAGTTTTGAGTCCCGTGAGCTCACCTACTTGTCAGCGTTACGCTAAAATGGTCACTCAAGGCTATCGGCTTAGGTAGCAAAAAAAAGTTATAATTTTCACAAAGATATCGTGCACGATTCTGATAATATCGATTATAATTTTAACGTCATAAATACAAATAAACAATACTTTAGTGACGTGGCCTTTAAATCCTTTCAATAAACATACCACTCTCTATAATAAAATTCCCAAGCATATTTGTTCCCGAGTATGTATTATGAATTTTAATGTGTGATAATGTATAGGAGGAGGACATTCCTACTCGATTTTCATAATTTATCATTATCTCTCGCTGCCTTCATAAATTAAGATTATTTGCTGAATTCAATTACTAGTGTTTACATTTTTAGGCTTAGTGCTTGGCGAAAAATTGAAATACTACAACGATGGATTAGCTGTATTATCGTCACGATAATTTCTTATTAACACTGTCATTAGCTTGGTACGTGTGTGCGTGTTATTATTGTTTAACAGAATCTTAGAACGTCATTTTCAGCGAATTTAAAATACTAGAGATCCCGCAGTAGTCGAAATTCGACTATAATTAATTAGAGTTGTAACTTTGTACACTATTATGATTGTATTTTATACTTTTATAATCACAAATTTCGCCAAGGCTACTCTATAAAAAAATATTAATAAAGACAAACAATATTTAATCTATTCTCAATTTGACCACAGACGTCAAGAACAAAAGTTTGACAATAAATAGTATGCATGCGTGTGTGCGTCAAATACATGGTATGTAGTGTGTGTAATGTTTATTGATTTAATGTATCTTTTATGCATTATTTAAAAAAAAAAATAGCATTGTGCTCTTCTTCTCTATATTCTCTATAAGTGTGGAAAATTTCATAGTCCTCCGTCCACGCAATTTTCGTAAAAAGGGATACAAAGTTTTTGCTTCACGTATTAATATATAGATTCCATTATAGAGTATAGATGTAGTCAGAAGATGAATATAAATATACTTGCGACCCGCCCTCTTTCACTTCCGGAGCTGTAATTCATTATTGATCATGAAAATGAGATGGCAGACTTTTTTCCTACTTACTTGACACTATTAGTTATATTTTGGGCAATTCACGCTACCTATATCTTTATAAATTATTACCTATATGTTAATATTATGTGTAAGCTATATTATCTATATATTAATACGTGAAGCAAAAACTTTGTATACCTTTTTACGAAAATTGCGGGGACGGAGGAGTATGAAATTTTCCACACTTATAGAGAATATATAGTAGAAGTGCACAATGCTAATATTTTTTTAAAATAATGCATTAATGATACATTAAATCAATAAAGAAAACATTACACACCCTACCATGTATTTGACACACACACACACACACATATACTCCTTGTTTATTGCACTGAAGTATTGTCAAACTTTTGTTATTGCTTAAAGTCTGTAGACAAATTGAGAATAGGTTAGTATTGTTTATCTTTAATATTACGAGTATTTGTCTCTAAAGTAGTCTTGGTGAAATCTATATATTAATACGTGAAGCAAAAACTTTGTATCCCTTTTTACGAAAATTGCGCGGACGGAGGAGTATGAAATATTCCATACTTATAGAGAATATAGAGAAGAAGTGCACAATGCTAATTTTTTTTTTAAATAATGCATAAAAGATACATTAAATCGATAAAGAAAACATTACACACACTACATACCATGTATTTGACGCACACACGCATGCATACTATTTATTGTCAAACTTTTGTTCTTGACGTCTGTTATCAAATTGAGAATATTGTTTGTCTTTGTTAATATTTTTTATAGTGTAGTCTTAGCGAAATTTGTGATTATAGAAGTATAAAATACAATCGTAATAGTCAGGGGGGTGCAACTCCCATACAAAGGAAAAGAACATTCAACTAGCGTCATCTTTAGGAACCGGCGAGGTCATTTTTGAAACGTTTTGGCCTTAATGAACTAATAAACTCACTAGATGGCAGATACGAGTTCTGACTCAATAAAAAAGGTTAGCATACTTTGAAGCAGTGCTTCCACTTTTAGGGAATTCTCCCTTTTTTAGGGAAAAATAGCTGATATTTTGGATGATAAANTACCGGGGCCGGCTCCGTGTGGGTACGTTGCCCGGTGGAGGCGGCCGTCGCCCTGGCTACTCCTCCGCCTGGGAGACCGTCGGGGGATCCGGGCAGGTTGCGCGTGGGCTGGATAGCAGCCCACGTGCGCCTGCTAGAACCGCGTGCCTGGCGGTGCCTAAGGTGCTTCAGCACTGGGCACTGCCTCGCCAAGTGCGTGAGTGCGGTTGACCGCAGTGGACTGTGTTTCCGCTGTGGTCAGCCTGGACACAAGGCGGCCGTGTGCTTGGCTGCGCCGCATTGTTCACTATGCGCGGCGGCCGGACGCAAGGCTGATCACCGGACCGGGGGCAAGGCATGCCCCCCGGCCGGCAAAAATGCAATTCGAAATCGGCGCCAAAAGAAGCGGTCGGCCGGGGGAGCACCGGCTGACACTTTGGCCCCCGCTGAGGCGTTCGAGCCCGATAGCGGGGACAATAGAGTAGGGGAGGGGGCGATGGATGTGGTCCAGCCTTAATGGATCACACCTATCGCTTCCTCCAAGGAAATTTGAACCACTCCGCCGGGGCTCAGGACATGCTGCTCCAGACTATGGCGGAGTGGTCAATTGACGTGGCTGTGGTCGCCGAGCCGTACTTCGTTCCCCCAGCGGACGACTGCTGGTTTGGGGACGTTGATGGCTTGGCGGCCATACATATAAGAAGATCCGCGATGATTCCTCCCCTGGCGATGGTGACCAGGGGCCCCGGGATCGTCGCGGTACAACTAGAAAATACCGTCGTGATCGGGGTGTACTTCTCTCCAAATCGGCCTACCGTCGAGTTCGAGCGGTTTCTGGACGGGCTAGAGGTGATCGCTCGTCACCTCTCTCCCCGTTCGGTGATACTGGCGGGGGACTTCAATGCGAAGTCTGTCGCTTGGGGTTCCCCATCCACGGACGCTCGTGGTAGGCTGTTGGAGGAGTGGGCGGTCGCGGCCGATCTCTGTATCGTTAACAGGGGCTCAGTCGCGACATGCGTGCGGTGGACAGGAGAGTCTATTGTGGACTTGACGTTCGCGAGCTCGTCCGTCGCACAGCGCATCCTCGGCTGGGGCGTGGTGGTGGGGGCGGAATCGTTGTCAGATCACCGGTATATCCGGTTCGATCTTTCCGCTCCCACGCCAACACCAGCCGCAGGCGCTCGCGGGGTTAACCCCCCGCGGAGTGCATCCCGGTCATTCCCTAGGTGGGCATTGAAGCTCCTGAAGAAGGAGCTCCTGGTGGAGGCCTCTATGGTGGCGGCGTGGACGCCCACGCGCCCACACCCTTTCGACGTGGAGGCCGAGGCCGAATGGTTCCGCGGCGCGATGCACCGCATATGCGATGCCTCGATGCCCCGGGTCGGCTCTCGGCATTGCGGACGGCGGCAGTCTCCCTGGTGGTCGCCTGAAATTGCGAGACTGCGCGCGGTCTCCATTCGGGCGAGCCGCCAATGCGCTAGACACCGCCGTCGCCGCCACCTGCGGCGCGACGACCCCGTCGCGTTTGCGGAGGAGGAAACCCGGCTGCACGGCGAATATCGCGCTGCGAAGGACGCCCTGCGGCTGGCCATCAGGCGGGCCAAGGAGCAGAACATGGAGAGACTCTTGGAGGCGCTCGAAGCGGATCCATGGGGGAGCCCGTACAGG